>JBAGKL010000009.1:31270895-31281138 GCA_037177135.1 Melanotaenia caerulea
TAACACCTTTTTCTCTACAGATTTACATCCAAACCACATTTCCTAAAGTTTTCTTGAAGTTTGCTAAAGTTAAAAAAAGAACGGGACAGACGGTTCTGAGGAATATTTACTGGAAACTGACCTTCGATGTCAAACTGTAAGTGAATGCATCGTAGATCAGCTGTTCCAAACACAGCGGTCCCAACGTTCAAGGGTCACAGATCTGTGTAAACAGTACATAGCCTACATTTATCAAATAAATTAGTTTTTTTTAAGGCTCTTATAATTAACATGTTAATCCAAAGAAATTCATCTGTAGAGAAAAAGGTGTTATTTTAACACATTAATGCACCGACTACAGTTGTTACTCGCCTCAAAGGCCCATTAAGAATCTGAATTTGTTATCTGGGAAAGAAGCTGATTCTGGGCATGTAGACGCTCTGTTGTAGCAGCGAATACAAAAAACTTTTATGAAACCTTTTCATAAATCATAAAACCACCAGATGTGACGTCTGACGTGAAACAGTCAATTAAAAAACGGATTTGGCTCAAAGTTTTTCTGGTCGTCCATTAACTGGAAGTTTGTGTAGCCGTGGCTGAAGACAAATGATGCTGAGTCATCCTCAGTAAACAAGAAGTAGCGTCAGCAGTTTGTAGCTCTTCTGTTTACATCAGATGAGTATTTTAGTTTCTATTATCGGTTCATTAGGTCCTAACACGTTTCATTTACGTGCCCCGATCAGAATGTTCTAGACCCGGTCCTGATGGCCAGGGACCAGGATCGGAATCAAAGTTCAAATTTATGTTGAAAAATAAAAATAATGTTTAGAGAAAAAACTTTTCCTACAAATATAGAATTCTTCATTTAAAAAAACAAAAAAAACTTTTTAAATTTATGTTTTTTATTTATTATCTGTTTTTTTTTCCTGCCTGTTCTGGATATTTTTTTAATTACAACTTTATTCAAATTTACCGCGCCATGTTTTCCAAAACAAGAACAGCCAGATGTTAAATAAAGTTGTTTGCTGTCATATTGTGGTTGAGACAAAAAAAACCATGAACGGCTTCAAAGTGACGATTCCACCATTGCTGCTGCAATCATCGACCGCTGGATTAAAAAGCTCCACATGAAGACGACACACACACAGACATCCACGTTTCTGACAAACAGAGAAATCAGCGACAAAATACAGAAACAAGTGAAGGAAGTGAGTTTATTGTCGGGTCGAAAAGTCGTCACACATGCAAACAGCGATGTCGAAGCCGAGTATCGTCAATATTTTATTAGCAAACCAGAGAGAAGTTAACAAAAATGAACTGAAGGAACTGAACAATCTGTGTTTCTGTACAGGTCCAAATATACTACAATATATACTATTATACAGCTGGATTACATACATGTCATCGGTACGAGGACGGTCGAGTCCGTCACAGCCGTCGTCTCATCGGAGACTTTTCTTCCTTCTGACTCGACCGTTTCCACCGACTGACTGATGGGAAACAGGTTCAGTCCATATGCTACACTCACATTCCCTCTTTCCTGAAAACAAAGTGCTAAGTCTGACATTTGTTCACTTCAAACGCCTCACAGCCGAAAGCTGGACGTCAGCCACTTTCCCAAATGAGCTTTTTACCAGAAGAAAAGCAAAAAAGTTCAAACTGAGATTTTAAAGTCAAATCTGAAGGAAATGAGACGGATAAAAGTTAAACAGAAGCAGGTTGTAAAACAGATTTCATCTTTAAGGCCTGACGATCAGATCTTGTGGTCTAACAGAGACGAGGAGAAACAGGACGGTAAAGCGGCCGTCAGCTGTAGAAGCAGGAGTTTAACGTTTCTAGATGGGAAGCTGGCTGTGTGTCTGCAACACAAACACGCATGTTTCTGTCGTCACGCCAAGCCCAACCAATCACAGCGCATGAACACGGACCTCTCGGTGAGGAAGAAGCATGTTTCCGTGCAGGAAATGCTGCAGGTTTCCACACAAGACTGGAAAAACATGATTCAGCTGATTTTCTCACAGTCTGGCCAGACATCGTCATGGAAACCAGAACCCGAACCCCTGAGGGGCTGGCGATGAGGACGAAGTTTGTTCCGATTTTAATCTTCGGGTCGAACGCTCCAGATAGCCTCACTGATGATGATGATGCCGCTGTGTTCATGAAGCAGAAATGAAGCTACATGAGCCAAATGTTTGGATTCATGACACAAACGACCTGGTCTGCCCTAAGAGAAGATCTTAGATTTAAAACACTAAATGTCGGAACCCGGTGTGTCACGAGACGTTCACCAGAACCTCAGATTGGCCCGCGGTGTTGTTCGTAGTACCGATGGGACATTTCTCTGTTTGGGTTTCACTGTGCTTACTTTAGTTTTATCCTAAAGCAGCTCATTGCGAGCTATAAACGAGGACGAAGATGTCAGATGACCGGAGATGTGGCAGAAACACTGATGATGATGATGAGGACCCAAAGGAAGGAAGGATTCTCACGTTTTTGTCTTTTTGGTATTTCAGGGGAGATTTTTGCATCGGGTAGCAGCAGAGCTCGGTGAGTGGGAAACTAAACGTCTTAAAGGAAAAGCCGAAGCGACTCACATCTGCTTCGTTAACTTGGAGCGAAGGTTGTCGTCTGCACGTCAGTGTAAGAGGAGATGTAAGCAGAGCTCATTCCTGCCTTCTAAACTTCTACATCTGAATTTAAACTAACCGAAGAGAAGATATGTGGGTAAAATATGGAGGCAGGACAGGGACACCAGTCCTCTAACCTGTCTCTCCATATCAAAAAACTGTAACAAGTACAGGTACACATTCCTACTCAAGGATCAGATTTCTCTAAATCCCAACCAACTGTGGTGACAGGAAGGTTGAGACGTCCACAGTCAAACTCTACATCATGCGTCTGACCCAGGCCAGCTGCCTAAAGGTGAGGTGGTTTAGCTTTTCTTTTTACTTTTAGCTAATTTTGCTAACAGCCGTTACTCCACCCTCTGTCTGCGATGCTTTGGGAATTAGAAAAATCTGATTGGCTCTTGACAGAAAAGTGTGTTTTGTACTTGTTACAGCTTCAGATACAAGTTAGAAAGCATCGGTCCCCATCTGAGCTCCGCAGTCAGTGCTGCTAAATCTCATGCTGCTGATGTCAGCTCCATGTCTCTCTGAGACATTAAGTGTTTAAAGATTGGTTAAAAAATGAAGTTAGAGGTCTCTGATCTGACTTTGGGGCAACAACATTAAGTAAAGGAGTAACGCTGCTCCTACCCTGCACACATGGTGGATCTAGATCTACTTCATTTGTGGCCCATCTGTGAGACGGAGGTCAGTGTAGACATGTTTAAAGCAAACAGAACCTGCTTTCACTGGTTTACACCTGTGGACATACCCGTCCCTGGTCTGTTTGGTCAGAACCGTGCAGACGACAACGTTGACGTCACTCCGGGTTTGTTTGCAGACAGACGACATGAAACATGGTGAAACAGCAGAGCCGTCTCTTCCTGTTAGAGGTCGTTCTGAAGCTGCGTCCAGGTCCCTTTCTGGATTCATTTTAATAAAATCAAGCAGACAGACCCAGCGCTCCTCAGACAGACGGACGGACGGTGGGACAGCAGAAACCAGTGATGAAGGCGTTGGTGCGTGCACTCCTCAGAGCGTGCACGTCAGTGGAAGCATGGTGGCAGATTAAGACTCAGGATCAGTTTTTATCTACAGGAATGCGTCTCACACATGAATCCAGGTGGATATGTAGGAGGGACGTCCAAACCTGAAGACACAACTCGTCCCCACGCAGGACGTCTTTCCCCCATACGCCATCGCTTGAAGAAGAAGAAGTCCAAAAAGGCAAAAAGAATTTCCTTCAGAAGCCAGAATCAGACATTTGCTGTTTTTATTTTCTGCAGCTGAGATCAAGGTGTGCACGGTGTAAACACACACACACACACACAGCTGTAGTAGTGCGACAGAGCTGTGACGTTGGTGAGGATGATGTATCGCTGACAGTGTCTCACCGCCCAGCTGGACGCCGCCGCGGGAGGACGGGCAGCTCGCTCTGTAGTCATGCAGTAAAGACGACGCGACTCGATGAAGACCAAAGCTTTGGGATCCGACCTGAGGCCGTGTGACCTACAGACACTGGTCAGGCGGGGTGGGGGAGGGGCGGAGCTCAGGAGGGATCAGGAATGATCCATGGGTTCGGTGGCGTTCTGCCCAGCGTCCTGGCTCTCCATCTCCTCCGGTTCCTCCAGCTTCTCCTCGGGTTTGCCAGACGCCGTTGCGCCTGCCGCAGCTGGAGGATCCTGATCAGCCACGGACGCCCTGGCCCCGCCCACTGCGGCGGCTGAGCTTTGCTGCTCCCTCAGGTGGCGCTCCATGGAGGCCTGGATGGAGGAGACCATCTCCTGCAGCTTCCTCCGCTGCTGCTCCATCGCGCTGGGGTCCAGGCCGCGGCCGTCCTTCATGGTGACAAAGCCCGGAGCCATGCGGACCAGTTCCCTGGTGGCGTCCTCGGGGATGTCCGACAGGTCAGGGGGTCCCCTGGAAACACTGGCGCTCAGGTCCACGCCGCTGCTGTGCTGCCGCGTGATAGGCCGGTGTTCTGGAGGGGAGGAGCCTCCGGCGCTGCCCAGAGAGTGGCCTTTTCCCTGGAAGGCGGTGACGCTCTGCAGCTGTTCCTTCTTCCGGACGACGCCGCCGCTGCCTAGCCGCAGCACGCCGTGGGAGGGGCTCCCCTCTCTGCTGCCCCTGGAAGCCGCCTCCGAGCGCAGCTGCACCAGCGCCTCCTTCACCAGCTCCTCCACGTCGGGGCCGATGGGGAAGTGACCTGCAGCGTCCACGCAGAGCTCCAGACGCTCCTCCGCCGCGTTGTAAACAAAAGTTTTCCCGGTCAGGTGGGGCAGCGTGCAGTGCTTCCCGTCCATCAGGCCTGAAAGAGGACGACCAAGAACAAACACTTAACAACGTTCCTCCAGCTGGTCTGGAGCGAGGATTTCCACCTCATGCAGCATGAAGCACAAACTGGCTGGTTGTGGCTGGATACTTACAGTATCATTTAGGATGATTTTAATGAAATCCTAACTGAAATGAAACCATGAAACCCTGATGTGTTTCTGCTCAAAGATGATTTACCATTTTAGCTTATAGGAACCACAGAGCCGTTAGACAGGACCTTTTATCAGTGAAGATGGATTTAAAATAATCTAACAATTCTGCAGAATCTTCTGAACCCTTAAGCAAAATTTTCAACTTCTCTAATAAATCTGCTTTTTTTTAAATGTGGGAATAAACCTGCCTGAGCCCTCTCTACCACTCTGGTTGGGTGTGTAAAGTGAGCGGGGTTTTTAACCCATTACTTCATCATTTATTTCCTATTTAACTTCTATGTTAGCAGATTTTTTTAAAGTTTCGAGGCAGCCAGATAAAATGTTGGACTCGTCTGTAGAAATATAATTAAAGGAGTGAAGATTTAACATAAACTTGGGCCATGCTAACAAATCATTACGTTTATTGTTTCTCATTCTAAAGGATCAATGACTGATACCCAATTTGATGTCAGTAGATCATTACAGCAAGTATAGTTCACTCTGTGAAGAGAAAAGCAAGAAATTCACAAGCAAAGTTGATGTGTTTCTTTTGTTCTTGTGAAATCATCAGATATAGAGATCTCATCAGATCTTGTGGATTCATTGTGTCTTCAACCAACATAAACAAAACCTTCTTCACCCATAACAAAGCCAGCCCTCCATGCTAGAGGACGGCTGTTTGTGGGAAGAGAGGGAGAAGCTGTAAAGTCAGAGGGGGTTAACCCGTGAAACAAAGACAGCAAAGGGTGAAAACACATCCTGCTTTAATATTGTTTTACTTCCCAAAACGGTGTGGAAGGGAGGTAAAGATAAATAAGAAAACAAAAATAAAACTCAAAGAATAGGATGCCTTTCTTTATTATGATGCACTGGGAGACTCCAGAGAGCTGTAATCAAATAGACCATTAGGTGTTCAGTGGAGCGGTTTCATGCAAACACATGCACACACAGAGCAGCATCTCAGGAATGCAGTTGTTTTCCTTCAAAATAGTGTGACACATTCTCCTTTTATAGTCGGAGCCTGTAGCATCTACACAGTGACAGAGGCAGCAAAAGTCAAGCTGCCCTGTTGTACTGCACTTGTTACAACCATAAAAATCCTTCTATTTAAGATTTTACATATTTAGATAATACAGATTATAATTCTAAATGTAAGTAATTTCTCTGTCCTGTGCCGCTTGTAGTTATTCTGCATAAAGAAAGATAAGAACTTTTCCTCAGGGAAGTATTTGCGTAAATTAACCTCTGAAGTGGTCACAGGATTTTTCAGATTTTTGTGGCAGTGTTTGGTTTTTTTTTGTGAGAAAGAAAACAGAAAACAATACTGTCTCATACCTACTACACAAAGCAGACTTTTCTTTAACCTATAAACTAAAGAACTGAGTTTAATGATACTTAACAAAGGAGTTGATGACGATTTATACTCCCCCTGATTAAACAGTATTTTTCTTTTCTGAAACAATTGTTTTGTTTTAGCTTTTTTTTTAAAGGTTAAGTTACATTACTTTATTGTAATAATAGCATTCATTACTGGACCCCCACTCCCCTCTTCCAAAAAACGAAGAAAAAAATCTGCTTGCTCTGTTTTACAGAGAGGAAAAGAGCGAGCAGCTTCTCGACACCAGGCAGGAACTGGAAAACATGGAGGTGGAGCTAAAGAGACTTCAGCAAGAGGTAACACTAGCGCTCAGGGCAACTGTCTCACACCTGCAAATGGACCAAACACAAACATCTAAATTACTTTATCTCCCTTCCACCTGCTCCTCTCCTCTTTCTGAGTACTTCGCTACTGCAATGCTTGCTAGGCTTTAATCAGCTAGCAAGAGACTTAGCTCATTAGGGGTTATTAGCACTATTTTTAGTATAGCTGCAGTCTCGCATGGCTTTTGATTTGGAGGGGGCAGTGATCTCACTGATGCACTGCTGTAAACACTGTTGGTAAGCTCTGAACATGGAAGACTGTGTGAGTGTGCATGTTTGTGATAACTGAGAGTGGAGAATTTGTTTTGTTCTTTATCCATTTTTGTGTACATAACATACTAATCATAAAGTATAAAAATAGATTAACCTCTGACTGTATGCTACTATATATATATTTATGTCTTTGTTCATATGATAATTATTTAAAATAATGTCTGTGGGTTTGTTGTATGACTTCACACAGTCACGTTTTGTGTATGCTTCTGAATTCCTGCAGAGCTATCAGCTACTGTCAGATGCTCGGTCAGCTCGGGCCTACCGCGATGAGCTGGACGCGCTCAGAGAGAAAGCCGTACGTGTTGACAAACTGGAGAGCGAGCTGAGCAGATACAAGGAGAAGCTTCATGATATTGAGTTTTACAAGGCCAGAGTTGAGGTACACAACTGCACAGACAACAGATAAACAATCACCTTCAAGTCACAAAAAAAAAAAAGTTCACATTGGCCTTGTAGCACAAATGCAACATGTGACCAATATGAGGGACCCCAGCTTCCATTCATACTGACAGTTTTTGCCCACCTCGTATATACTTTAAATTAAACTGAGTATGAATGCTGTAGAAAGACACAATAAACTTAAGAAGTTGGAGTAAACAAATTTTGCATTTAGGACACAGCAGTAGCAGTTGTGCTAGCTGCAGACACTCTGTTTTTGATGTGGTTTCTGTAGGAGCTGAAAGAGGACAACCAGATTCTGCTGGAGACAAAGACCATGTTGGAGGAGCAGCTGGACAATAGCAGGACCCGTTCTGACAAACTTCATCTTTTGGAGAAAGAGAATCTACAGCTCAAATCCAAAATGCATGACCTGGAGATGGTAAGATGGTACTTTTATGTAGATGGAGACAGTCATTTCAGCAGTCACATGTTCAGCATCTCTTTATCTTAATAAATTCTCCAATCTCTTATGTCCAGGAGCGAGACATGGACCGTAAGCGTATGGAGGAACTGCTTGAAGAGAATCTTGTGCTGGAGATGGCCCAGAAACAGAGTATGGAAGAGTCCCTGCATCTGGGCTGGGAGCTGGAGCAACTGTCAAAGACACCAGAGCTCACTGAGGGTAAGTAATGGAGCAAAGTATTATATGAAAAAATTTGAATAAAGGGTGGTGTTTAGCAGCCACCCCATATCCAGAGCCCACAGCTCTTCAACTTAGCTGGCCCAGGTTCAAATCCCGCCCTGGGGCCCTTTGCTACATGTCATTTCCTGTTCTCTTTGATCCCCTTTCCTGTCAAGCTACTGTCGAATAAAGGCCACTAGATCCCAAAAATCCTTAAAAACAATAAAAAGAAATAAAGAAAGAGGACTGATGGGAAAGCGAAGAGTTTTTAGCTGAGTTAAAATATTAAGCAGCTGACAGTGACTTAAGTTGACCAGGTTGAAGGCTACAGACAGCTGGCAGACAAGGCTTTGGTTATTGGCCCTTAATCCTGGCATCTTCCCCTTAGGTTCTGTCTGTATTTGCCAACCTCCACTGGGTTCTCTTTCCACTTGGTTGTAGCTGTAATTAATATTCAGAGGCTCCTGTAAGATAAGCTGTGTGTTTGGATAATGAGAGGTGTTAAGAGCTTTAACTAACCAGGGATCTGGATAAAACCTCTGTGTGAGTTTGTTAAAAGGTGCTTTAAAAGCTTTAAGACTAGTAAAGTTGGATCACAAGGGTATGCTCTGATTTAGTTTTTTTTTCTGCCCCTCCCAGACATGTTGATATCTTACTGGTATAAACTTTTTGCTTCTTATAGCTTTTTATTTCTCAGTTTTCTTTGGTTTTATTTCAAACCATCAAATCGCAACAGAAATATGTACTTTAGTTTTTATTTGCTAAAACACTGATGTATAATTAATATTTTGTTGCTGTCAATGACTCAGTCCCACAGAAGTCTTTGGGTGAGGAGGTGAATGAACTGACCTCAAGTCGTCTATTAAAATTGGAGAAAGACAATCAGGCCCTGCTGAAGACTGTGGAGGAGCTCAGAGGATCAGCCAGTCAGGATACCATAACTAAACTGGCCAAAGTCAACCAAGAAAACAAGAAACTGAACCAGAAAGTAAGAATCTGACTTTGAGTGTACATTTTTATTGAGGTACAAACTGATCAGCACTTCCAATTTTCAGTTTTTTTCTTTTTCCATTTTGTTTTTTTTTTGTTTTTTGTTTTTATTTCTTTAACACACAAAGAAGTATGTATGAATTTTTTAATTTCTTCAGCCTTAATATTCTAACTTAAATTCGTGCCTTAGTATTGTTATGAGAACTATGTTTTGGATTTTAAAAAGCAATTTGACTAAACCTGCAATACAAATTTCTGTTTGTTTTAAAACGGTCTTTGTATTAATGTTGCTATATTTTTTGTTGATTCACCATGCATAATCTTTCCAAAAACGTTTAATTTTCTTCAACTCATCACACTCACTACCATGATTAGCATACTGCACTAGCACTCTTTCATGATATATAACCCCAGCACTTGACTGTAGACCTTAGTTAGGATCATCTGAATATTGTCATGTCTCATTAACTTCACCTTATTACTGCCTTTTTGTGATGAGGGAAAACAATTATAACTTTACTTTAACTGCAGATTTATTTTATTGGACCAATTTTAGCAGGGGAAAGAGGGTACACCTCTAACAATATTTATAGTAAAATCAAAGAAGAATCACCAAAATCAGAATAATGTTTGATTGTATACTGATCTAAATATGAATTACAACCCTAATTAAATCAATCCTTGCTTACTCTGTTCAAAACATGAAGGAAAGAACAACATTTTCCATTCAATCACTTCTGTAATCTTGCTTACATCTGAGATCGACTCGTGCCGGAGAGACGCTGAGATACAAAAACGGCAAACGGTCAGCCACTCTCGCTAGAACGCTACTTGTTGTTTCTGTAGTATTTATTTTTATACAGTATATATTTTTAATTTTATTTTTATTTATTCATTTTTTAACAGATCTGAAAAGTTATATCACAAAAAGAATGGCCAGCCAATTATAAACTGCTAGAGAAGAGTGGCATTTGCCATTTTTCACCGGCAATTACTATTGTACACCTGTATAAACCGGTAGAACACAGTGGGACTTCACCAGTGTGGACAGCGGTATAAGAAAGAATGGCAAGCCTATGTCTGGACAAAGTAACACCCATCCATTGAAACAGTAAATAACTTCACTACATCTACAGGTGTTGTACCATAAAGTGATCGTCTGT
>JBAGKL010000009.1:31475810-31490693 GCA_037177135.1 Melanotaenia caerulea
AAACTTCCTTTAGAGACACAGATTATTAAATTCCATACATTGTTACTCTAAACATCAAAAACAAATAAACCATTAAAATCTCATGCAAAATTACATCAGAAATACAGCGTTAGATATCTGAACATTTTGTTTGTCCACACCTAATAAATATGACCTACTGTGTCACATTAAACAAGTTATGCTCAGATGACTGTTGTAAAGCACTTTGAGTACCTTTTTCTTTAAAAAAAAGGGCTATACAAATAAAATGTGATTGATTCCTCCACCAAAAAACAAAGAAAAATCTTAAAATTTCCCAGTGTGTAAAAAATCCATCCATCTTTTTACACCCTCACTCAGGGACATGAAGCCTATCCCAGCTGCCACTGGGTGAGAAGCAGGAGACGCTGGACGGGCTAATCCATCTGTGATGGCTAATCCATCACAGGACCAACCGATCACCTTTTAAAAAATTGATTTTTCAAAGCTGTGAATTGAGTTTACATTTAAATATATCATAACTCTGAACCACACCTATTTTTCCCTACATCCCCTGGTGTAGGTGTCTAATAAGCAGTGTTCTGCAAGTTACTGAAAAAAGTAACTAGTTACAGTAACCAGTTACTTTACTTTGTTTTTCTTTAACAGCAGCAGAATGATGGTCTTGCTGCTGAGCTTCATGGGTGTAAGACTCCTCTTGATAATCTGATTTTATTTATTTATTTAAATTTTTATCTTATTTATATATTTTGAATTATGGAACTCGTGTAATCCTGCTGGACCTGACCAGGGGACATTTAAAAAGGAGAATAATGAAGAAAAGTAAAAAGGAAAGTAGAAAAAAGAAGGAAGAGACAAAGACAAAGTATGCAAAAGCAACAACCCTTCAAACTTAACACCAGAACACCGACTGCTACACGGCTGTACAGAAACACAAGACATTTTCCTGCAGCTTTTTACTCAGCTGACAATCAGGAGTTTCCAAATAAGATTTTGATTTTGATTTTAGAGGGTAGGCTCAGCTAGCCAAGGGGGCGGGGACAGTTTCCAGAGTATCCAGAGTGGTTATTTCCCTTCGGGAGGTCACAAAGGGAAAGATCTCAGACTCAACTGAGGAGACACAATCTTCTCATTCTGGGGCCTCATACACAGGCTATGAGGACACATGACTGTTAGAAAACCTTCAGAAAGTGAAGTTTGCATTAAATGGGACCTTTAAAAGATACAATGGCTTTTACTCATGTCTCACTTAGAAATGGAGAAAACTTTTTTTGGCTTAAATGAAAAAAATTTCCCTTCTTTTGTGTTTAATGTGGGATGTACCTGGAAGAAGGAGGCCATCTCTTTTTACAAGCATGTAACCACAGAATCCATTATACTGTAGCGGCAGCTCACTAAAACTGGATGTAGTTTCAGGCAGGAGCCATTCTTTGGTCTTCCACTGAGTTTCACTGATCTGCTCATCTAAAACACAGAACAGCAGCTAGATTTAGCATGACACTGTGATGATGGAAACTTATGAGAAATATACTTTAAAGTGCCTGTGTGTGACATCCATCATACCTGACTCTGCCCTTCTCTGTTCATCCGTCTTCACCTTTGCTGCCTCCAGCAGGCTGTCAGGATATGTCTCAGAGAAAGACTTTGCCTGAGAGGTGAGGAAAGGTTGAAGACCGACTGTGAGGTTTCCAAGGCTGGTCAGCCGTTCAGCCTCATCCTGAACTTCAAACCACAACTTTGACAGGACCATAAATAAAGGCTGGAAGATTAAGGGAATGTAATAGTTAGGAGGCTGTATATAAAATTATATATACACTTACACACACATACATGCTGCTCCCAAACCCAGAAACACAGTAACAACTTGGCCTGATGATTCTGCTTCGACAGAAATAACTGGGACATTTTCAAACACCCAAAGCTGGAGGTGTTCACAGACAGTGTCTTACGCTACACCAAAAACTGAATAGATAACGTCACAGTGGACAAGACCATCCAGGTGTACCCCAACAAGAAGCCCTGGATGACCGAGAAAGTCCAGCAGCTGAAAGGAACACCGCCTTCAGGTCTGGTGACAGCGCTCCGAACAGGGCAGCCAGAGCCAACCTGAAGAGAGGTATCAGAGAGGCCAAGACAGACTACAGGAGGAGGATCGAGGAACACCTGGAGAGTGGGGGGTCCAGCACCTCATGAACTACAAGGCCAACATCAGAGCTGCTGAAGGAGGCGCCTCACTGGCAGAGGAGCTGAACAGCTTCTTTGCCCGATTTGAAGCAGACTCTCCGGAAACAACAGAAAGGAAGAATACATGAAAGTTGTACACAGGGTCCATGACTGATGCACTTACAGACACTACTGCAGTTGGTACAGCGGTCTTTGGTTTCACTTTCTGTTTGAGCAGCTTCAGCTGAGACCAGATTTCAGCCTGCAGTCTTTCAATGTGTTTGGCACATAAACATGCATCATTCTGGTGGAGAAAAGAAAACCAGTGTTTACAGTGAATGAAAAAATTAACTAATTTCACAGTGGGTTGCACCGTTACCTCACCAGTAAGATTTTGAGGAAAACCTCGTGCTGCCTGAAGTTGTAGAGAGCCTGTTTGAGCAGGACAACGGGCACATTCTGCTGTCCAGCCTGGAAGTCAGGGTCTGTTAGCTTCTCCAGCACAGCTGTGTATTTCCACGTCAAACTCTGAGTCACACTCATCATCTTTTTGATGCTTTCAATGGTGACTGGAAGAGCTTCGTTAAGAGTTGCAGGCACTGTCAGGGCAATTTAAAATGACAAAGTTAAGTAAGCTCATAAGTAAAGGAAACACACACACACACACACACACACACGTTACTTTCACTCATCATTGAACTGTCATATTGTAAAGACACCAACAACTCTTTTATTAACTGCAGCCTGATTTGAGCAGTTGAAGGTGCTTATACCACTTTATTAGGATTGTTTATTAGGAACATACATAATAATTTGAAGTATTAGAGCTGAATGTGACAACTTATTAAATAAACAGATATTTGATTAGTAGATTCTCTTGATCCATTTATGTAAATATCCTGATCAATGATCAATATCCTGCTCACTCACTAGCAATGTTGGGTTTTGTCTAGTTATTAGAGAGGGAGGTGCTAGTTTGACCCTCCAGGATCAAAGCAGGTGAGGTGTTACCCCCTTGGAGGTCTGGCTGGAAGGAGGGGCTCAAACCGCTCAAAAACTACCTCTACACACTAACCCTCCTAACTTTCTCACGGAGGCTCCGCCATATTCAGGTCCGTCCCAAACCACGTCGTGTGGGAGCGAGTGGACCGTTCAGCCTCAAATAGCGAGGGTGCGACTTCCACGTGTGTCCTGCATGTTCGTCACATTGACAGAAAACACAAAGATTTAGGAAGAGAAAAAAGTAGCTAATCTTTCTCTATGCTGACATTTGATTTGATGGAAGCACAATTAGGAGCATTTATTTGTTTGATTGGAAATGTTAAAAGGTAATGGGTTTGAAAGACTTAAAGAATGTATTTGCAGCTCCTGTCATTGTAATGTTTGCTGAATTTATGTTTTTCGGGGACAGTGGAAGAAACGAGCAGCTGGTGCAGCTCTATAGTTTATATGATGGTTTATAAGAACAAATGAATTTGGGGCATCTTTGTGTTGCTAATGGCGACAAGTGCTTCCTTTTCCAGTGGAGGGAAGAGAGCGTCCATTCCTTTCATTCATTTATACCCTCCCTCTCCCACTAAAGTGCCCTCCACAGCTCGAGTGTGTGATTACAGAGGGAGTGGGACGGTACTAAAGGGGTAGCGTGTAGGGGGCGATTTGGGATTGAGCCAAAGATTTAGGGAAATCCGGGGGGTTTATCTGAATTTGAAGGAAGTTGGTGGGTGTGGCTACCTGGAAAGGAAGTTCTTTTCTCTTTAGCAGTAAATGTTCAGTATAAAACCAGAAAAAAGAGCTTTGGTTCTGTGGTGTTCCAACATCCCCTGTTTGGGGTCGGGATTGGACCCGATACAAACTGTTCAGCCTCCTGCCGTCTGGTAGGAGGTATAGGAGACTCCGTTCCCTTACCACCAGACTCAACAACAGCTTCATCCACCAGAAAGAAAACTGGACTCCCCAAAAGAAAACTGGACCCCCGCCCCCCAAAAGAAAACATCCTGGACTCTAAACCCTTTAACCCACTAATGACTGTGCCACTTTGCACACCTCTGCTGCTGTTACTGATTGCCTTACCTAGTTACATCTTATACTGACACCATGTGAGTTTAAATCCAGCTTAAATTTTCAGTTCACATCCACAAATAAGAATTTTTGTTTCGTGGCGTCTCAGCAGTATGCCGTTCCCTGACCCAGCTACAATATTTTAACCCCTATATGTCGACATTGATTTAGGATCATATAAAAACAAAATAAATATATGGAAAAAAAAATAGGAAAGCAATAAAAGGAAAAGAATGTAAAAACATGAAAAAACAAATATTAAATGAATAAATAATACATATATAGGCTAAAATAGGGGTTGGGAGTACTTAAATCGTGGACGTTGAGCTCGTCATCTTCTTTCTTGTTAACTTTATTGAAGAGTCGGATCCCTGTCACAAACAGAGTGAGCTCTTTAAGCAGCTGTTCCTTCTCCTTCTTCAACAGCACTATGAAGGCTCCAAGTTCAGTCTTGGGGAAGATGCTCTGGAGGGCAGCTGGGATGAGAAGAGAAAAATTACTATCAGCACCACATTGATTGGATGTTATTATATAATTATATATTGTACAGAAGAATTGATAAGAAGTAGTTTAACGAATGCATTTTAGCCTTATTTAATCCAGACTGATTCAAGACACACTTGCATAGTCTCAGTGCACAGAACCAGGATATTTAGGAAACCCAAATGAACAGATGAATAAAAAGTTTATCAGTGGATCAAAAGCTGCTGCTGTTTAACGTGAAGAATGGTAACTGAGGTGCAATATTCAAGGTTTGGTTTATTTTAGAAACTGCTGATATATCTTTTTATCCCATATAATAAACCACTCTGGTCGCACCATCGCCCATCCTTAATATTGATCTACTCCTATTTAAGAACCCGCAGTGGTGCAGAAGTACAGGAAGCAGGCAGCTCTCTGAGTGGACAGTTTGCTTAGTCACCGTCCAATCAGACGTAAGAAGACAGGGACAAAATCTGAGGGCCGCAACTTCAGAGTCTCGCACGCAGTTTTGTGCTTCGCATCTGTGGACAGGATTTTAATAGAACTTCTATTATTTTCACACGAATATAAATGTTTTTTACAACCATGCAAACCATTTTCTGCACAGTCGCAAACTTAAATTTGTGTGTGTGTGTGTGTGTGTGTGTGTGTATGTGTATGCCTGATACAACACATGCACAATAACCCATACAAACAGTTGCAATAACTTATACGTGTAATAGTGAACTGGGAATCTGTACCACCTCTACTGTGTGCAATGCTTGTTTATATTGTTTTATTTAACTTATCTTATTGTTATTATTGTTATATTTATTGCATTCTATTTGCCTCTATTTTGCTTTGTACCTGTATATATTGTGTCTTGTGCTTGTCCTGCTTTACTGTTGGTGTTTTATCTGAATGGATTAATAATTTCTATTTCTATTCTATTCTAAAATACAATGCCCATGCCACATGCTAACCTCCTGAAGGTTGGGCATCCTCCAGCTGTTCCTGTGATGTCTGAGGTTCATCTTGAATCCATGAAGATTTTCCTGTAAAAGACCCACAACGGACAAGAAAGAGTTAGTTTATGTCTATTTCTGGAGAATGCAAATATCCCCTAAAAAAATTGATCACTAAATGCAATTTCACACAAAAACTCACCAGTTGGAGTAGATGTTTGATTCTCTTCATCATCATCATCCGATTTTCCCGAGCTTTCTCCCATAATGTCAGTTTGATCTGCAAGACAACATAAGTAAATAGCATTTAATTGAATATGCACACATTAAAATAGGTAGAGAACAACATTTAAGGCACACTTTTCTTACCATTGGGACCAATAGAGATTTGGTCCAGATTTTTTCCATGAAATTCTGCCAGCCTTCCCTGTTCACAGGCCATTAGCACCTTGCTGATTTTTGCCAAATGCAATGTACCTTCAGGGAGGCGGTAAAACTTCCTGTGTACTCTGATGTCGTGTCCTAAAAAATCTGCTAATAGATCTTGTTCAGTGTCATTAAGATTTAGTACTCTTGAGAGAGTGGCCACCTGTCTCCTCAATTTTGTGGAGGAAAGTGCTTCAGGTCTTTTGGCTCCACAGTTTGTAGCAAACTGACGGATGCAGTCAGACCCTCGAAGTGCTGTGTCAAATCCTGGACGAGCAAATAAGAAGGGATTTTCACCCACCCCACATGAGCTCCTCTCCTTCACAAGTAGTTCCAGTGACTGCACCATTGAGGGAGTCAAGATTATGGGAACCTTCCTGCCACGCTTGCCACGAATTTCCATCCGTTCAAAATGCTGACACAGCTTCTTCTCCAGCTCTGACAGTGCTTCTGCAACATCATAATTGAGTGAGGATTTGTTCCTGGTGACAAATGTTTCCAGCCGCATCTTGGAGACCTCGCCTTCTCTTCGTCTGTTGAAAAGGATGATCTGTGCCAGGATCACTTTGGCAAGATTGGTCCAATTCTTTGTGGTTTTCTCATCACACAGCTGCGCATAAAACTCAGTGTGCTTCTCAGTCATGTAGATGTGCATTTTTTTTACATCATCTGCTAGTGGAATAAGCTTGGGTTTGTTCCATTTCTTTTCCTCAACGGTGCGATATGCTGCAGAAGATATCATTTCATTCCAGGTAAGAGTGTACATGCGTCTGAATTCTTGAACAAGCTGCTTCTTTTCATTGTTCTGGGATGAAAGAGCTTCAGCCTCAATGATATCAGCAACTCTCTGGATGCTCTGTCCTAATTTTGTGGCTAAGGTGGGTTTCTGAAATTTGTTCTTGTTTTCATCAAAACCAGCTACTTGTTTAACAGCCCGGATGACATGGTGAAAGTTTTGAGGATGGATGTACTCCTCCATCTTTTTCAGAGGGGTGACCTTCTTTCCTGCAATTACAAGTCTCCCAAGTCCTCTCATAATCTGACGAACATTTTCATGTTGTGAGGCAGTTTCTCTCTGTCTGTTAAACATCTTTTCTCCAACCTTCATGATGTATGCATCCATTCTTACTGCATGGGCAACTTCATCTTGAGTCATGGCGTTAACAAGTTCATCTACTTTCATGTTCACTTCTTTTGATACCGGTTGAGAAGCTGCACAAAGGCTCTGAATTCTTGTTTTTCCAGGAAGTGTTTTCCGAACGCTTTCAGCAAGTGAACACCGTTTTGCATGCTTCCACAAAGACTTGCGTTTGAAGAGCCCAAAGCATGCAAAACAATGCTGATAATCATTTGGGTTGCCTTTGAGATCACCACTTTGCTGCTTACAAGGGACTAGTATTCCTTGTCCTTGTGCGATTGCCTCAACATTGTGGGCCCGATTCCCTTTTTTACGAAGGAGATTTAACAGATTTCGTCTTTCTTTTGATTTCTTGGGGTACATCATTGCTCTTGACACCTCCATTTTATCTGGATGTTTGCGTTCCAAATGGCGTGCAATTTTGGATTGAGGTTCCTCACAGAAAATACAGTAGTTTGTCTTTCTGTGGTATTTCTTGGATCCATCTATGTTTTGGATATCAGCGATAACCAAAGAATCATTTGTCACGACTGACTGTAAAGCTTGGGTGTTTTTAAATCTTGTGTACGTTTTTCTATTTCTGTCTTTTTTGGTTGATGCAGACTCAGTTTGTTCTTCAGAACATGATCCTCCTCTCTTGTCACTCCTCTTTGGTTTTGTCAGTTTAATCCTTGATTCAGCTAAATCCTCTTTCTCACTAGAACTTGAACATCTGTTGTCATTCATCTTGTCTAGTTTTTGTCTATCTGTAAAAATGTCCTTTAAATGTAGGTTCTCTTCCCTGTTTTGAATATTTTTCTTGGCTTCACATAATCCTGTGTTTCCTGATTCAAGGACAGAACCGGCTTTCATTTTTTGTAGCCTGGAATCTTCTCCTAAACGTCTTTTCTTGGCCCTCGGGGGACGGCAAGTATCTTCAGACAACTGGTCTGAACTTTCCTCTGTTGATGATCCTGGGATGTACTCATCCTCACTGTTGTCACTGTCGTACATGCTGGATCGGAAATCCTCTGAATCCATCTGGAGCATTTCTTTGGTCAACTTCAGGAAAAAAACAGAACTTAAAATGGTTGCCTCATGACACAATGATTTTCTTGAAAAATACTCAGTAAAAATATAATGGGATACTATAAATGGTTCCATCTAATTATATTCTACAAATGTTCATGATTTTAAAAGTGTTAATCAGCTTTTGAACAGTGGCATGGACATTTGGACTAATGACGTTGGACTTCAGTGCATCAATGTAAACTATAATTCTTCTAACATAAACTGATTTCAATAACTAATATTCCACACTGGAATATAAAACTAATCTTTTTAATTTATCAAAAGTTAATAAAGAAATAGCATCAAACTTTTGCAAAGACTTAATTCTCAATTTCATCTCTAGTCTTTTGACTGAGGGACACCACTCCTTGTGATCCGTTCGTGTTGCTGACCAAATTATTTTTTATTAAGAAGAATTACTTAAATCTCGCATTGGCTAAAACAATGCTACTGACAATATTTTAGCACAAGCTATTAAGTTCAGTAGATGTCTGTCCATGAAAGATTTCCAAGTGGAGCTCTGCATATATCATCGTCACAACTTTCAACAGTGTTAACACATATCACGTTTTCCTGATATCATGTGGTCCTGCTCCGCAACTGAAACAGTTGTCAAAATGTCAAATTGAAACTTTTCAAATAACTATTAACTTGTCAGCCTCCCAAACTTTGCAGTAACTGTGTACAACATTGTCCAATATATACTTTCAGAGTTACTTACAAAGACGCTCTTTGTTCTTCTTAAGGGTGGAATCTTTCTTTCATCCTCAACCTGCAAAAAAAACAAAAGAAAAAGAAAAAAAGATTTACAAAGACATTGAGAAAATATTTCATGTAACTTTAGTCAAATAAACATGTGTATTTACAGTAATAATACTTTTAAAACACACACACAAACTACAGCTTAAACAGCTAAAAACAGATGAAACAATAAAGATCATTCTTCCTCTGACACTGAAATAAAAAAAGAAATTATAAAAACTGCTGCCAAAATTTACATCTTGCAGTTCAGCTCAGTTGGTGGTCTGTAACTAATCATGATCAACCAAGAGAACGGGATGAGACCACACAGAATATTTATATATTAAAAATAACTCCTAACCGTTGTTTTCAGACACCGTTGTAAAGATATTGTCTTCTCTTTCTCTTTGTTTAACAGCATAATGTTGGCCTTCTCAAATCGGTCTTCACATACATTATGATGAGCTCTGAGTTTGAGGAGGCGTAGAAAATGACGGCTCTGAACCTTTAAAACATAAATAATTTAAAAACTGATCAGCTTGTTTAGCAAAGATATTTCAGTTAATAAGTACAAATAGATAGAGGAAATATCTGAAATCTGAACTAGAAATATGAGTGAACTGCCCATCCAAAATAAATCACACAAACCTTTTACACAGTATGGTGCAAAGATCAAAAAAGTACAGTACACAAATAAAAAGTACACTGAACCAGTTAATGAAATCAAACTATAAACTGTTCTGTAAAAACTGACTCGCTGACATTCTATGCAACATCTTTCTGGATAGTGAACATGACACAGATTGAACTGGTACCCCATAACTTCAGCTAAAGAAAGATGATGATGTCATGGTGAATTCTTTTTAGTCCATCACCTTGTCAAAACAGTTTTAAAGTTATTCATTCATTCATTCACGGTAGTGCTTAGTCCATTACTGGTCGCGGGTAAGCTGGAGCCTATCCCAGCAGCAGCAGGTGAGAGGCAGGTACACCCTGGACAGGTCACCAGTCTATTGCAGGGCCAACACATACAGAGAAAACCATTCTCACAAGCACTCACTCCTAGAGAGAATTTAGAGTGACCAATTAACCTAATATCATGTCTTTAGATGGTGGGAGGAAGCCAGAGAACCTGGAGAGAACCCACGCATACACGGGGAGAACATGCAAACTCCCCACCACCCCCCAGGTTCACACCTCCCCTCAGCTGAGGCTCAAACCACCCACCTTCTTGCTGTGAGGCTGCGGTGCTCACCACCACACCCTAGTTTGAATGGTTTAATAATCTAATTAAGAAGACATCTCTTACCTTTTCCTCCTTTTTGCCAACGTCAACTGTAAAGAAATTACAGGTATAGTTAAAGATTAAAAAACATGTGCTAAATCTTTTAAAAATATGTTTCACATTCCCTTTACTTGTTTTTAAATAGGTCTAGGTCTAAACTTAAAAAAATACTGTTTAAGATTGAAAATAAAAAAATAAATAAAAAAAAATATGGAGAAGCAATGTGGCATGATTTGGACGTTTCTGTGGGTGTGTCCAGTTTTCCCTCAATTTTACTACATGAAGAAAAAAAAACACTTTAAATGTGTGTTTTTTTTTTAAAAAAACATTCATTAATTTTAATGAACTTAAATGAATAAATTAAGTCCAGGGTGACGGCTTTTTGAAGGAATAACCTCCTATAACTGTCTTGCAGCACACTTGAAGAAGCCTCTCCCTGAACACATATCGTCTCCTACATCAACCCACTTTTAACAAATTATTGTGAAATCTGCTTTAGAATTTTATTAAACAAAGACTAGATGACTGTTTCTTTTGTTTGCTTTATATAAACTACATCACAGATTATTTTTTTATATAACTTCTGTTTACATCCACATCTGTAAAGATGAGAATACAAAGTCATTTGGATTGATAGCTGGTGTGCAGAAAGATTGTGAAGAGAGTTTGAAAAAATACTTGGTCATGTTAAGCACCAAAACATTAAATCTGAGAGCTGAGGAAAGTAACACATTAGATACTGCAGAGGAATTTTCAGCCCAATATAAGAAAAGCAAAGTCTGATTATGTGGTTAGACTTACGGTTTTTGTGCTGTTCAATCACATTACAAATCAAGTTACTAATCCAAACAAAACTGTGACAAAACTAACTACATGGTGGGCCATAAGCTTACATACAAAGTAAAATGTATAATGTATTTTTTAGAGCAATTTAATAAGTGTTTTTGAAACAATGGTAATCATATAGCACGCATTTCATAAATAAAAACTGTTGTTTAACAGAAAAATGTTTATTTTTCCAATGTATGAAAACTTACGGCCCACCCAATGGTTGAAAGATGGTGCAGCAATAACATCGATGTGCTGATCCTGACTATTCAGACACAACATGGCGTTTAAATAACTGAAGACCCCCACTCTGCTGTTTGTGACCAAACTACATAAGATGCAAGTTTACTTATACTCTTATGAAATCCTAAAACTCTCAAATAAAAATTCTACAGTTATCCCTGCTGCATTTATGTCCAGCACTGCTAATCTAAATTTAACTAATTGTGATGTGTTCATTTTCCCCACCTAAGCAGTCAGAGTCCTCATCAGGGGATGCAACAGTCTGGTCAGCCTCCTGTAAACAAGATGCTCTGTTAGTAAAACTTCAAGAGCCACTTAATTTTCTCGCTAGACTTATTCAACATTCAAGTGTAATTCACACTGTGACATGTAGTTATACCACGTTCTGGGTGAATACTCATTTCTGATTGGCTCTAGGGTCTCCGTTAAAGTGTTATAGGTCACTTATAAAAAAAGTTCCAGTCAAATATTCTTATTGTTGTAAATTAATGTGCTGGCCAAACATTAGGTGGTAACCGTGGCAACAGAAACTCAGAACATACAGAGTGAATGGCAGACAATATACTAAAAATAATTTAGGATCGAGTTATTTGCTTGCCACACATTTAATGATCAGTGTGAATGGTGGATAATTTTCTTGCAATGACAACGATTTAGAAAACTATCTGTGGACTTGGACTGAAACCAAATGTGGCATCATCCTCTTTAAGAGCTGCATCCGCCCGATGAAATGATTCTTTGTGCCACGTAACATAACATTAATCAATCAATCATCTCCCCTCCCTCCACTGATCAGGTCTAATACAACAGCTGACCTACCGAGCTGCAGGTTCTGTGTCAGAGCCGGCGTTGTGCCGAAAAAAGCACCCCTGCCATGAAAAGCACCCCCTCTCAATGAGCCTTATATACACACACATACATATATACACACATATATATATATATATATATATATACAAACACATACATACATTACACAGACAAAAAAAGACCAACAGGAATGTGTGACCATATACAGACCACTTAAGCATCAGTGTTTGACGTTTTATTTCTCTGTGTAATAGATAAAATATATATTTATTATTTTTAGCAGCAGGTTAGTTTGGGGTTTTGGTAAGGCGAGATGCTGTTACTGCGCTACAAGAGGGTGGGGTGCTTTTCACGGCACGACACCTGTTACCGGCTACCACTCAGCCACTTCTTGTAAAAAACCTTACGATTTTAACTGTAAAAAAATTAACGTATTAATAATTGATTTAATATTTATTTCTTTCGTAAGTGACCGTGGTATATGTGGGATAATAACCTTCATGAAGGACGGCTGCTCCCGCAGTCCATCGCCGGGCATTTTCCCTCACATATACCCTGGGATGCAAGTTAAAATGGGTACAGCAGCACCACAGCGGTGACAAGTCGAGACTGTCCGGAATGCGGCGAGACATGTCCAGACAGTCTGGACTCGTTCGTGTAGAGCAGAGACTTTCGGGGGTGGTTGTCGGTCTGTACAAAATCTTTCTAAACACTTGCAGTACAAAATAACCCCTGTGTAAATGACCACTGTAACTGCTGAACGAAAAAAAAACTCCCATATATAACCATATAGTTTAATAACACTATGTGGATATTTAATTTAGCCCCGCATTAATGTAGCATGACTTCAGAGCAGTTTAACATGGCAATGAACACGTTCACGTCGCCACGTGAGCTGCTTCAAGCTTAGCTTTGATGCTAACTGAGTTAACTATAGTGACGAAGTTCAAACACACACACAAAAAAACAGTAGTCTTAATATAACTTCGTTGAAAAATGTATCTGAATAATGTCAGTCGTGCAGCACGCTGAAGAGAAAAGAAAAACTTACCATTTTCTCCAACGTTTTCCTGCATTTCAGTCGAAGTTAATCCAGCACGAGCACAACTCAATTAGCAAATGCTTCTAGAAGGAAGTGGGCGTGTCCACAGCAACGCGACAGTCGTGACACACTTGACACATGATGCACAGAAGCCTGATGGGTCAGTAGTCGTAACAAAAGAATAAAATTGAATTAACAAGCTTTTGTCTTCTTTCTGTCATATGTATATAGTTTTCCTTTATAGTAATGAATTTTGAAATATTAATTTGAGAGCAAAGATTATTTTTAATCGCTAATGTGATTTTGCACAGCCTGTCAAGTATAGCCGGTCAGCAAAATAAGTTATTATTGGAAAGATGACAAAGTTTCATAGCAAAAAAAAATTTTTATTATAGTTTTAGTTACAAAACTAAGTCTTTAAAACTGCTCAACAACAACAGGATCACATAACCCATTAAAATAATTAATACCTGAGCTTGAAAACCAGTGACAAATGGTTCATCTGCTTTTGCACAAATTTTAGATTATTTTGGTTTTCTGCTATCTTCCAAGATCAAAACATTGTTGGCAGACTTCAGAAACAAACTTGGTGCTAATAAGCCAGTAACGTGTTGTAACAGTTGTAATTGTGGAATGGCCCTATAAGACTACTTTTGGTTGTCTTCTAATGATGACGTCAGCAAGATGTTTCGAGAAGAGAGGAGATTGTCTTGTCTTGCACACTTGGACTGCAGACGGACATTTTGGGAGCTCAGCTCTTATTCTTTCTTTTTCCCACTTGTTGTGATGGGCATGTTGTGTCGCACTGTTTAATTTATGTATAATGAGACAGTAGCCATCCAGCCGGGCATTTTATGGTTGATGAATGTCCTGTTATTAAAGACCATACGCTGTGGAATCTTCAGTACCAGTGTTGCTGTGAGTTTTTTTAACCTTGAGGCAGCTTTATCCGGCTAACTGAGCTAATTTCCCTTACCACAACACGCTTCCCCGTTACAACATGCTCACGTAACAGTTTGCAAGTGTCATCTGTACCAATTTCAGCAATATTTTGTTTCTTTATTAAAGCAGATTGATTTTTAAAAACAAGTCCTGATAAAAATCTCATAAGAATTTACTAAAAGCTGCATTTGCAGCATTAATAAAAGATTAACTACATTAAAGAAAATATACATTAAACAATTTGGCTCTTTCAGCTACATTTGCGTGGGTTGGATTGACATGATGTATTCATGAAAGTTGGGTTTGGTTCCATTTAATTGGGCTGGTTGAACTAACATGACATGAAGCTGCCCTCTCCAATGAAAATCTAATGAGATCAACTTTATTCATTAAAGTTGTGCTCATGTAGAATTAGTTCAACTAACCCAACTTCCTATGATGTTCATCCAAAACACATATATTAATGAAAAACTCTACGTGGTTGCATAGCTTTCTTTTCAATGTTCCTTTTGTTATGTTTACTCCACAAGTTATATTTTTAGTGTAATTGCTCTGTTGTAGATTGAGCAAGTCTCAGAGGGAGGAGTTTTACAGTTTGATGGCTACAGGGAGAAATAATTTTCCATGGCAAAAAAAAAGCATCCTCTGTCACCACTGTCACTGAGTATGACTCAGCCCACGGTATACTACTCTTGCAATTTGTTGTCAGTCCTTCCAGAGCCAATATTCACCCCCATGCATTGTCAATTTC
>JBAGKL010000009.1:31581795-31596001 GCA_037177135.1 Melanotaenia caerulea
AAAAACCAGGTTACCTGAAAATCAGGAAAAGCCGGGTGGAGAAAAAAATTGCCAAGACGGTAAGAAGGAAGCTGCTGAAGGGTTGGAGTCCAGTTCTGCAGGAGACCCCCCCCCCCCCCCCCAACAGAGCGGTACAGGAAAGTTTCTTAATGATTTCAGGCAAGAATGGGGGTGTTAAAGTATATATCTTAATTTAAATTGTATTTATTAGTTATGTTAAATGATAAAAAAAAAAGGATTAATTACAGCTTTCAAATTAATCACGATTAATCAGCATTCCCGACCCGTTTTCACTGCATTATATCAACAGAACGAGCCGATGCTACAAATATTTACTGTTAACTGTTTACTGGGTAAACTTCTGATGTCCAAGGGTCAGTAAATGCAGCATGTAATGTTCCTCTATATGTTGTTTTAAATCATCACTACCATGTTCTAGATCATAATTTACCAACCGTCTCCATGGTGATAATTTCTGTCCTAAAAGCAGCAGATGTGACGACTGAAGCTAAACAGCCGACATTGATGAAGAAACTCTGATAAAACTGATGATCTGGATAAAAACAGCAGCATCACCCAAAGTAAACACCTGCTGATAAAACAGATTAGCTGCTTTTCTTCACGTTTCACATTATATGATCACTTCTGATGTTATAATCAGCTCAATATTTCATAAAATATCTACACCTAAAATAACTTCTATGCAGGGGCGCGTCTAAACCCTGTCGATCAGCAGCCAGCTAGCGTGTTAGAGAAGGTCCTGCCAACAACACTTTAATGTAAATATGTACCGGTGTGGACCAGGAACCGCTAGGTTCCTCCTCCTCAGCTGATCGATAAACACACGCAACAAGACAGAAAAGCCGATCAGCTGATCAGACAGTCGTCATGACTCCTGGAAAAGATGAGGAGGAAGCAGCTGCTGCACAGAGACGAGCAGAGATCCTCTAGAGCAGCTGCAACCACACCATCATACTCATCGTTTATATAAATGATCTGTTCATCTGTGTGGATTCATTTCTAATAAACCAGTTTATTCCTGGTGTTATGAAACGATAGACGGACGTCCAGATATACAGAATTCATTTATTCATTTAATACACATGTTTTATGAGGAATGAAAAAATATGAAACAATCAAATATGAGGAACTTCATAACAAGAACAGTAGAATATTCCAACAACATGGATCTGACATCACAACTTTATATATAATCTGCTTTTAAAACAGCAACAAAGTGCTGTTCACAGTAAATGAGCCAAAATAGTCTAAAAGAAATAAAAGGCCAAACTAAAAGCGCTTGAGTCACGTTGAGTTCATCTACCGGAGCATGTCTGAAATGACATGCCGTCATTTAAACAAGGTAGATAAGATCAGACCGTTTAGTTTGTCAGTTCCATGAGCGTGGGCGAAGAAATTATCACATCTGATCTGTGAGATACAAAAAAGGTGAATCCACTGCTTTTTGGGGACCCAGACCACATTAGACCAGGTCCTGCTGTAAAAACTACCACTTAGGATGTTTAAATCCGGACTGAATTATTCTACAGAGCATGAAGATTCATTAACACCGTTCAGTTTATAGTTTTAAACCTTTATTCTGTTCATGAAAATGCAACAAGAGGTAGTTTTAGAGCAGGTCCTGCTGATCTTTTTGTTTTGTTTAACACTCTTGAGCTTAGTTGGAAGATACAAAATAAATAGACATCAGTGAAACGTCTGAAACGGGAATCGGACATTTTTCCCAATCAGGAACGATTGACCAGGGATCAGCTTTCAGGATTCCATCTCGTCTCAGACGAACTGGGTCAGGAGGTTGAGATCTGACAGGATCTAGTCCTCGTGATCCTGACGGATCTTCTCTGTAGTCGGAATCAGGAGGAAACCAGGACAGAAAATTCTTAAGACTACCGATCAGAGTTCCTGCTGCACCATCAGAACCAGTAGAACAATCAGAACCATCATTTTACCAGCTGCTCGGGTTTTCTGAAGCATGCTGGGTTCTGATGGACAGACAAAGAGATGGAGGTCCAGAGATCCAGGCTGGGTTCTGATGGACAGACAAAGAGATGGAGGTCCAGGGTTCCAGGCTGGGTTCTGATGGACGGACAAAGAGATGGAGGTCCAGGGTTCCAGGCTGGGTTCTGATGGAAGGACAAAGAGATGGAGGTCCAGGGTTCCAGGCTGGGTTCTGATTAGAATAAACTGAAGGAAGGAAATCAGCTCTGAATCAGAAGTGAATCACAGTAAAGTTTTTTTTTTATTTTTAATTGAAAAACAGTCTGCTCTGTCTGGTGAGGATGATGATGGTGGTGATGATGATGACTATGTCCACAAGATGGCGCCAGGAGAACATGCATGAGGCTGAGATCATCACAGAAAAGAGCTTCATGTTTCTTCTGATCTTTGACCTCCTGGAAGGGTTGAGATGAAACCTCCAAACAGAAGAAGAAGAAACAGTTTGATTCACACAGAAGAAGAAGTTCAGACAGGAAGTACCGATAATGATCCCTGATCTATCAGAACTTCATTAATCTGCAGAGTCAGTAACCTGATCGGTTCCAGGGTATCGATCAGTAACCTGATCGGTTCCAGGGTATCGATCAGTAACCTGATCCGTGTGCTCTGGTTTTATTTGCCGCCTCATAATAAACTTGTTTTATTTGTTTTTATATTTTCGGTGTAAATCAGCAGGGAAAGGTTTACAAGTTTAATTGATCCAGAGATCAATCGGTTTCCTGTTTGTGAATCCAGCCAATCAGGAGCTGATGGGAGGTTTCTGGGACAAACATGGAGGATCAGCCTGGTAGAATAAACTGCTGTTGTCAGGGCTGTCAGCAGTTTGCTGATGCTGAGATAAGAACTTCTCAGAGACGTGGAGTGAACCGCTCCCTGCCCTCGGCCTCACGTCATCGGGACAGCCCGTTCTGGTGGCGTCATGCTTCCTGCGTGGACGGCTAGCAGGCCTCAGTAGCTAGCGCTCAGCTGTGAATCAGCTCAGTGTTGGACCGGGACAATGTTCTGTTTGTGCTCTGCAGCAGCAGCTTAGAGAGGCCTCAGATTCCACCTGCACTTCCTCAGCTCACTGTGTTTGTGTTTGACCTGCAGGTGGCGCAGTCCCAGAACAAAGTGTACCTGAACGCCGACAGCCTGGTGCTCAACCTGCAGGACAAAGACAGCTTCAAGTGAGTCCACACAGTCCCACACCACAGCAGCAAGTAGACCAAGCTTCCTGTGTTTTACTGAACACAGTTGTCTGAACAAGAGCTGAGAATCTTCAGAAAGGTGGGCTTGGTTTAACATTTCCTACCTCAGTCTGGCTAATCTGGAGGGTTTGAGTCAGGAAGATGAAGGTCCAGGAAGATGAGCCGCAGCAAGAAAGATTTCATCTCTGAACCAGTTTATTTCCTGATATCTGGAACTATCTGCTGCTTTAGACCATTTCCTGACATCAGATTCGATTACTACAGTAATCTGATTACTCAGTCTTCATGAAGATCAACATTGAAAACCTTCAGGCCCTCGTGTAGAGCTGATCTAAACTATTGGATGAGCAAAATTAGCTCAGACGAAATAAAAGCTCGTTTAATTTGTGTGGTTTTTGTAGCGTTGGTGATGTTTTTGTTAGTTTTTTTTTTTTTTTCACATGTTTTTATTGATGTTTTAGCTTTTTTTCCCCTTCAAACCCGGATTTTACCCATGATGCCACAATAAGAATGAGAGGTTCTCGGTCTGAATGCTAAGCTAAACTATGCTAAGCTAAACTATGCTAAGCTAAACTATGCTAAGCCCATCCTGAACCTGGTGGGATCATTGATGCAGACACACAGCGAGTAAACTGTCATTTCTGTTTTTCTTTCAGTTTGTCGTTGTTGAAGTAGGAAGTCTCTCCACCGGCCTGTCTTTCCTTCAGTTCTGCTTCTGCATCAGGAATCCTGTCCGCCGACTCCACAGCAGGTTTCTGTCCACCGCTTCCAACGCTGGCCTCCACTATCTGAAAACCTGTTTCCCACTGAAGACCAACTTCCCTTTGATTTTTAGTTTACGTTAAAAACTTCCTCTTCAGATGTGGAACCAGTTGCATGAAACCAGGAAGACGGAGCGGTGGATTCACCGTGCAGCAGCATCACAGACGGGCCGGTTCTAGACCGGTGTAGATGTTAAACGTTAAGTCGGCCCCCAGCTGGAGTCGCACTGGGACCAGAAATAGACCAACATGGCGGAGCTCCTCGTTATGCCAGCGTGTCGGGCTGAGGTCATGAACCAGGTCAGCTGCAGCGTTTCAAACGTCGAGTCACAGCCGGCCGCTCAGTGTGTGTCGACGTACAGCACACACACATTTCTGGTGGAAATAAAGCGTTTCTTTGGTTGTTCTGTGTGTTTATGTCAACATTGAAGAACTGATTGAATTAATAAATACATTTCTGGGCTTTTTTCTGTTGGCGTCAGATGGATGTTTTAATTTACTTATTAAATTAAATTAATTTAAATTTGATAAATTCAACGTGGATCTAAAAATCTGATCACGTTTCTCATGATTCCTTCAAATGTTTTAGTACAAACTGAAGCTCATTGAGTGCAGATGTTTGTTTTCAGACAAGTTGAACCAGCTGATATAAAACCATTTTATTTGATATATAAATATATAATCAAGTTTGATTTATATAGCACTTTTCAGACCAAAGAGCAGCACAAAGTGCTTTACATTATAACCATTTCATATCAGATTAATGTCTGACACCAGTCACGCCTGCAGAACATGACAAAAATATATTTTACTCAGTCTCCCTTCAGCTTCACGTTCTACATCACAGGAAAGTTAAGACTAATGAGATGAGAATGATATAATGGTGGACCCTTCCAGGCTACCCAGGCCACGTTCACACGAGTTTTAATTCCCCTTTAATTCAGAATAAAAGCCTTGTTAAGATGACCTTGTAAACTATTCCAAATTAAACTTAAATCCGAACTACGTGGCTGGTTTATTCAGATTTTAAATCCGGATTAATAATTCCTGGTCATGTAAACGTTCATGCTGCTTTCAATGAATTCTGGTCGTTCTGAGCATGCTCATTTGCTTGTCCTGTTGCCATGACGATACGGAACTTGGCCTTCCTTCTCCTCAGCTGACCAAAGTGAAGCAGGATGCTGGCGTCGAGCTGCTGCTTCAAAACTAGAATCACATTCAGAGCGAAAATGGTTCTTAAAGTTTGTTCGTCCATGTTGTAGACAAAACGAAAAAATCAGGAACTGGAGTTTTTCTTCTGGTTGACGTAAATACGTCACTTCTGCCTCCTGTCCGGTCAGGACCCTTCCCACCCTCAGATCTAAAAACCTTTTCAAGTAAACCTGAAGAAACGTGAAGAACACTTTAATTCCAACGTATTTAATTCTGAATTAAACAACACTATGTAACCGTGGCCAGTCACACCCATAGATTCAGTAAACACCGAAGCCAAACTGGACTCCTCTTACAGCAGCAAGGGTTCAGAAAATGTCGTCCAGTAGTTCGTCCACAAGTCTTTAATCCATACAAACCAGTTATTGGGGAAAACTGAAGGATTTTAAGGGTTAAATATAAGCCGTCACATACAAAGTATATAACCTAACCAAACTAAAAACACGCCTTATCTCACACTCAAATGGTTTCAGATCAGCTCCTGAAACTTCCGTGGGAAAAAATAAAAATATTTCAGCCTCGTCGACATTTTTACAGCGAGACAAACGTCCTGGTTTTTCTCCTCGGGTTTTATGAGTTTACTTCTTTCAGTGAAAGCCTTCCCTTTTACTGAGGAGGGAGGAAACCTAGAAATCAGCTGGTGGGTCACAGCTGATCACGCGCTGCCTAGTAGACAATTTATCTGAAGAATTTATTCTAAGAAAGTAAATGGGAGAATCTGTTTGATCAGAATAAGCATCTGGTTGATCTGCATAGAAACGGTTATTTGGGTTAAAACCACAGCAAACTTTAAAATGAAGCTGAATGTTAAGCAGGTCAACATCTGGTCCTCGGCTTCAAACCAAAGCTGAGGACGAGAACAAATGTTGAAGTCACAGGATTGTTAAAGTCAATAACATGCACAGCAGGTTCTGGATCAAACATCCAGTTCATGCTGGACATGTAAAAGCCAGCGTGACAAACTCCGGACCTGCAGGCTTTAGATGTTTCCTGCTTCAACACACCTGATTGAAATGAACTTCCTGCTTTACACCTATGGACCATTGATCAACGTACTGAACCAACGCTACTTCATTTCCATCCCCTATGAAGGATGCAAAAAGAGGAGGTGCACTACATGGTTCCTGACCCACCTGTCCTGTTTGATGGCCACATCTAGCCCATGTATTTAAAAAAATAAGAAGGTGTGAACTTAACACCTTTTGGATCCCCTGAAATTGAATATTTAGCAGGTAAGAGGCAGGGTACACCCTGGACAGGACAAACAACCGTTCACACACACACTCACACCTATGGAGAATTTAGAGTGACCAGTTAACCATGCTTGTCTTCAGTGGGAGGAAGCTGTGTACACACACTCCATTTTCCCCCCGGTTTGAACCTCCCTCCAGCTGAAGCTCGAGCCAGCGACCTTCTTGCTGTGAGGCTGCGGTGCTAACCACCACACCACCCACAGCCATGGAGCAGGGGAAACATCTAAAGTCTTGTTTCAACAATGTTTCCACACAAAACCCCAAATCTTTCCCTTTCCAGATTCGAAAACAGTTTACACAGCAGCAGACTGAAACCGCAACTAGGACTAGGAACCATGCATGCCAGGCCTGTAGGGGGCGGTGAAACGGTGCAGTGACCCATCCAACATGTGCACGACATCCTCAGCCACACCAGTTTTCACCACCCGCCCTGCCGCTATTAAATACACGCCATATGCAGCTGAAGGCTGACTTTATTTGGTCTGAAGTTCCACAGAGTGGAACTGGCACTTGGCAACACCAAATGATGGAAGATCGCAGGTGTCAAACATCGCACCGGCTTATTTAATGACCTGAATTTAAGTTAAAATTTCCTGACTTGTCCCGCGGGTCACAGGTCCGTCCATGCATCACTAATGTGTTGGTTATCTAGTGCATTTGACCTCTGCGTCTTTCCTGACGGCATACAACGGAACACGGCATTCTAACGTCTTGTTGTTCGCAGGTGTAAACAGGACCTGAGGGACAATGGCAAGACGGCGTGACAGATGTTATCGTTGCCAAAAGATTCCAGTTCGCGTTCACACGGACAGGACCCGCCCTGCATCTTAAGAACTTTTCGCTGTGGAACCCATTCTCAAACCTTTGCGGTTTTGTCCACCCAAAACTGTTACCGTAGATACGAGAGACAAAACGTCAACAAACCTTTTGCGATTTACTCTCAGCATCGTTGTATAAACCCATCCACCACCTGCCCTCGACCTGCAGGGGGCGCAGGACCGAAAAGGCTGTTCAGAGAACGTCTGCCGTCAGGGCGGATCAGGAATCAAACCAGATTACATCGTGAACACAAGATGTTTAATTAAGAACCACAAACGATGATAACACGACCAAATCCAGAGGAAAAAGAGGCGGAGCTTTTTAAATAAAACTGATTTTTAATAAATATGAAAATAACAGTCTGACTAAAGAAAATGTGAAGATTAAGAATCATTTTTTCACCGTTTCTTTTCTCTATTTGCTTTGTATGAAAATGGTAAAATACTGCATCTGATTTATCTCCAGTCACACATAACCAGTTAAACATAAACTAAATTTACATCATGAAGTAAATAAAGTCAGCCGTGGCGACACCAGCGGGGGTGCTGTAGGCTGCACTGTGAGTGGTTGTAGTTCAGTAGAGGAAGTAGTTCTAAAGGCCCATTTATGCTCTACACCAGTGGTTCCAAACCTGTTTTCCTTGGGGACCCCCCTTCATGCAAATACTAAAAAGCCATGGACCCCCTGTCTCATGAAGCCTCATGGACCTCATGAAGGTCCTGCTGGTTTCCATGGAGATGAAGGAGGTTTGATGTGAAGAATTCACTCTTCCTATCATCGACTATCTTGGGCTTCATTTCTTTCTGGGTCCTCATGGTGTTTCTAAGGTGAATGTGGGGGCTATCCCTGGATCCTCCTGACTCTGACCATTGATAGAGGTGTAAATCATCATCATCGGCCGATGGCTTCCAGAGATATTTACCTGCGTAACACCTCTATTAAACACTGTACTGTACTCATTCCTAGGATTACTTTACCCATTCCTGGGATTACTGTACTTATTGCTAGATTAACCTGGCTGCTATTTTCTGGTTTCCCTGAAAGTAATATGATTTTCTTTTAAGAGGAGATAACCATGTACATTTTCTACTGTACTGCAGGTGAATTTACTCTGACTCGTCTGTAGTAATCTCTCACGTCTCAGCTTTCTGTAGAGACCAGGATTAAACACACAGCCCTTGTTGCTGTGAAGATATACTTCATTTATTTCTGGGATTTCATTTCAGACAGGAGGCAGAAAAAATAGGTCTCGTCTAGAAGGAGTTAAAACCATTTAAAACCGCCGGCTGACGTCCGTTGCTTACCTGAGGTACACACACCTGTGTTGTTCCTGCTGAACTTGTGAAACCACACAATCATCGGATTAAAGGAGGATTTATTTAACAGGCCTGTCAGACGGCTCTTTGTGGAGGGGAATGTCACGAGAACAGAAGGCTGAGAGCAGGAAGATGAATTTTCAGAAGAGCTGCGAGAGCGGCAGCTGCTGCTTATTGTGAAGGAGACCGCTGAGCTCAACAGTCTCCAAGAGACCATCTGCACCACAGGGGGACGTCCAGGAGGACTCGGGCTCATGCAAATGTCCCCTGATCGTGTCCAGAGCACATACAGAGAACCAGATTCAGTCTCTTCTGAAAATTCATAGCCCTTCACCTAATTTCATCATTGCATCCCCCCCTAGAGACCTCATTCCTCCTCTTCCACCTCCCCTTCCTCCTCTGAAGGGCTGTAAGAACAAAACCAGAGCAGAGAAGAGGAGATAAGATGGCTGCCGAGGTATTTATAGCACAGAGGCTGCAGATCAGGCCGAGCTGCTGCACTGCAACCAAAATCTGCAAACAGCCAGGAGGGGGGAGGTGCTGGACTCCATTGTGTGAGTGACACAAATCTGCCGTCCCTCCATGTTGAGACGCTTCTCTTCTTCTACATAAGAAAGAGGAAGGAGGCGGGGAAGGGAGGAGGTGCAGATTTAAAACTCAGAGGGCTTTTTTTTTTAAACTCGGGGAGAGGGGAGGAGGTGATGCTGCAGGGGAGGAAGGGTGGGGAGGGAGTATTCATGGAGGGTTTTAAAAAGGGAAGAGGAGGAAGAGGGGGGCTGGGAGATGAAGGCAGCATCTGATTGGCTGCCACTCCCTGCCTCTTCACACTGGGCCAATCAGAGAGCTCTGCATGGTTTGAAAGATGGCAGAAAGAAAAGCAGCACGGGGGGTGTGGAGGAAAAAAGCGGAGTCAGAGATGATGAATGTGCTGCTGGAGTCGATGTGCAGCCGCTGCAGTTTGTTCAAACACTTTTTACTTTTCACTCAGGAAGCCGTCCACGCCGCAGGCTGCTGGCTCGTGCACTTCCGCCATATGGCCGAGTCCTTTCACATGACTTGTCCACGGAGACTTTTACTGCTCAGGAAGGCCTGAAGACGGTTCATTTAGCTGGTTTTTCCGCCTACAGTCAGTATTCTCATCACAGGAAGGAGGGCGGCATGCATCCCACTCCCCACGAGCTGGGAATCTTCCGCCCATCAAGACAATCACCTCATCCATTAATGGTTTTATCAGTGACGTGTGACTCTTTATTAACATCTAGTGGCAACTCAGGGGAACTGCAGTCTCTCCGCCTCCAACCTCTTTATTATCATAACGTTAAATGTTAATAAACTTCCCGCCTTTTTCATCTGTACTAAAACATTTAACTTCTTCTTTTACATGATAGAAGCAGAAACAGCTCGATGATCAGAAAATGTCCCGAGGCTTCACAGCAGTGTGTTATCTAGTTTGTCCTTCCCTGTCCTTGAGTCTTGTCCAGTGTTGCATCTCAGAGATGGTGCCGGTTTCCAATGACCTGTTTTATTTGCGCCAGATCATCTGAATCTTCCGCAGATTTCTGCGTGATCTGCAGTCCTTGATGGCAAATTCGCTATTAAGAAGCAGGAGAGGAGGGAGGGCTGGAGAGGGGGGAGGAGGGGGGGAGAGAGCTCGCACACACATGCAAACGCATGCTCACGACTCCACCTCCTCCTGCCTCCACCCTCCCGTTCCGTTTCCACGGTGCACAAACAAGGACGGATTACCGTTCATCTGCTTCGTCGCCATGGAAACACTGACCTCACAGTGTGGTGACCGGCAATCTGGGCTGGTCGCCATGGCGATGCGCTGGTGCCGTGGAGGGAGCAGGGTCTGCACGGGCCTGCAGCTCTGCAGTGTCGTCAGAAAGACGGTTTTATTCCGACCAGTATGACCAGCAGAGGGCGCTGGAGAGGAGCCCGAGCAGACTGGATCCAGTCTGCCTGAAACCTGCTCCAAAAATCTAGTTTATTTTATTATAAGACAAAGTGCGGCAGATTGTAAGAGTAAAGAATAAAAACACGGAATAAAATAATCCCTGCTAAACAATTAACACAATAAAATACTAAAAGTATAATAATGGGTTAAATACAGCTAAAAGACAAGGAGAACTAACACGTCTTCAGCAATGATTAAAAACTGTTAATAGAAGTGGAGATGCTGCTAAAGACAGAAGATCTGAGAGGTGTGGGGTCTGGACGGAGGAAATCTGAAATGTACTCAGATGTTAACCCATTTAAAGCTTTAAAAATGTATAAAATACCTCATAGAGCCAAATAATCCTCTCATTATTAATTCATTACAGCTCTGGAGTGACTTCTTAAAACAATTTAATTAAAAAAAGTCATCTGAAATCCTGAAATGGCTTGCATGCAACCTGGATAAATACCTAACAGACCATCATAGATTTGCTACGTAACTCTTACAGTGTTCTGTATTCTCACTGTAAATCATTGAGTTTCCACGAACTGAAGGACAGAACCAGGACCTCTTCAGATACCTGAAAGTTAGAGCCAGTGTTTGTTAAAAAGGAAAAAAAGATATTAATCTGGATGTATTTGTAAAAGCTGATAAAGATGCAAAAAGAGCATTTAAGGATTAAGATGGGAAGCAGAGGTCCCAGTAACACAGGAGAACTGGTCAAAAACCAGCTTTAGAAACAGCTGAAACAAAGTGCTGTAACGTCTAAAACACAAGTCATGAAAGAAATATTAAAATAATAAAATGCAGCTTAAACAGAAATAAAAGACAAAGTTCTACAACAAAAACCATAAAATAGTAAATAAAATTTAAAAAAATCTTTTATGGCTCATGCTGGGAAGCAAGAGGTTTAAGTTAAACAACTTTACATACTGATCTGATATTTGAGACCAGAAGAAGCTTTTTTTTAAAGGTAAGTACAGTTTAATGGTCGTAATGACTGATGGCCTTCTCACAGCTGAACAACCTTCACTATCTGAGCAGATCTCTGTTTTATGATCAGCCATCTCAGAGCAAAGAAAATCCAGTTTACTTCTGTAAATGTAGGTTCTCCAGCTGCTGACTGGTCGTCCTCGCTGCTGCTGCACGACCACGGAGCGGCAGACATCACCGTGAGCTGCAGGGATGTGGTGGTGATGGTGTTTGCTGAGCGTGAAGGAAAGTCAGTTTCCCAGAGGCCTCTGCTGTCTCCACCAACTGGTTTCTGGTTTTACCTCCTCCACCATCCACAGAGGACAGTGACTCATTATTTCCACTCAGTTGTGTTCAGTGTGCAAAGAAAATATTGAACTTTTCTCTGTCCTCTAAAAATATTCAGGGAAGCTTGTTTCAGTGAGATTTTACATCTTTGGATGTTTTTAAGCTCTTTGTTTGTGTAAATTGTAAAATAACAAACATTAAATACCACAGCAGCGGTCCAGAGTTCTAAAGAAAACACTCTAAACCAGGTCCTCAAACCTGGTCCTGCAGGTTTTAGAGCTTTCTCTGCTGTAACACACCCGACCATCAATGGGCAGTTAGCAGACTTGTGCAGAGCTTGACATCAAGCTGTGTCTGAATCAAGTATGTTACAGCAGGGAGACTTCTAAAACCTGCAGGACACTGGGCCTCGAGGACCAGGATTAAGGATCCCTTCTCTAAACGATGTGTAACACCTGACTCACCTGATCCAGTCTTTCCTTCTTAACAGTGTGTTAACACACCTGAATGCTGCATGATGCTTAATCTTTAGTTTGAAGAGTACAAAGGTGTAAAATCTGCTATTTTTAGCCCAGTAAGTGTCTAATGAGAGACCTGGTGGGGGTGAAATGTTCCAGCGTCCTTAAACCTCCCGCTGTGGCGTCTTCATCAGGACTCGGCCTGTCAGTCCTGGTCTGTCCTTCTGTCTGAGGGTTAACTGTCAGAGCTCTGCTGGTAATTTGCAGATTTGATTCAGCTAATTAACCTGCTTCTCTTTCCTGTCTCCTGTCGCCATGGAGATCCACAGGGACAGCCAGGAGCTGGTGTCCCAGTTCAGGGACTGCAGCCTCCGTCACACCCACCAGTTCTCTTTTTGTTTAGCAGCTCTTGAATTATGTGTGTTTGACGCGTAGAGGTGCCTTACGCTTGTTTTTACCCACGCAGCCTCCCGTCTGTCTCGTCTTTAACTCAAACGCAGCGTTTTCTTGTCAGACTAACGACGGCAGCCTCAAGCCTTTACTGCTGCTTTCATAGTTTATCTTTGTGCTTCTGACTCAGTCTGATCTTCAGCTAAAACATGACTGAAACTGTGGTTCTAGCACTCTAATGACCAAGTTCTGTAAAGTAGCTCATCCTTGCTACGCTTAACGGGCCTCTCGTCAGAAAGGTTTCAGTTTTTGTTCGGTCTGTGCTTTGTTGTAAGAATTTCGTCAGCTGTGAAAGCTTTCTAGTCCTGACTGGAGTTTTATGATGTTTATCACAATATAAAACTCATGCCTGAACGTAAAGATGGATGTGGCCACGGGGTCTGAAAAGTGAGGACACTGTGGAGATTACTTAAGATGTAATACCAATGATGGCTACAAGGGAAAACATTATAATGTAATTATAATTTAATTAACTAAATTCACTCTTTCTGGTCAGAGTGCTGCTAGCCAATTAAGAAATAATAATATTCAATAAATTCATCCATAGAGAGTTAATTTTGTCCAATCACTAGTCCTTCCCCCAGCTAAAGACAAACTAACTTAGGATTTCTCCTCAATATGGCTTAATTTAAAAAAAAAAAATCCACCAACAATGGCTAATAAAGATTCTGACTGGCAGAAAAGTAACTACACAACAATCTGACATAAAGTCAGAAACCGTGATTAAACTCGACCATAAATAAGAACAAATACAGCATAAAGAGACAAACAACTATGAACCTTTCACATCAGCTGAAATGACAACTTTCCACTTCTCTCATTTCCACATTAACCACGCCCACTTCAGGTTTTTGACCTATGACATAGTAGTTGTCGAACGCCACACAAGAACAATGTTTGGCTCAGATGATGATGTTAATCTCTTTCTGGGGAGACAGCATGTCTCTCTGTGATGGCCAGCCACTCATGGTCCACATCTCACCACCAGAATATTTCTACTTAAGTTTTATTTGCAGCCATAAGTCTAAACGCCACACATTCCAGGTAAGGTCAGATCAGGTTTGTGCTAATATTTGTTTTTTTTCTGAGTTACCTGGGGTTCAGTTTCTCCTTCCTGGACCAGCAAAGGCCTGGCCAAGCACTGAGGACTCTGATAAGCTGCTTCCAGCTTCATTGGACCTCACCAAGTGGTTCAGTGTCATGTTTTGTTGTTTGGGGATTTATTTTAAGGTTTTGGTTGGGGTAAAATGTAGTGGCCATTTTTATTTCCCCCTTTTGTGTTTACTCTTGGTTTAGCTAAACTGGAATTTAAGTTCCCCAGTTCAATCCCCAGTTTGTTTGTTATGTTCATTCATTTCTTTGCTTGCTTAAGTTCTTTGTTTTTATGTTTGTTATTTATATTTTGTGCACGCTACTGTACATGTTTCCTGTATGTGTATTAATATTTGCATGACTACTCCAAGAAAGTGGAGGATATTTTTAGCTGTTACACATCATTAGCTGGTGACTACAATAGAAAATCAAGGGAGAGA
>JBAGKL010000009.1:31656641-31667406 GCA_037177135.1 Melanotaenia caerulea
AGGAAAAAGAAGCATTGAAAGCTACGTTGAGTGGAATATAAAAAAAGAACAAAATAAAACAAAGAGAAGAGGAGGTGCTTTTAATCAATTAAACATGCCTATTTTTAGTTTAGAGATTTAACGTCTTTTCCGGACATGCATAAGATTCAGGGATGCGATCAGAAGAACTCTGCAGGGGTTGGTCCATATTTAGGAAACCAGTGGGTGAACTCCTGATGTAACTAGGATGTAACACTTAATCTGTAAGGCTTTTAAAAGAAAAGCAGAGACGGGTGATAAATTGGTATATTTTTACAAAATGTTAGACTCAATGCAGACTTGAGGTAAACCTTACAATATTTCATCGCTGTTATTAAATAGATTTCACATTCACTTAACCCATAAGAACCTGACATGACATATTTGTTGCATACGGTTTCTGAGACATTTTACTTCAATTTATGGCATAAACGTTGCTCAAAATCCTGTTGAACACAACCTGATACTTGTCTTCTGTCCCCTAACAGATACCCAGAATCAGAACACCACATTATAATATTTTTAATATACGACAGGGTAATAAATGGTAGATATCCCGCCCCCCCAAAAAAATTTTTTTTGTTACATTTTCTTAAAGGGCCAAATAAAGACCTCATATTAAATTTTTTTTTAATATTTAACATTTTTTCATGGGTTGGGCCTTAATGACTTAAACAAAAGTACAAAAACCAAACAGACAAACAAAAGAAAGAAGAAAAAAGACCTGAGTTTTGTGGACCCATCGATCTGACCCAAACTCATATTACAACCCTTTGGATTGTGATATGCTGCGTCCATGCACAACCAGTCTGTAATGTCTGCTTAAATAACGGTGAAAAAAGATGAAGTGAAAAAAAATCTGAGTAAATCCATCAAGCAGATGAAGAGATTTCAGGGAATAAGTTAAATATTTACGCCTGCTGCTCGTGTTCATAAACATTAGAGAACTGTGTGTACAGGATGTCATGATAGTCCCTCCAAATTTGACTTTGACTTACATTATGGTTACAAATCTCTGAGTATTTTTTAAGAACAGCTCCTTTTAAATATAATTATGAGCTGAGAAACTGAAGCTTGAAAATGCAAAGTGCACAAATGTGCCTCTGATCATTACTGAAAGTCATGGAAAAGTCATGGAATTTCATATGAAGGCCACAGTGGGAGCCCTGTTTATGTTTGATATGAGTTTATTTTTGTCCCTTCTCAGACAGAGTGCCATGTGGACTCCTTATCCCGCTCTGCCTGCGTCTCCTTTCCCATCTGCACTTCTTGGAACTTTCCAATCCCAGGCTCATCCTTTCATTCAGCCGAACCTTGTTATTCCGTCATCTTCTCTCTGCATTGTTGTTCTCCTGTTGCTCTCCTCGTGCTTTGCTGAGGAGCAAACAATGATTGTTTGCACCGTGCTCCTGGAACCTGGACAAGCGTAGCGACAATGATTCCCCTGTGGTTGTGTGAAGGCCCCTCTGTCTCCCAGTATCACTCAGCTACTGGTGCCACATCTCTCAGAACAGACCTCACTGCAGCTGCCGGTCAGGGGTTTCTGTGAAGAGACAAAGCAAACGTAGAAAAACATTTGTTATTGTTCACATTTCTCAACACGAGTCTGTCTCTCGGCCTTGGAGAGTTCAAAAATAGAGCTGTGGAAAGTCATGCTTCCTTAGCGAGCGGTACGACATGAAATTCAGCAGCAGATAATGAAGTATTTTTGGAGCAAATATTGTCACCAGTATCTTGTTTTTCATCGTGTGAACAGTCCTGTGGAAGAGAAAGCACATCTTATTTACATTAGAAAACTTTATTTATTAGAACATAATTAAAAAATAAATATATCAGCTCCTTAGTATGTCTTAAAAGGAATAAAGATATATGCAAACTCCACTGTACCACTGTATCAGGTCCACCTTCCAGTCCTGGGTTGAACCCAGTTTTAAATCCAGAACTGCCAACGGAGTCATGTTCCTGAAAGCCGGTGGAGATGATCTGAGCTTTGTGACATCAGTATTTCCCTTTTGTCCCCGAGAAGGTCGAGTTATTTTATTTTAATCTTGTTTACTAAAATCATTTAAGGTTTCTATTTCCACTAAGTGGGCCATTAAATCTCCAACCAGTCTGCCCATTCTCCTCTGACCTCTGACATCAACCAAACATCCTGGTCCAGACAACTGCTGCTCGCTGGATATTTTCTCTTCTTCGAACAACTCTCTGGAAACCCTGGAGATGCTTGTGTGTGAAAATCCCAGTAAATACTCTGACCAGCATCCACGCCACGTTCAAAATCTCCTGTTTTCCTCCTTCTGATGCTCAGTTTAAAGAAAGACCAGTCTTATAAACATGTTTAAAAAACAAATAGCATCAAAAGCGTTTAGAAACTAGAGGAAAACTCTGAGTCAGGTATTTTGTAATTCAGTCAGGTGGTTCAGTAACTGGTTGTACCACCAGTTTCTTCGTCTCTGCATCACTGAATCAGTTTCACCGCTTAGGCAGTGAAAATAAGATGAACCTTGAAAATGAGTTTATATGAAGAAATTATCTCGTCAATCCAAAACAATCAGATTAAACTGAAACTGTTGGTCCAAACTGACGAGGACGATCTGAAAAATGAAGCTCTTCATTCTTACTTACTGGAGTTAATTAGCTCTAGGTAAACATGCAGAGTTTATCTGAGTTTAGAAATGTTTCTGGGAATGAAGGCAACCTGAACTTGAGCTGTTTTCGGCTGCTGGAAGCATCGTCTCCACAGCGCTGACGGGTTCAGACATGTCGGCGGCATGCCGGACCTCTGATGCTGTCACCAGAAAACCTTCCTGAGCTTCTGCTTCGTCTTCATCATCAATGCTTTTCCTTCCAGTTCCAACAAACCGAGCCCAGGATGGACGAGATAAACCTGAAACACGGCAGCAGATGTCTGGGGAACAAATTTCTCCCTGCAGGTCATTACTTTCAGATTAAATGATCAGATTAAACTTTACTCTGTTTTTTTTTATGTGACTCAAAGAAAACAAGTTTGTTACTGAAGAGTGGCGCTCCTCAAGATCATTTTAACATTTGAATCTGAGTTCCACTACTTAGTATAACTCATTCTGGTTAAAAGTCACATTTTCCACCATTTACAGCAGCTTTTTGTGTATTTTGGAGTTAAAAAAAACTTTTACTTTCTAAGTTATGGATATGAGATTAGGAAGACGTCTTAAGTGTGGTGAGGGTGTATTTTTAGTTAAACCGTGAAGTTTCCACATCTATAACCAAACAGCGTTTAAAGCAGTAACTTAACCGACCTGAAAGTGAAAGTAAAGCTTCCCATTAAACAGTGATGAAAGTGTTGAGTCAAACAGAAGATGAACTTTGATCTGCGATGCAGGAGAAAGTCCGCCGTAAAACCCCTCCAGTGACGAGACCTTCACGCATGAGAACTGATGTTTTTCTGTGTTTTTATTTAACCTTTTAAAACCTGAGGTCCGCCAACCGTCTGGACTAAAACTTTTATTCTACTTCACTTTATCAGAGTTGTTCTTTGCAGAGATAATGTTGACATATGTTACCATGACAGCTGCATCATTCCAAACAAATATCCACATTAATCCTGAGTGGGTTTTTTAGGCAAGCCTGAAAGGTTTTTCCTTTATGCTCTGTGCCATCTTCATGTTTTCTTCACCAGTAACACGTAAACTAACATTTACTCATCTAACCCATTTCTTTAACTCCAACGGTGTTTAAACAGACCTTGTATGCAATTTTCAAACAGAGACATAAAAACAGCTCCTGGTTTAAAGGGTTAACTTTTATTTTACTGGCCATATTAAGTGAATGAAGAATTACTCCAGATTAATCATGTTCTTGGTTTTTATAGACATGTGGGACCTCAGAGAACAGCTTACCAGTGTCTAAGATGTTTCTGAATAATTTACAATAAAGTGGGAGAAATGGGACATTTCTGGAGTTTAGGGTCTATCCTTTGAGCAACCATTGTCCTGTTTTATTATTTTTTTATAGTAGCTGATTAGTCCGTCATTCTTCAGGTCTGAGAGGAACCGATTGGTGTTTAAGGGTTAAAATATCTCAAATATCCAACATTTAAAAGCACAGAGCCAACGGTTGTCTCTGAGCTGTTAGTGATCTTCTGCTCTGTATCATTAACCAGTTAGCTCATCCCCAACTTTTCATGCTTCATTAGCAGTCCTTTGGATCAGCTTTCACGTACAGAGTTCCCTTTGCTTTCTCTTTTTAACGTACGGGGAACTGCTCTTCAGCCTCATTTTGCAAGTAATCCTTCCACAGTGGTGGTTGATGCACCAGCGGGGCCAAATGGCCAAAGGAAGACATCATTGTGTAGCCGTGCTTATCAGCAGCTAACACCATCTGCCTGAGGAGGCCGGGCAGCAGGAGGATGACGGGAACCTGACGACCACCGATGGGAAATGATGTGTTAAACCAACACGAGCCTCCTGTCTTTCACTTCCCTCTTTATGTTCATGTGCTTTTAGTTTTAACTTCCTTTACTCAATAAAAGTATGATTTCATTATTTAGTCGAATGTAATAAATTCAGTTCAGCTTTATTCATACACGACTGATTTACAACATCATCTCACTTCACTTTTACAAACACAGTCCAATTTAATCCAGTTCATTGTGGTCCAATTATAATTCAATTAAAACCAATCTATCATGTGATCCGCATCAGTCCAGTTTAAAATAACTGTGTTCATATAAATAATGACCGAGCTAAGAAAACTAAAGGTCTTCTCTTTGATTCAATCCTCCATCCTTAGGAGACGGTGGAGAGGAAAACCTCCATCAGAACCTGCACAACCAGAACCAGGAAGGACGGCCATTTTCCTGGACCATCTGAGGGTGGAGAGGACAGGAAAACAATTTATTTTTTATGATACAGCTGCCAATAAGTATTTGAACACCTGAGAAAATCAATGTTAATAATTGGTGCAGTAGCCTTTGTTTGCAGTTACAGAGGTCAAAGGTTTCCTGTAGTTTTTCACCAGCTTTGCACACACTGCAGGAGGGATTCTGGCCCACTCCTCCACAGATCTTCTCTAGATCAGTCAGGTTTCTGGGCTGTTGCTGAGGAACACGGCTTTTGAGCTCCCTCCAATGATTTTCTATTGGATTTAGGTCTGGAGACTGGCTAGGCCGCTCCAGAACCTTGATAGTCACGAACTTCAATACAACTAATCAAGTTTGTCAAACAATGACAAAGGACTACTCTTATATATATATATATATATGTTTTTAGCTAAACTTTAAGGTCAGTATTGACATATTTTTACAGTCAAAACTTCCATCAGGCCAACATGTAAGGTTTTTTATTAGTTGTCCGTGACTTCTTGCAGCTGATGTCTAATATATTTTTATGTTTTGCATTTAATTCAGAACCTCCTGTTTTGTTAGTATTTAAATATTAGATTAATGTACTTTTTTTGTTTTTCTTTTTTAAACAAGTGAAAATGAGACATATGGATTTCTTTCTTTTTTTCTGCTGTTAGCATGAAATTTGCCTTTTAAACTCGGGTTAAAATGTGAATGCATTCTGGATCAACCTGTCAGTCAGTTTACGTGTAAAACTGATCATTTACCAGAATGAACTGTCCACAAATTCAAAACACGGTCAGAGGGAGGAAGCTGGGACAGTTTGGTTCTGCTGAAGGATCACTTACTCCATCTGCTCCCTCTGACGCTCCGATAAATATTTTATTACAGCTGCATCATGAAACGCTCAAAGCTCCTTTTTCTCTCAAACTGTTTAACATAATGAATGTGGCCTTCAGAGAACATGGCGGTAAAAGTAAGGAGCGCTTTAGCTCAGCAACAAATGGGGAAAAATAACATGGCCAAAGGCTGAAGTGAAACTCTATACGCGTTCGCAGTCCGGATCCACGATCCTGAGCCGTTTTTTAAGCCGACCCCGCTGATTCCAGTTTGAATTGACGGATGTCCATATGAGCCAATCAGCGCCCGCCATGCGCCAAAGTCGTGCTTATTCTACTTAGGCGACCAATCAGCGGCCGAGTGCGTCATTAGAGTAGAATGTGAATGTGGGCAGCTTGTTACGGGAGCACACTCCGCTCCCATCCCCCCACCTCGACTCAGCAATGGCGGCTGCTTTTTTGCGGCTTTGTCCTTCTCATGTTCAGCTTGTAAATGTGTTCAAAACTCGGTAAGAAAACAACGTGTTTGCCCTTGTTGTTCATAAGAATGCGTGTCAGTTCATGAGCACATGATTATTTTTTATGCACTTGATTCATCGCATGTCTGTTATGTCGCACTGCTTTCCCCCCTCCCTCCTCCACGACGGGGCTTTTTTCCTTCGTGGGCTCCAACAATGGAGACTGAGGAAATGAGGCCACCAACACTGAACTGCACCCGCTTACCCAACCAGCCTGAACACAAAAACCCCACCGTCAGAATACTTTTGTTTGTTTTCTTCGACTGATATCGAGTTTGTGTAACGACCTTCGCGCACGAATGTAAGGGCTGTTACATAAAAAACGAGTGTCAAGTGCGCACATACAGAGAAGAGAGGGAGTTTCAAACATGGACGTGTGAAGGGGCGGGGCGAGCAGCGGATGATGAAGGGCTCTGATGAGCTATGGCGGCGCTCTTCCATATTCGCCTCTCATCTGATTGGCAGTGCTTATAGACGGGCTAAAACATCAGTAATGTTTTAAAACGCCTCCATCTTCTAAAACAACCCGTTTTAAGGACATTAAGCTAATCTCCCTTCAACACTTTGCCCGTATTCCCTCGTCGCGGCGGTGGGCGGGAGAAGCGCTCCGTAGTCGCCTCCTGACTCGACCAGACGACCATCAATCAATCAAACTGACACTACGTCAAACGAAACGCCGTCTGTTCGACATATTTAATGCGCAATTCGATGTAAACTTAATTTTCTGTCATTTACGGCGTCGCACGGGCGCTGTAGTTCCGCGTGAGGAGCGTTTTGTGGGCTTTATCGAGTCGGATTATTGTTTTAGCGGAGAAAGGACAGTTCTAGCAGCAGAACAGAAGGGGGCGTGGCCTCTGGGTTTAGAAATTCTATCCATTGTTCCACTCTGACGCGCAAGGAAAACGCCTCTGTTTGGTCACAGCCAATCAGCGACCACCGTCCTCATGTGAGCCCCGCCTAAAAACTATATTAAAGCCTCGGCCGTCAGCAACATCGGCCACTGGCACAATATAATACTGATTGATCCGCGAGCCGAGCGAAAGGGATTTACTTTATTCAACCTTTCATTTCAGCCGTCCTTTATTTTATTCAACTAAAACAATGGCAGACACACAAGTTGACTCTGGCTCGGATATCTCTGCCAAGGTAAGCCGCCGCACACCTTCACTGCTCCTCTCTAAGCCCCTCAGCAGAATGAAGCTTTCCAGCCTGTAACCTAGATATTTTTTCTTTTTTAAAAGAACCTTTTCTCCGTGGCTTCGCGCTCATTCGGACTCAGCGGACTCGGAGTTAAAAGCCGGTGTTCCCGTTAATCTTTCCTCCGTACTTGGATGGAAATTAAGGTGTAGAATAAAGTGGGGGGTCTCAGCTCCGCATCATGGAAATCTGCTGCGTTTACAGCGTCGTGTCTTATTGTCCGGAGAGTAACAGTCTGCGCGGGTTCTTTGTTTATACAAGCAGCTCGGTTCTCCTCTCCTAAGTCCTCGCTTCCAGCCCGAACCACCGGACTTAAGGACCGCAGCTGCTCCAAGACGCACTTACCAGGTTTTTAGCTCATTATCTGCGTCTCTTGTTGCTGAATTGACGCACCTATTCACACATTTTCCCCCAATCTATCAAACAGGTTGATTGCGAATCAATTAAGTAATGAAATCTGAAATAAATCCCGCGTGGAGTTAGAGGAAAGTCGTTTTCTTTATCCTGCCCGCTCGCGCTGCTGAAGCTGAACGGCTCGGTCGGAGAGGAGTCGGTCCCGTTTGAATGGAGGACAGAGCGGCAGGCGGCGCGGAATTCACCCTGTCAGCCTCCACTTCTGTCCGCATCCAGCGTGTTGTTTCGTGTTTATTTTAGCCCCCCCAACCCCCCGGTGTTTTTGTAAAAAAGCACCTGCGGGCCCCAGCCAGCCTGCTTGGTCTGCGCCGTCCGACCCGGTTTGTTTACCGACCCGCGGAGATCGGTCGCTGCCGCGGCTCCGTTCTTCTGACCGCCTCTCGCGCAGCCTGCCGCGGCTTCCGCTCCTTCCTCTGTCTTTTTGGTGCATGTTTGCAAGGCGCGATGCTATCTCAGGGAGAGGGAAACTTTTTCTTCTTCTTTTTCTGTAATGCAACCCACTACGATGTGTATGTGTATATGTGTGTGCGCGCGCGCGAGCTATGGCTATGAAGGTGTGATGTGTCGCTGCTGGTTTTCCCCTCATTGTGGTCTATCAATCGGGCTTTCCTTTATCCGCCGCTGGTTTGGCTTATTTTAACGTGATTCTTGTCCAGGTTGGACTTTGGTTTGGTCAGATTTGGTAAAAGTTTAATCGCGTCCTGACCGGGGGGGGGGGGGTCGTGTCCCCGCTGCGGCGGTGAGGGAGAACCGGATCCAGAGCGAGAGCGGAGCCGCGGCGCTCGACAACTATGAGAAATTATAATTAATGCACACACGGAGAAGGTGCAGAGTGGAAGTTGGGGCCCGGTGTTGACGCTGATAATCCGCGTAGCCCGGATTTAGTTGCGGAGCGTTTTTTACGCACCAGAAGCGCCTTATTACGCGCGGCGGCGGAGCGCGGCGCCACTGACCGTCTCCACCGGGCAGCCGCCGATGCCGCTGAGCAGCTTAATGGATTTTAACCAACAAGATTATGTTAAGTAATTAATCAATAACGTTATATTTGCAGGATGTGTGTGGCGCGCGCGGTGGGAGGGGGTGGATAATGTGCTGTGGATGAACGATGTCGACAAAACGAGGAAACCGAGCGCTAATAATAGGCTCGGCGGGCGGTTTTCCGGTCCGGTCCGGTCGGGGGAGAGAAGGGGGTGGAGGGTATGTTTTTATTCGGTGTGGTTCGGGTTTGGGTCGTTGCGCGCGGCATATTTAGGTTTTTTGTTGTTGTGTTTTTTGTTTTGTTTTTTTCCGCTTTTTTCGCCTGCCATGTGTCGTCTTCTATTGTCCTTTCCTTCCTCCGTTACAAGCAGCAGCGTGCGTCGCGCTCACCGCCACCCCCCTCCCTCCCTCACCCCCTTCATCACCATCACCCCCGCCCTCTTCTGCTCCTGCTCCCTCCTGTGTTATTTTAAACGGAGCGGTGCATCCTGGGTATTGCAGTGCTGCTCCCGGGCGTTTCTCATGACATATGGTGGTGAAGGCTGTAAGCGGAAGACTACAATACCCAAAATGCCCTTGGGGCCACATCAAAGTATCAGATTACAACACATTAGAGGGACTGGAGGGGGAGGAGGCCGGGGGAGGATCTTCAGACAGGGAGGGGGATGTAAGTAGGCCAGTGGGTAGAAGGGCAGGTAGCAGCTGGGGAAGTTGTTTCCTCCGCTTCTGGTTCTCAACGTTTTTGTTTTGGTTTGCATCAGGACCTGAAAGAGAAGAAGCTGGCCGAGGAGAAGGAGAACGGCAAAGATGCTGCCACCAACGGGAAGGTAACGCTCCGCTTCGAAGGATCCACAAGTTAAATGTCCGACTTTGTGTGAAAGTCAATCACTGAAGACTTTCTGGTCTTTTCCAGGAGAATGAGGAGAATGGCGAGCCAGAGGCAGATGAGGAAGAAGACGAGGAGGTAGACGAGGAGGACGAGGAAGATGACGGAGAAGGTAGCTGGAAAAACATCTGTATTTTTTACACTTTTATCTAAAACCTGCTGAAACTTGACTCATTCTCTATCCCGCAGGTGACGAGGAGGATGAGGAGGAAGATGATGATGAGATTGAGGGCGGCACAAAACGGGCAGCTGAGGATGATGACGATGAGGTGAGGCAGCGTCCTGAATCTGAGCGCGCTCAGAGGCTGCAGTGTTCGGACCAGCTGACGGCTGTTTCTTCTTCTTTCAGGACGACATCGACACCAAGAAGGCGAAAACCGACGATGACGATTGATGCGTTTTCCCCCGCGCCATCCTGCTGAACCACTTCCTGATTCTTCACCTCTGACCTCTTTTACACGTCACAGGTGGAGGGGCTGGAGGACTGATTAAAGGAAAAATAATAATAAAAAAATCCAACATGGTCATTAGCAAGTAGAGTTCAACACCCATCCACCACGTCCACACACTCGATCTCCCCTCAAAGCTGCAAAACAAATTTTCTAGAGGAACCCGCCACCACACGACGCAGAAATCTGGCTTCTCTTCAACACCATCAAGAAAGGAGAATTTGTTTGTATTTTTATTTACATTTTATATTTTTGTACATATTGTTAGGAGGGGGATCAGTTTCTCTCTCGGCAGCGATCTCGTCAGACCAAATCGGTGCTTCTTCTTTAACAAAAGATTTTACTTGGTTGACCATGTTAAAATATCTCGACAGATACTAGAAAAAACATGTAAAAAAAAAAGTTTAAAAAAAAACATGAAAGAAAACCTCTTAAGCCGTTGAACTCAGAGCATTCCAGTAAATTTAATGTATGTACTTTAGCTGTACCATAACTAGTTTGTTTGTATGGGAGGGTAAGGCCAAAGAAAAGAGCCTCTTTTCTTTTCCTTTTTATTGTAATTTTGAGCTTGAGTCTGCAATTTTAGACTGGCTGATCTACTTTCAGTTGATAAAATCTTGTGGAAATCTTTTCCTCCAGCTGTA
>JBAGKL010000009.1:31814562-31826177 GCA_037177135.1 Melanotaenia caerulea
GGACACCCCTACAAAATGGCGTGACCCCTATATAGGGCCCTATGTAGGGAGTAGGGTGCACATTCGGACACAGCCAGTGCTTTTGGATGAGAGCTATACTGAAAATTTGCACATCACTTGCATCAGTTTACATTTTCTAAAATGTAAAATGTCCTTTAGCAACACGGTCGTGGTATCCAGTACATAATATAATAGTTTTGCTAGTTCTAACTTTTTTAATCCTCAAAGCATGCAGATTACTGTGCATACTCTACATTTATGTGTCATTTTATGAAGTTTTATGTTAGTGAGAAGGGTTTTTTCTTACTCTGAATGTCTCTTTCTTCTGTGTGAGGTTATCCACTCTGTTCTTCACTTGCTGCTCAGCCTCCTGCAGCTGTTTGATGTCTTCTTTCAGGTTTGCCTGGAAAAAAACATCCAAAAAGATTCAAAAGAAATCAAGACTTTACTTCTGTCATCGTCTTTAACCACAATTACACTTTAATCCACAGTCTACAGATGACAAATATCTTGAGTTTAGTACTTTTTTTTTATTACTCAGGCCCTTTATTTGTGCAGAATCCAATCTAAAATGATATACGTACACATTATTTTCAGGTTTTGTCACCATTTAGTGACCAAAAACGTATCTGGATGGCAACATTTGATTTGGTTTGTCAGGTTAACATAAAATTTGTTGCATCTTTTTACCTTTGGGTGACAGAAAAGCACATTCTGGAATATGCCAAATAATTACTATGAACAAAAAAATAATCCATTGGAAACACCAGGTTATACGATGTAAATACAACTGAGTGTATGATGCTGCTATGGAGCCAGAACTCACCCTGAGCTCCTGCTCTGCCTCCCTGATGCTGATGCAGATGTGGTTTTGGTGGGAGCCTATGACCCTACACACAGTGCACACACACACTCCACACTGTCGACAATAGATGCGGTTGATCTCCTGGTGCTCCTGGCACCTCCACAGTGAAATGTCCTCCATGGGAGGAACCAGTGTGTGATTCTGGAAGACGGGGGAATCCAGGTGGGGACGCAGGTGTTCTTTACACATGGAGGCCCCGCACACCAGACAGGTCTTCACCGCTGACTGACAACCAGTTTTAGGGCAATAATGACAGGGGACAGGGCTAGTGTTTTTGTTGTCAGGCTTTAAGAGGATACCAACACGGCTTGTGGATTCTGAGGCAGCTGCAGCACTCTTATTAAGTATCAACGGTGTCTTGCTGGCTTGCTGTGCTGGTGATGACTCTCTAACTGGAACTGAGACCCCGGGATGGCTATCAGAGTTGGCAGGTGAGGCAAGTTTCTTTGGTGAAACCTGAATTCTTGTCATAGGTCTACCTTTCTCAGGGGTAGCAGCAAGAGGTGAGTCACATAGATCTACTTCACTGGAGCTGTCGGAGTCATCCACTAACACTGAATTATTCTGGTTTTGCTTGAAGAAAACTTCAGTCTGGACAGTTTAGTATTTATCAACACACTCCCAGTTGTGATCTTTCAGTAATTTTTCATTAGATTAAGCTGTGCATCAGCCTCCAGGAGAGGAAGACTGCATAAGCGCGTAAAATCTTTTTTTCTTGTAAAATCTCGTCCCGTGAGACTTTTTAGGACAGAGATTTCTAAATGTTTGTAAAACTCTTGCATTTCGCCGTTGTTTGCTATCAAGGATGGATTATATTTGTTTTCTTTGATTAGAAAATATGTTTGAGACTAGAGAGAATCCCGTCTGAGATTAGAAAATATGTTTGAGATTAGAGAGAATCCCGTCTGAGATTAGAAAATATGTTTGAGATTAGAGAGAATCCCGTCTGAGATTAGAAAATATTTTTGAGATTAGAGAGAATCCCGTCTGAGATTAGAGAATCCCGTCTGACAAATTTCAGATAATAATAGGAGCTCTTAGATGGGAATTCGGAAAAAGACCAGTTTTTGGGTTTGATCAGATGTTTGTGTGTCAGGTCTGTTTGTCTAAATTGGGTAATTTGAACATTTTTTTCCTCGTTGCGCTGAATGATGATGAGGAATTTTTTAGAATAATTTTACTGGAGGAAGGTGACTCTTCCACATTTTGACATTCCATGAAGTCGGCATGTTTGTGGAGTTCGGATCAACAAATAAAATCCGGATGGTACTGTCTTTGTGCTCAGACGGGTTTCCAGGTTTTTCAGTCATTGCTTATTGATTCTGTATTGATTGCATTGATTTGCCTCAGCTGCTCGTCACAAAAGTAAGGGGAAGAATCAGAAAACCAAGCTGACTGTTGCTGTGATTGCTCATCTGCTGTCGTGACTGGCCATGGCTCGGAGCAAAGCATTGTGGGAAGCTGGCAGCTGACCCGCTCTGTCTTGTGTTTTGTTGTAATTCCAGAACACATGACGTCTAACGCCAGCGATAGCGAGAGTAGCTACCGTAAGTGTGACGCTGCTTGCTTCGATTCTCTAACAATCACCCGCTAACCGCTAACGCCCTCACTGATGCAGCTAACAAACGCAGGCTGCTGATTGGCTGATAACCGCATGAGCTCACACGCAGTTAATGTCCCTGTCATCGAAGCTGCTGCATGGACTCCTGAGTGCAGCTTCGAACATGAGAGCTCGTTGATTTTTAGAGAAACTTGCAACTAAAAATATCCTCAGAAACTCTGGTAAACACGTATCTGAGTTTAAGGAACCGGTTCGGTTCCTATGAACAGATAATTTAAGTCAGAGAAGCTTCAGAACAGATATTTTTATTAGGTCACTTTAGAAATGAACATCTTCAGACCTGAGAACTTTCATTCTGATTTACCCAACAAAAACACTGATCCTGCTCTTTTCTCTGCAAAACAGGTTCAGCAGGTCAGAATTTTCTGTTTCAGGATCATTACAAGACTGTTTGAAGGTAGCGGGTTTGTTCAATCCTTCAAAAGTGGACCAGAGTTCTTCCAGAACCACGTGAGACTGATAATGTCAACCAAAGAACTTCCACTTACTGCTGCTGAAGGAGCTTCTACAAGCTGCTGGATCTTCACACTGATTCAGAGTTTTAGTTTCTGCTCAGTAGATTTAACACGTTCATGTTCGTCCACTGAACAAAGTAGAGATCAACCAAATCACAATAACTGATGCCGTTCAGATGGGAGTTCAGCTCTACCAACGTCCTTCCTGGAGGAGAAACGATCCTTCTACGATATCCAGGATGGGATAGATTTAATCACCGAATCAGAGAAATACACGTCAGACCGGTTCCTGGTTTCTGGAACCATCTGCTGCTTCAGTCCAGTTCCTGGTTTCTGGAACCGTCTGCTGCTTCAGTCCAGCTCCTGGTTTCTGGAACCGTCTGCTGCTTCAGTCCAGCTCCTGGTTTCTGGAACCGTCTGCTGCTTCAGTCCAGTTCCTGGTTTCTGGAACCATCTGCTGCTTCAGTCGAGTTCCTGGTTTCTGGAACCATCTGCTGCCTCAGACCGGTTCCTGGTTTCTGGAACCATCTGCTGCCTCAGACCAGTTCCTGGTTTCTGGAACCATCTGCTGCCTCAGACCAGTTCCTGGTTTCTGGAACCGTCTGCTGCCTCAGACCGGTTCCTGGTTTCTGGAACCATCTGCTGCCTCAGACCAGTTCCTGGTTTCTGGAACCGTCTGCTGCTTCAGTCCAGTTCCTGGTTTCTGGAACCGTCTGCTGTTTCAGTCCAGCTCCTGGTTTCTGGAACCGTCTGCTGCTTCAGTCCAGTTCCTGGTTTCTGGAACCATCTGCTGCCTCAGACCAGTTCCTGGTTTCTGGAACCGTCTGCTGCCTCAGACCAGTTCCTGGTTTCTGGAACCGTCTGCTGCCTCCGACCAGCTTTTGGCCAAGCAGAGATGAAAACATGGAAAATCTTGAAAACCTAGAACTTCCTGGTGTGTGGATGGTGGAAGATCTTGGGACCTTTCATGACACATCCTGCTCCTGGAAGTATGAGTTTTTATAGTGTTGTTGCCATGGTGACCAGCTGTTTAACTCTATCATGGTCTAGATTTTTCGTAGGAGCCCAGTCTGTCATCTTTATCAGATTACTAGGACATCCCGGTGGACGAAGCAAAGATATTAAGTCAAGTTTAAATGAGTTCAGCTCCATGTTTTTGTTTAAAAACCACAACCTGACCAGTAACACCAGAAAACAGCTTTTATGGCCTCATCAGCTTTAATTTGGCCATTTCTGCCATCTCAAATTTAATGGCAGAAGCACATCTCACATGTAAAGAAGAGGACATTTTTATGATCAACTGCAACAATCAAAAACGACAAGCATGAGGGATTTTTCTGAAATAAAGACCACGTTCGCCTCATACTGCGGTCTACGATCAGCTGGTCGGCCACCACTGATGAGGAGGACGTGACGTTACCGGAATACAAACATTAACATGTAGTTTTATGTCTTTAGAGCTTGGCTGGGCTGGTTAATCATCCTGGTTTCAAACATTCATCCATCATGATGGTCTGTGAACGTGACTGACTCTGAGTTTAAAACTGAAAGCTTCAGAGACGACGGGCCAGAAACCTTCAAACAGTCTGATAACTGAGTGAGAACATCACTTATTTATTTATTAATGTTCAGCATCCGATCAGAGGAGCTCTGACTGCAAACACCTGTTAATGGAGCAGAAGATCTGAGGATGTTCGTTCCATAAATCAGCTCTAAGACCGACTGGTTCTCATTGAGAAGAAGCCTCACAGGATCCGTTTGATCCTCTTTATGTGGTTTTAGTTCCTCTGAATTTGGTGAGCTGCAGTCAGGACGCAGGGTTGAGGGCTCCACGTGGACCTGCTGCAGCCTGTCAGTGTCCGTCCAGCTTTAAACTAACATGAATCTCAGCTTGCTCCTCCTCCTTCACACCCAGTCTTCATCCTCCTTTCAGCCTTCATCCGTCGCTCCTCTTCAGCTGATGTCGATTTAACGCTGCTGACACCTGTGTGTGTTTTCAGGTGGGCAGGAGGAGTACGTCCTGTCGTATGAACCCGTCATTCAGCAGGAAGGTGAGGCCTCAGGAGCTTCTCTCAGATCTCCACGTAGATACGCTCAAGTTTCTACTCTGAATGTGACAAAGAGGCAAAACAGTTTGTTTTTATTTATTTCTGCTTCAGTGAAACCAAAACGAAACCAAATTCATGAGCAAAAGTAAACTTATCTTACATTTAATGGCAGAAAGGAAAACAGAAGGCAGCTGATCCGGTTAACCATTCAAAGAGGCTCTCAGGCCTAAAGGTGGACGAGGTTCAGTAATCTGCTGAAATCTGACTCAAATTCAAGAAGAACAAATATTTTTCATGAAATAGTGAAATTTGTGGGGTTCCTGGAAATAAAACGTCACTTTTTAAGATTTTCACGTCTGTTTTTTTCCTCATTTGCTCATATTTATTTCACAGCTTCCTTCTTTATAACGGATCAAGGTTTTACAAAATTATTTAAATCTGTGTCTCAGTACAAAAAAGATGGAGGAGAAAGTGGTGTTAGAAAAACATTTTTAATAGTTTTGATCTGACTATAAGTTCTCTTTATGTTAAGATTATTTAAGAATAAAAAAGTCTATATGACAAAAAAGTGTATTATTTAAAATAAAATCTCAAAGTATGAAAATAAATGAAAATATTTTGGTAAAAATACAAAATTATTTATAATAAACTGCTTTGCTGCCACACTTGAGAGAAAAATCAGGTTGTTGGTATTTCAGGCTCTTGACCTCCAGACTGATGAGGTCCAGGTTTAATAATCTATAATCAGACTTTATATTCAGGTTTTAATCTGCAGCCTGCAGCAGGGAGTTAAGCAGACTTCAGTCAGCAGGAATCCTCTGACGGTAGGAAGTCGTATTTATGATGTTTGAGGCGAAGAACTGTGGCGGTTGGAGTTTGATGAAGCAGAACGGACCTCTGAGGTCCAGAATCGGATGTTCTGTTTCCAGACAAACACCCAGGATGGTGATGAGGAGGAAAAACCTGAATCTTCGCTCAGTAAAAACAGCAGAAGCAGAGGTCGTCCCACTTCCTGTCTGAGTGGACCTGACAGGTCTGGTTTCTCTTCCACAGTGAACTACACCCGACCCGTCATCATCCTCGGCCCCATGAAGGACCGGATCAACGACGACCTGATCTCAGAGTTCCCCGACAAGTTCGGGTCCTGCGTCCCACGTAGGTCCAGTAAATGTGTAGCCGGGTGGGATCGGGGCGGCGCTTCCTTTGACCGTGTGATCCATTTCCTGGTCCCCTCTGCAGATACGACCCGGCCCAAGCGCGACTACGAGGTGGACGGCAGAGATTATCACTTTGTGCTTTCCAGAGAGCAGATGGAGAAGGACATCCAGGAACACAAGTTCATCGAGGCGGGGCAGTACAACAACCACCTGTACGGGACCAGTGTGCAGTCGGTCCGAGAGGTGGCCGAGAAGGTACGAGAAAATCTCTCCTCGCAGCGGTCTGTTGTGGGGTTTATGTTTCCATGGTAACTCTTGCTCATTAGATAACTTCCTGTAGCGACTCGGTCTGTTTCTATCGAAGCCGGGAACTCTGAGGGATTCATGTCGTCTTTCAGCTGAAGTTGAATCTGCTGGAGAGAAACTTCCTGAAGGCGAACGTGGCGACGTATCGTGTCAGAGCTGATCTGTTTGACATTTACTCGTCATGAATTTTAAATCTGCAGGTCAGGAAACTGGTTTTTAATCCGGATTTCAATCCTTTTTTATCAACAAGTACATTTAATTTAAAACCCACTAGAGTTTGGATATCTTTGTTTTCTTCGGCGCTCCTACAGTTGCGGGATGCAACCTAACCTAACCCCTAAACTAAACCAAACCATAGCTCATCCCATAGATACCAGTATAATCCACCATCCACTTCACCAGGACCACCTTCCAGGACCAGGTTGGACTGCCTTTATAATTCCTGGTGTGATAGATGAAGCAGGTGGAGGAAACCTTCCTCAGAGGTTTTCTCCATATCAACATGACAGCATCACACAGTTGCTGCAGGTTGCTTGCTGTAGCCCATCTGCTTCCAGGCTGGACGTGTTGTGTTCAGAGATGTTCTGCAGATCTTGGTTGGAAGCAGGGCTGATTGGACTTCCTGTTAACTTTCTATCATCTCCAACCAGTCTGTCCATTCTCCTCTGACCTCTGACATCAGCCAGACATGCTGGTCCAAACAACTGCTGCTCTTCTTCACACCATTCTCTGGAAACCCTGGAGATGTTCACTAACATTGTGTTTTCAGGGGAAACACTGCATCCTGGATGTGTCAGGAAACGCCATCAAGAGACTCCAGCTGGCTCAGCTTCATCCCATCGCCATCTTCATCAAACCCAAATCTGTGGAGAACATCATGTGAGTCCAACACTGGTTTTACTTTTAGTCCTTAGACCTGAACCTGGAGTCAACGTCCTGTGCTGTTCTTCCTGCAGGGAGATGAACAAACGTCTGACCGACGAGCAGGGCAGGAAAACCTTCGACAGGGCCGGCAAGCTGGAGCAGGAGTTCACCGAACATTTCACAGGTGACCGTCACGAGCTTAAAGTCAGACATGTTGGTTCTCCAAATGCTTTTTACACGGTTGTACTACTGAAGGGGTGTACAAGGTGTAATCAGACCTTTTTAGACCCTCATGGAGTATGTAAGGAGCTCCAGACTGGTTCTAGACCTGTACAAGGTTTAATCAGACCTTATTAGACCCTCATGGAGTATATAAGGAGCTCCAGACTGGTTCTAGACCTGTACAAGGTTTAATCAGACCTTATTAGACCCTCATGGAGTATGTAAGGAGCTCCAGACTGGTTCTAGACCTCAGCATTGACAGTTTTTAATGTCCTTTGAACTGCTGACTCGGGTTTCTGCTGCTTTAGTTCCAGTCCATGTCTAGAACTCTTTATGAAGACTTGGAACATGTTTTATTTTGGTATAAATCTTATTTATCAGAAACGTTTTTTAATGTCTCCTCTTCACCAGCCATATTTGTTCTGGTCTTCCTCAAGAGTCCGGTTTACGTCCCACCTTGTTTTTATTTTAAACGCTTCTTCTGGGATCAAATCCCAGGAAAACATTTCCTGATACGCTGATGACGTCCAGATTTATTTCCTTTTAAATCTGCCAGATGTCAGAGACGGGTTAAAGCAGAATATCCCCTGAATGAAACCAGTACTGAAGTTATTAGTTTAATTGTTTCACCGAATCCCTGGTTCCTTCTCACTTTTCCCAAAACATCAGAAACCTTGAAGTATTTTCAGTGTTCCTTTAAACTAGAGGACGACACCACACGTCCAGTTTTATCAGTTACAGCAAATGAAGAGAACAATCAGATCTCCCTCCGTCCTTCTTTCACCACCTCCAGACTGGACCGGTCTCATTCTTCATACTTTGGCCTTGAACACTCGTGTCTCCGTCGTCTGTCGATGGTCCAGCTTGAGCAGGTTCACCCAGTCGGCCTGTTTTCTGGGTGACTTCAGATTATTTTACCTGCTTTTAAAGTTCTAGCTGTTAGTAACGGTTCACGGTCCGTTAAATCCCGTCTGAAAACTCACTAATTTAACAGCCATCAGGGCTTCAGGTTTCTACTCAGTTTTATTCTTTTTTATCTGGTTTTTCATAGATTAATTACGTATTTTATTATTTGTCAATGTACATAATATTTATTTTATTTATAGTTAATTATTTTGATGTATTTCTTTTCATTTTCTTTATTATTTTAAGGTAGTCCATCATTGTTTCATTTATTAATTATTTTAACCTATTTTATTTCATATATTTATTTTTAACCTATTTTTAATGGTTTTGTTATTTTTAATGTATTTTATTATTTAATCTATCTGTTTAGTATAATTTTAATCTTTTATTTAACCATGTAGTTTTAATCTATTTTATTTTTAATGCGTTAATTATTATTTTTAATAAATTTTATTATTAAAGCATCATTTTTACTGTGTTTGTATTTAATGTGTTTATTGTGTGTTATTGTGTGTTATTGTGTTTATTGTGTGTTATTGTGTTTATTGTGTGTTATTGTGTTTATTGTGTGTTTATTGTGTATTTATTGTGTTTATTGTGTATTTATTGTGTATTATTGTGTTTATTGTGTGTTCAGCCATCGTGCAGGGCGACACTCTGGAGGAAATCTACGATCAGGTGAAGCAGATCATCGAGGAGCAGTCGGGTCCGTTCATCTGGGTTCTGTCCAAGGAGAAGTTATGAAGATCCAGCCGCTCTTCATCGCTCCTCCTCCTCCTCCCCTTTACAATCACTTTGTTTTATTCTGAGAAGAGTCGACCTGCGGACGGCAGCCTCCCCCTCCATCCCGCCTCCTCCCCGGTCGGCCGAGCTGACGGCCGGCTCGTGTCGTACTCGGACTCCATCGTCGGGTTTCCTGACCGGCAGAGTAAAGCACACAGGAAGTGACATCACGGTACAGCTCCTTAATGTTTAAGGAAGGAGAACCTCAGAGGAGAAGATTTCAAGAAAGTGTCAAAGAAACGTACGAAGCAGATTTTATCCTTTTGTTTTTTTGTGTTTTTCTTTGTTTTTTGTTGTTTTGTGATGTAGGCAGGTGGGCGGAGCCTCATTCTCAGGCAGCGTTGTCGGTCTGGAGGAAGCAGAGACACAAAAAGCAAAACTTTGCACGTTTGAGCTTTAACAGCATGTCAGTTTACCCCCTTTATTTCCCATCAGCCCCTTCACCTCAGCGTCTGATGTCACACTGTTTTTTTTTTTTTTACATTTTCTGTTTCCTCTTTATTTTTTATTGATTCCTTCGTTCCGTCGCTGCTGCTGGATGTTGGTCGGGACGCTGCAGGTTTCTGTTCTGCTGCTAGAGGGCGCCGCCACGCTCAACGCTCAGATCTGTCGGCTGGAGATGAAAACCCTTAAATCTTAATAAATCAGGTTGTTGGAATTAAACCGTTCATCATGAGACGGAAACGACAGACTGCAGTCATCTCCTCCATTTCCAGTTAGAGACGTGTTAAAGTGGATCAATGACGTCACAGCACTGATTATTAAACTACAAGTTCTTCCTGTGATGAAACTCAGCTGCAGTCAGAAAAATCTCGTTAGGAAAGAATATTTTTTAAATACCTGATTTTTTTTTTCTTAAACTTAATCAGAAATGTTGTGAATCAATCACAAAAATTATTGAGTAAAAATTTATTTTACTACCAAAGTGTTTTTTTTACAAAAAGCAATTCAGTTAATACATATATATATATGTATGTATACTAAAAAATAAATACTGTTAGAAGAAAACGTCTTTTCTCACCCATCAAATTAACATTTTTACAACAAATTTAAATTCTATTATATTTTTACAGTAAAATCGTCTCAGAATTTAGCAAAAATATATTTTTAAATTATCTGAAAACTACAAAAATATCAGTTTTTATCAAATGAAATGTTTCACATAGTTCTAAGAAAAAAATTATATAAAGATTATTTAATATTTACAACAATTTAACAAAAATCCTAGAAATGATCAAACTATCAATTAAGTACAGAAACTGAGTAGCAAAAACATTTTTAGAATTAAGACATATTTGTGCATCCATATTGTTAAAATAATAAAAGCTTAAATATTTTTTTAAAATGCTAGAACTGATTTTGTGATTTAAAAAAAGTGTATAAATATATTTTACGTTTTAACGTGAAAATGACCTCATAAAACGGCGATAATCTGAGATTACGGAGAAAGTTCCTGTAAGTCGTCTCATCAGATTATTTTACTCTAACGGATCCGGATCGCAGAATAATTTTTAACTTCATTTAAAAACTTTAACGAACTCTTTTCTTGGATTTTGGGGCGGAGTTATACGGAGCCCTCTGTACCACGAGCTCGAACCCCGGTGGTCGTCCCGGCAACGTCTGTCAGCAGCGTCAGTGTCTTACCAAGGCAACAATGTTGGTCATGTGATCATGCGGCTGAACCTGGAGCCGAGCTGCCACCTCCGGGAGTCCACGGCTGTGTCGCAACACGCAGACGATTATTGTACAATGAGATTTTGACAGATATTTAACCCTCGGTAAACTGCCTATTTTGTTATAATAAAAGTCTATATTGAACTTTACTTAAGCACTACTACTACGGGAATTATTTTCTTTGCATTGTTAATCATATATGAATAGAAAGGTATAAAGATATTTGAATATGAATATATATTTTTCTTTTTCTTTGATCACCACCTCCTCTGTCTTTTAATTTTCTTTTTTAAGCATAATAAAAACTTAACAAGAAAACACCGGACTCTTTCCTGGCTGCAGGATTCTGGTGGGTGAAGCCGTTCAATCAATGCAATGTTTGGCAGGTCGTGAAGAAAACACGTGAAACCTGACTGATGACGGACGACGCTGTATTCTTGGGACATCTTTGTTCAAACTGCTGGCTGAGTTTAATGGCGCGTTCAGACCAAAAGCAGCGAGAGCGTCAAAAACGCTCTTGACGCTCAAAGTTGGATGCTTGACGCTGGAAAATCAGATGCGTGACATCTAGAGACAAAAAAGGCTCCCGACGCTCTTGACGCTCTTGACGAGCGTCGGGAGGACTCCTCCTTTGAGTATGTGTCCCTCAGCGTCTTCCACCTCTTTCTGCATATTTCCTCTGAATAAACATATTAACTCGTCAGCGTGAATCTA
>JBAGKL010000009.1:31879344-31893303 GCA_037177135.1 Melanotaenia caerulea
TCACTACTTATAAATCAGTGCAGTCTTGTACACAGTAAGAAAAACGTTTCAGAGCATTTCATCATCATCTTCATCATAGAGAAACATTCGCTCTAGACGGTGTTTGAAGGGTTAAACTGTCATTAAAAGCTTCATGTTCAGTCACCGTTTCAGCTTCTTCCACCTCTGGATCTCCTTATATCAACTAAATTCATTCAAGCGCTTCAGATCTTTCCATCGCTTTAATTCCTCTCTCAGCTGGAAGTCTGTCTGGATCTATTTTTATGTCCCTTGTTTGTTTCATGATTACTTTAACGGCCTACTCAAATCCTGAACCTGACTAACAGCAGCCTTATGGATGTTTACAGAGCATCGGAGCGTCTTGTTTGTGGTTTGTTCAGAGATCCCAGCGATTACTGCACCTACCAACCAACAGACAAATGACCAAAGTCCACTGAGCTCCACCCGAACCAGCCAGAGCTCCATCTGAGGAAACCCCGCGGCTGAACGTCAGATTGAAAACTTTCCCAGCAGGTTGTGGTAAACTGGGAGAAGTCATTATGAAAGAGGGACGAGGGAGATTAGAGGGGAAAGATTTACAAATCAGCCTCGGCCTGTGATGGACTGGTTACCAGTCCTCACAAGCCTCCTACCCCCCCAGCGACCATGAACTGGATCGAACTGGTGGAGAATGGAAGGAAATCAGCGTCTGAACTGCAGCAGCAGTCTGAGATTTATGTAAAAAATCCTCCAAACTCTTGGATTGTAGCTTCATGTCGGTTTGAATGAGGCGCTCTGACCTCTGAGCTGCTGGGCCAGTTTTATGTTTTATGTTTCAGACCTGTTCGAACAAGTCTCACATTTTTTCTTCTTTGTTTCTGCTGCTTGTTTCAGCTGAAGATGGTCAAAGTTTCACTTTTCATTCAAGTTTAGTCTGTATGATCAAACCCTCCAAAATCCACAGCAGTTCTAAAATAATAGATAAAATAAAATAATGATTCTGACTTTCAGTTTAAAATAACCTGGTTCATCATGTTTTAATACGTACGTCTTAAAATGAATATTTTGTCTTGGTGTTTGGTCCAAGGTGAACCATGCTTTGCTTAGTTTGGAACATAAACTGGAAGTAAACATCACATTTAAAAACCCGTTTCTATATTGATGAGGTTGCTTCTTACTTTGATTTCAGACACTTTCTATTCAGAAGGTCGTAGATTTTCTTTGACCCAGTCACTACAGAGTCTGTCTGGGTCAAATGTCATTTTCTGTAGATAAAGTGCACTTTTATAATCTGTGTTAAGCCATTTACTTAATATTTTTATGTTATTTTTGTATATTTTATATTTTAAGCTCCTTTATGTATGTTTTCTTACCTTTGCAGGACAAGATGAAATCCACATCGGTCCTGTTTCTGCCTTCTGAACCACCGTAGCTAATTTCCTCTCAGTACCGCTAAACTATATGGGAAGATTCGGCTCTTTTGACTCGACTTCCTTAGAGGAGTCGAGCCAAAAGAGCCGACTCCCTTAGAGGAGTCAAGTCAAAAGAGCTGACTCCCTTAGAGGAGTCGAGTCAAAAGAGCCGACTCCCTTAGAGGAGTCGAGCCAAAAGAGCCGACTCCCTTAGAGGAGTCGAGCCAAAAGAGCCGACTCCCTTAGAGGAGTCGAGCCAAAAGAGCTGACTCCCTTAGAGGAGTCAGCTCTTTTGGCTCACAAATGGCTTGTACCACGAGGGTCTGTACCACGGCCCCCCTGTCATCTCAGAGGTCCTTCCTTTACATAGGACGATCCTGGTCTGTCCTCGTATGGAACTGACCATCATCCATCAATCATCCATCCATCCATCCATCCATCCATCCATCCATGCATCCATCCCTCCCTCCCTCCATCCATCTGTAGATAAACAGTTTTCTCTGTCAGTTTGTTTCATATCAACGTTTCTGTGATGATTCTTTTGTTAGAGCTGTTCCCACGTTCTGGCTTCAGATTGGGTCAAACTGTGTGATTGTTCTTCTCCATGAGTATGAATGATGCATGGAGGGTAATGTGTAGATGGCTCTTTGCTGCCAGCAGATGGAAACTCCTTCTTGCAAGAATTAAAACTACAACTTATAAAATACCAGGCTCTAGAAGTAGGAGGACTTGTCTTATCACAGTGTAAGATATTTATGAGAAGCAGTTATTAAGAGGCAGAATTGTGAGTTATTGTCTTTATTAACTGACATGTTAGCGATTCTGATCTCTTCCTTACAGACTAGTTAAAGTTGAGTCTTGAGGTGTGTCTGTCTGAGGGCTCATCATCTGAATCATCTCTCCAGCTCAAAGTCCACCAGCGATTACTCCACCTGACTCACTCTGCAGTAACAGTCTGTTCACCTGACGATGAGTTCAGGTGTTACACCGTGTGTCTCAGCGGCCTGTAGAAACGGAGTCACTGTTTCATAACCCAGCTATGAAGCTTTTTTTTCCTTCTGTGAGAGGTTAGAAAGCATAACAGACACACCTAGAAGCAGTCGTTCAGTCCACAGCAGTGATCGCTACCCGGAAGGATGAATCCAAACTTTAAAAACAGCTCATGATGTTTGCATGCCCTCCAGGGAAAACGGGGTCAGAGGAATTTCTTGTCATTACAGCTTGGAACGAAGCTTTCAGCAGCGACAGACATCAGAGCTGAAGTTATATAATCACCACATCAGTGCTGAAACGAGCTGCACGAACCACCACGTTTACTTCTTTGTGCACGACGGACAGACTGTAGACGTCTAAACAAAGTGGGGAAAAAGGCCAGCTCTGTGCTGGGTGGGGAGCTGGAAGCTTCTAGACCTGAGAACCACAATAACCCCCCTTCCATAACCCCCGACATGACAGAGAAGCAGCTGCAGGGAGAAGCTGATCTGTGTCGGGATAAAATCCCTGCAGACAAAACAATCTGAGATTCACCTTCTTTTTTATTTTTCTGCCAGTCACCCATCAGAGTGTTAATTCTCTAGACATGTTTAAACTGCAGCTGGTTATAATTCTGCCCCTGAGGGGGGGGGCCACCGGAGCCCCACCCATGGGTGCCTCCCCTGCTCCAGCAGGTCGACTGGGACACCCACTTTAAACAATGAGAGGAAAATGTGAGAATTTAAAGCGGCCACATTTAACGTTTTCATTCCTCTTCATCTGCATTTCACTCGGTTGTTTTTCACGTTTGTGTTTCAGTGTAATTTTACTTTTTTTGTATTCTTTGGATTCAAAAGGACTTTTTTTCTTAATCTGATTCAAAGTGAGAGCTTCGGCTTCATGGAAAAACATTAGAAAGCAAACAAAAGTAGATTCAAGATCAACTAGAAACACTACTGACATCAAAGAAACAATAAAAATAAATAAAATTTCTAAAAAGGCCAAACAGAGATTATAAATAATACACTGATATAAAACACTTAGTGGCAGAAATAAAATACATTAGTCTGAAAAATGTGAGAAAAGAATATTCCAGATACAAACTGGTAAATTAACAGATTATTCTATGTTCCATACGACTGTAATGATCTCGAGATAACTGTAACTACATGTGAAATATTTATTCTTCTTCCTGCAGAGAAGAATATTATTTTCTTTTAGGTTTTATTAAATGTTAAAGTTAAATCACAGACGGTGAAGACGGAAGTAAAACAACTAACTTTGTGTTTTTAATGTGTATTTTAACTCAGCCTGCAGCCATGAGTCATGAAATCACAGCTTTCAGAGCATAAAAGCATCGTTTCCAGCTGCTCTTGTCTTTACTGGTACATTTTTAATGGTGAACGAATGAAGAGAAACAAAAATAGCTGCAGCTCGTCATTAAACACATCCTTTCTACTTTCTGCTCTCGTTTACTATTAACAACAAAACGCAGCTCCATTTTTTATTTTTATTTTGTATTCGTTATTTACATTTATGCAATTTAAAAAGAGCATAAATATTTCTAAGGCCTTTAAAATACATTCTTTAATTAAACTCCAGAACTCTGCTGCAAGGGAGCGATGCGTTTATGGAACAATCTGGATAAAGAAACCAAATTATTATCATCAATTATTGTGTTTAAAAAGATTGTTAAAGACTCTAGAAGAAAATAACGAATGAGGTTAATTTGTCATGTTGTTTTTTGTTCTATAGTATAATAAAGAAGTAGAATAAAAAATAAAGTAAAATTTATGTGGTTAGAACTCAGCGGCATGTTTATGGTTAAATGTTTAATCACTGAATCATTTATCAGTGAATTATTTGTGAGAAAGGGCAGATAATATAAGATTTTCTTCTTTCTGCTCCTTTTCATTCAGGTGTTGATTTTTTTAATGAATTAAATAAATCTTTAATAAGGCTGCTAACACTGGACTCGAGGTGGGCGCTGTTTTGAGGCCGTGTCACCTCGGCTGCTCTTCCTCTCTCCGTCACTTCATAAATCAAGGTTATATTTCTAATAATACATATTTAATAAGCTCATATTATTTATAATAAAAACTTTTCTAAGACTGAGACTGAGGCTGGGAAGACCAACCCATCAGTCACCCCAAAACAAGCTCCATAAAAACCCTCATTAACCTGAAGGTCTCTACAAAAATAAGAAGAATCTGTCCATCTGGTGTAGACCATGGTGAGACCACTACAGATGGTCCAAAACCCAGCAAACAGCTTCTGCTCCTTCTGGACCACAGAGGTCCTCAGGAACGTGGTCTGGTTCTGCTGTCCCTCAGTCCTGATCTCATTGGTGGTTCCATGATCGTGGAAAAAACCAACAAAATGCCGTCACCGTCATCTCTGCAAAGAAGACCTCCTCTAAGACCCTAACACACCAGAGTCACACTGGACCGGTTCTTCTTTAATGTTAACATTTCTACCACCTGAACAGCTGAAAGGCCTCTTTAGTCACTAACAAACCCTGGTCAGGACAAAGCCTGTGTGAGGTGTGTGTTTGCGATGATTCTGTTGGCGGTAAATTAAAGTTTTTACAGAAGAGACGTCAAACAAGCAGAGAAAGCAGCAGAGTAAACGTCAACTTACAGCTGTAGGTGTAGGTCGCCTCGGCGGCGCAAACCGCAGCCAGAAGCCCGCAGAGTGAAATCCAGCCGCTCCTCATGTTGTTGGAATCCTGCAATCAGCTGAGGGAAAACATGCAGCCCTGCTCCTCCAACCACCGCCTTTAACTCCTGTCCCGCTGCAGGTCGGTGCATGCTTCTCAGTCACAGTGATTCACTCAGGCAGGATGTGACGGCTGCAGCGTGTCAGCTGGGACAGGCCGCGTGTTGTTCTGGACCTTTACAGCAACCCTTCCATCATATTTACATCTGCACACACACACAATTTAAAACCACATTTCTTATGTGAATACTCGCTCTGTTGCAGACAACACGGAAAATATGATCGTCCAGATAACGGACGTAAACACGCCTCTGTGCTGCAGAAAGTCCATAGAAAACAAGCTGAGGAGCGCCAATAAAACACCATAAAACACAATAAAACACAATAAAACACAATAAAACACGACCAGTTATGGTGGTGCACTATAAACTTTGCCTGGTTTTATAACAAGTGTCCACAGAAAGACACAAACTGACACCACACAAGGAAAAAGAGCTAAAAACGAAGTTTAATCATCACAAAAAAACATAAAACCACCAAAGATAAAGGCAAACGGCTACAAACATGAACTTTAACAAAGTGGCATAAAGATGTAAGTAAAGGTAAGTAACGTAAATGACCAGAAAATAATTCCAGCTGGAGCTTTAAACCTGGACACTGCCACTTCACAACGTCCAAACTTAACAGACGAATAAACGTGTCATCATTAATCACGTGTAACTGCCTTTAAACATAAACTCAGGATCGTTTAGAAAAAACTAATTAAGTCAATAAAACTGGATTATTTTTTCTTTTCAAAAGCTCGTGTGTTCCAGTTTTAATCCACTAATTTCTATTAAATATGACTTTTATTGTGGCTTAAAAATTCTCAAACTGTAGCAGGAAAGTTTGAAAACAACCCGAAGTCGTGGTCTATTTAAAAGACACCAAACATTCAACATTCAAGATAAATAATAGAGACGATCATGAGATTGTTTTCTTTAAAGCTTGAAGACTTATTCACTCAGCTGTTTTCATTTTAACATCTTATTTTAATGCAACACTAAATTATTAGACATGAACTGAAATCACGTCTCTAACATGTGAGAACCGAAAATAAAAAGTCTGTTTAAGAAAAGAAACGTTTTCATATTAGACGGTGAAGTCTTTTGTAAAGGATGAGGAAGCAGCTTACAGACAGATTTCCCCTCTTCTTCATCTGTTGGCCATGTTCAACCTCACGTGCTGAACAGCTTTTATCTTTTTCATGTTGAACATCTGCACAGAGAAACCTGGCTCACTGCATCAGGACCATCGTAGGAGTCCGAGGGGACGGGTAGATGTCAGATATTAAGAGAATGAAAACATGTGACATAAAAAAGAGAAAATGATTTAATTTCCCCTGAATTTTCTGCAAGAGCCCGAAAATAAATATTCTTCAGTAAGAACAGGCTCTGGTTTATATGCTGATTACTTGTTTACACCTATAAATAAATCAGAAAACAACAGCTGGATGTAAACATGCACCTCCCGGGCTTGTTCTCTTCTTCTTAGCCTGCAGCTGTCCTTGTCTCCACGCCTGAACCATGTCCTGCAGGTATGACAACAGACGGACACACCCTGCACCTCAGACACATTCTTACTCACACACACACACATCCATTAAACACACCCTGCCAGTACATGCTTCACACGCACACACACACGCACCGGGCCACACCCAGGTTGTTCCTGTTGCCATGACAACGCCACACCTGAACACACACTCACCTTATCAGCTGCTGACTGGATTAAGTCAGTTTCATAACCTGAATTCACTTTTTACCTGTGTGTGTGTGTGTGTGTGTGTGTGTGTGTAATACAGACCAAATTCAACCGAACACACACCAGCCAGAAATGTTTATGGTTTTACTTCAGTTTATTTATAGAGTCCAAATTGACAACTCAAGTATGTTAAAGAGAAAGTAAACAAGTCCAGAACCAGAATCTGAATCCCTGACTCTGCGTGCATGAGGGTAACCGTGGAGACGAATAGCTGCCTTGTAACAGGAAGAAAAACAGAACCAGCACCAGAAAGGTCGGCCATCTGCTTTCAGATACGTAGACAGAAATCAACACTGTGCAGCGTAAAAGGAAAGTTTAAAGCCTGGTTTTAAAGGCTGAGGGGGGTCTGACTGCAACAACCTAAAACTGTGAAGAGGTGTAGATCTAGGTAACACAACAGTATGTGTTCAGTCAGAGGCTTCTTCAACTACACCGCAAGACAGAAGGATACATGCCATTCTTTCCAGCAGCCATCATCCTCTGAAGCTGAACCAATACGACTGACAATTAACTTCATCTCATTTAAACCAATAAATAAAACTTAACTTCCCCTCAGGTGACAGGGTCGGGTCATTATTCCAATTCGATTAACTACTAGAAACATGAAGAAACATCCTGAAAATTGTTTTCACATCAAAGCCTTGTCTGTTGCATCATCAGTGCTCTGTGGGCTGAAGCCCAGCAGTCCAGGACACCGCTGCCTCCCAGTGGACAGACACGTCACTACAACAACAGAAGACCTGAGAATCACCTGGAAGGACCTCAGACCGCTGATACAGTTAAAGTCAGTCACTAAACCACTACCAAATAATGTGTATTTCATCCATACAGTTGCAGATATTTACCTGTAGTCTCACTTTCATATTGTGATTTTAGGTAATGAAAAATTGTTGAAACCGAACCCAAACACATCCGGGTGAGCTGGTTTACAAAACATACAGTGTTTTATAAGTGAACACAGATGGTCAACTACCTGCTCAGAAAGCATCAGGGGAAAGAAAAGGACAGTTATATCCACGAGTTCATGCACCGACACAGCTTAATGTAAATTAGTACGTTTTTAGTCTTTTGCTATAAGTTGTGACTCAGCTTTTAGTCCTGCTGAACTAAGAACTTTAATTTGAAGCTTCATGCCTTGTAGTTTTGTTTGTAACATGAGTGCAGCTTGAATATTAGTCCCGGTAGAGAAAAAGGTGAATTTTCAGTGGTAACACGAGTCATCAGAACCTGATGTAGCTTCTAATATGTGGGGATATTATATAGTAAGTTTTGTGACGCAGCTTTTTGAATAATTTATTATTCTGAGATTATTAGGACGAGGACTCGCTGCTCTGCCACATGCATGCATGGAATGAAGACCTACTGGAAAAGGGCTGAAGTCTGATGTAGTTCCCCTCTTTTTCCCATCGAGACATGAACTTCCCGGGGGCAGGAGGGGTGTAGGGGTTTGAAGGGGGGCTGAGTGGGGTTCGGGGATTGGTAGGGGGAGGTGCTGGGGTGTGTGACAGGGATGTTTGTTTGTTGTGTGTGTGTTTTTATGCTGTGGAAAGTGTGGTTATGTGTGTGTGTGTGTGTGAGGGTTGTTAGCGAGGCTGCAGAGAGAAAGAAGGTGGAAAGAGGTATTGATTTTCCAGGGTTAAGCAGGGCCTGTAATTAAAATGTTAATTCGAGAAAGAGAGAGATAGTGTCCTGACAGCAGAGAGGGGGATAAAAGGAGAGATAACCGGAATGACAGAACGGGATGGAGGGGAGGAAAGGAAGAGGAAAGGAAATGTGGGAAAGTGATGAATGTGATTCCCTGGCAGAGATGAAAAGCGTGAGAGATCCGAAAATAGAATTAAAGGTTTTAATAATCTGAGAAATTAGAGGAGAAAAGAGCAGCTAATGTGATAAGGAGGGAACGGAAAACCTTCTCTATCCAGGTTTCAGAGGACCCATCTCTTCTTTTACTGCAGGTTCATCATGTTCATCTATCTTATTTTGTTCATTTTCTATAAAATCACAGCAGATAATGATCTTCATCGTGGAGAAAACACCGGTCGTACGGAGGCTGCAGGAAAAAAACACTTCCAGACTAAAAGTATGGCAAGTTGGGAAATAAAACAATATTTTTGAAGCACCTGTGTAACTATGGTGACAGAAAAGGTCCTAATACGGGTGAGGCAGCAGCTGCAGACAAACATATTGTCTGACATACAGAGATTCCTTTATGAAATACAGGTATGTGTGAAAGGAGGAACTTCTGTATGTAAATGCTGAATCATCCTACTTGAATCTCTGACATCTACTGTAAACAAAAACTGGTTGGCTCATTAAATGCATCCTGTTGCTCTGAATTATATAGGGATGTTTAATTTAAAATTAAATAAATACAAAATGAAATAACAAAACTTACATTTTTCAATGGTTACCTAATTATTTATTCTTTATTTGTTGACACGTTTATTCCATAATAATATTTTTATTTTTTATTTACACTTTTTTATTTAATATTAATATATTTATTTATTTTATTTAATAATCATTTAATAATTGAATTTATTTTTATTTAACTGCAATTTTTTATAATGGTATATAAACAATTTATTTAATTTTTATATTTATTTATTTCATTAAATATATTAAATAAATAATGTGTAATCAATTAATTTATTTCATAATGGTGTTTTTAACAACGTAAAACCTTTATTTTGTAGTACTGGAGTACATATTTCATTAATCTTTTATTTTGAAGTGTCACTTTTAATGGTTTTTGACACTTTTATTCTTTCAGAATACCATAATGAAATGCATTTTTTTCATAGCTTGTTTTTTACGAGCATATTTTTGTTCTGAATGGAGCTTAACAGGAGTATTTATTTCTAAGCAAAAAATTTTTAAAAAAAAAGCAAAAATGAAACAACACAAACATTCACAACTTTTTTTTAAGATCTTAATTATTTTTCTTTGAGCACATTTTTGTGCTTAAGGCTGCTTAACGGGAATATTTTAAAGGTGTGACTGAGGGTCAGTGTTTATAGCACTGTCACCCATCACTAGTTTTCATGTTGTCAAAGCCGGTCTGAGCCAGGTCTGGGTACTGCAGGTCCAGTAACCAGGGTTAGGTTAGGTTAGGGTTTGGGTCTGGTGGGGGTTACTGAAGAGGACAAACGTCTTTCTAATTCAGCTAAAGAAAACAGCAGGGTGTGTGTGTGTGTGTGTGAGGGTGGGTGGTAAAATCTGGGTGTAGGGCTAATAGGAGCTCATTAAAGAGGTTGCATTGTTAATTTGGTACGGCCCCTTAGATCATTACCTAGCCCACTAATCACCCTGACACACACACACACACCCATCAGATACCATCTAATTACTGCAGCTTCTAATTGATTAGGGATGGAGGGAGGTGGAGAGGAGACGGACCAACTCTCAGGTGAGGAAGAGGCTCGGGGTGGATGGGATAAGTCAGGAAAATGTTGGTGGGGCTCACAGGGGCCAGAGGTCATCAGCCCCCAGCCACAACAACAAGGCTGACACAGCAATAACTGCACCATCAACATGTTGTGTTATGGTGTCATTAACACAGACACACACATGCTCATGTGGCTGAATCTGGCTGACGGAGCAGGACCGTGTTTACTGCTGCCTGGAGCTGCTACAGGAATACCAACATCCTTCCTTCTGAAATGGAGAAAACCTCATGTTGTCCTGACGGCGCAATAAAACCAGCAGGCGGTGGGTTGGATTGACCTGGACATGTGACCCCTAGCCGGCCATGCTGCCGCAGGCTGAATATGGTGGGGGGAGTTGAGTCTGGGTGGAGTGACCAAAAACTGTAAGTGTCTTCAAGGTAACATTAATTTAGCAGAAGTATAAAGTAGTCATCCAGAAAAATTACTCAAGTGAGATTAAATTAAAAGACTACTGAGTAACTATTTAAATTTAAATGTAAATGGTTTTAATTTAAATGGATTTTAGTGGATAACTGAATCAAATAATAGACACAAACATTAATATTGTAAACTCAAGCTCTAGTAATGTCTGGAAAATGCATTTAATTGCATTTAAATTCAATACGGTAGAAAATGAAAGACCTAAAGTTAAAAGTGTCATTTTAAGTCCTGTAATTAGCAGCTCCAGCTATTCTTCTTAATGTGATTACAAGTCTACAACATGTTACACAACTTTAACTTTCTAAATGTTTTCCTTCACACGCTTCATTAATAGGCATTAAAATGTGATGGTAAGCCAGGACGGGATCAGCTAGCAGCAGCTTCCAGTCTGGTCCTGAAGCAGAGGGGAACGTCTCCGGATCTGAAGCTGGAAGCTGATGGACGGGTGAGGGGCCTTTGGATGAGGGAGGGGGCGGAAGCTGCTCATTGAAAAGAAGTAAACATGCTTTCACCTCAGTTTCCAAGAGTCTCCAATAACACCAGAAAAAAAGCTTTGTTGTTAGTCGCTTCTAGACTCACTAGATGGGTCTGGAAACTCACTAAATATAGCGGCAAAGTAGCTAAGCTAGCATCACTAATTTAGAAGGGCTCTGACGTGTGTCTCAGTTTATTCGGTGTACCGGAAATCGTGCACTGATAAATGTTCCGTGTTGTTTGGAAAGTAAACTGCGATTAAATGTGTACATTTTTTTAATGCATTAATTTTTTGTGATTACGTTAATCAGAGTTCTGTTTATTTGCTGGGTCTGAGGATACTGTGAATAAAACCACAGAAGAAGACGTTGACCTGAACTCTACCAACTGCTTGTGCACGTGTATGTATGTATGTATGTGTGTGTGTGTTTGTTTGTATAAATGTGTGAAAGTCTTGGTGGATTAAGGCAGCATCAGGTCTTCTTTTGTAGCTTAAAGTCAGTGTTTGTGCACGTGTGTGTGTGTTTGTGTAGTTTAACTGACCATACTCAGCACGCAGATGTTCAGGAATGTGCGGCTCATATCCTTCTTTCTCCGGAACCTCATCAAAATCATCATCATCATCTTCCTCCTCCTCCTCCTCCTCCTCCTCTCCATTAGACATGGCCTTCATCTGAAGGAGGAGAAAAAAATTTGGTTGTTGTTCATCCAGAAAGTTCAAAACCTCCACTGATGTTTTAGATAAAACGTCCTACTGGATTTTTGTCCTAAAGAAGAGATGGTCTGTCCAGACTAAAGTGCTGCACCAGCATAAAACCCTAAAAAGTTGGTGGTGTTATTCCAGTTTTATTTCAGGACTAGAGGTATTCGGGCCCACAGCGTTGTGTTTTATACTTAATGAAAAGAACCCTTCCATCAGACTTTAGGCCTGTCTCTAACCTACCTGTTTTTTTATTTTTTAACCTGTCCTGTCCAGCATCATAGCAAGCAGAAAGGCAGGCTGGTTGATGTATTGTGCCAAACAAATTTGCTTTGCCAAGGGGACTGTTACATGTACTGATAGTCTGATTAGTTTATTTATTTATTTACTTTGAATTATGGAATCTATGTAAGAAAGAGGAGACAAGAACACCACAGATAAAAGGCAACGACCCTTCAATCTAAACTATCACCAGACAACAAACTGTTAAACTTGTACATAATCACACCAGAAAATTGTGTATAAACCCACTGGACAACTCAGTGACTGTGTCAGCTTGCAGAGGATGAGGAATAAGGAGTGATCAGTGATGAAGGGTGGTGAGTGAGATCGTGCAAATGCGACCACGCCTCTATGGAGGCTAGAGGAAGATCAGGGCAGCCCAGAGACCCGGGCCCTCAGCAGCAGCCCCGGAGCACTAACCCAAGCTACCCCACCAGTGGGCCAAGATCGGCAGCTCCCTGTCCGCCCACCCACAGCCCATGTACCCGTCCCCCTGAGGCCCTAAATGTATATTGGTGTCTAGGTTGTGATTAAAATCTAGTGGGGCAGGCAGTCGCAGGGGTCCACCGGGGGGATCCCGCAATGGGGACCCCCCAGCCAACCCCACTGCCACCACCCGCCCAACAGAGCCCTATGTGTGGAGTGTATGATGTGGGGTGGCGGGGTAGGAGAGGGGCTCGGTGAGGGGCACAACCGGGAGAGAGATCTCTCTCCCAGGCAGCCAACTCCTCAGTTGGCTGCTCTAGGTGCCCCTGCCTCCCCAATACCACCCGAGGGTAAAAGGACAAAGGCCCGTCCCAGCCCAGAGCCCAACACATCAGCACTCCGGGCGCCCACCCACCCCAGGTTGCACACACATATCCTGGTCGGGCCCAAGGCACAGTGCCCCCACCCACCCCAAAGGAGCCACCGGCAGGAGGGGAGAGAGCAAGAAGGAAAGCAGAGTCCACCCCCCATGAGCCCTAATCCCCGTACTGCCCACCAGGATCCCCGCCGCCCCCCTTCCCCCTACCCCTCTCTTCGTCCCTACGGATACATCGTATCCCAAGGGTACCTGCCTGGCATTGGATCAGCCCGACGCCAATGGCATACCCAGGGCGACCAAGCCCCCCCCAGTAATGTTGAAAGTTAGGCACGTCTAATCCTCCCCTATCTTTTGGCTTCTGTAAAGTTTTTAAACTGTACCAGGGTGGTTTATTTTTTCAGAGAAATCGGGAGATTCTAACGATTTAAACCAGGTGGAGGGGGGTTTCATAGGAATTATAGAAAACAAATAGATAGATTTTGGGTAGAACCATAATTTTTATAGTGGCAACTCTCCCCATGAGTGAAACGGGTAGAGATTTCCAGCGACATCCCTTTCCATAACAAGTTGTCTTTATTCATTTGTGTCGAGACTTTTACTTGTGTTTTGCCTCTTGTAAATTTGTCTTGGCATAGGACTTTAATATTTTGGAAATTTCATTTATAAAAACGTAAGTTTGTTTCCTGTATTGTAACGGGGTTTTCTGTTATATAAATGTGTTTCCTGTGATATAAATGTGTTTCCTGTTATATAAATGTGTTTCCTGTGATATAAATGTGTTTCCTGTGATATAAATGTGTTTCCTGTTATATAAATGTGTTTCCTGTGATATAAATGTGCTTCCTGTGATATAAATGTGTTTCCTGTTATATAAATGTGTTTCCTGTTATATAAATGTGTTTCCTGTGATATAAATGTGTTTCCTGTGATATAAATGTGTTTCCT
>JBAGKL010000009.1:31915328-31927726 GCA_037177135.1 Melanotaenia caerulea
GTTCAGGTGTGTTGGGGAAGGGTTGCATCTAAAATTTGCAGGATAGTCGGTCTTGGGAACCTCTGCTTTAGAGAGATTGCGCCCCCTAGAGGGTGCTATTAAAAGATGTAGGTGCTGAAATTTCCAAAGCAGTGGACACGGATTAGCTACATGCTAATTTCAGTACTTTGACACTTGACACTGAAGTCAGAGGACTTTCATTGTTTTTCACATCAAAATGTAACTTTTTAATGTTTCTTAGTCTTTAATGGGTTCATAATAAAGTGCTTTTTACCAGTTAAAAGTGTAAAAGGAGAGCTGCAGTTGCCAGGATACGACATGTACTTACTAGCCAAACCAACTCTATGTTCGTATGCGAGATGTGATACATGTGGTTCTTTCTTTCTTTATAGATATAAAAATGGGCAGGGGATTAGCCAGGAAGACGAACTATACGCAGTCTGATGTAACAGAGCAGTGAAGCTGCATGTGACGTCACACCGCAAAGCATAGTGGGATTGCAAACAGTGCAGTCACATGCGTCTGAGGTGTATTTTTCAGGTACAATTTCAGCGATTGCGAGGGCTTGTTGTGTTTTAAACTGTTACAACCGTTTTGTGTATGTATGTATTTGTTTCCTTCCCCTGGAAACAAAAACTCAGTGTCCACAGTTCCGATGTTACCAGGCGGCACGGATTCAACATTTGAACGTGAATGCTTATTTGTTTGTGCCATTTCTACTGTGGAAAGTCAGCATTACTTGTATGTGATGGTGTGATTGATGACTTTCATTTGCATCCTTTCCTTTTCCTGCAACCTCATTGTTAGCTTCACTGTTTGCTACGTTTTCCAGTAGTTCCACAGTGGGGTCCGTGTCGTGTTTAGACGTTTGTTGTTTACATAGTACATGTAAAATGTGTATTATTTAAATTATTGTGGGTGTTGGCAGACCGCGGGTTTGAGATTAGGACAGAGTTGTGTTGTGTTGAAGTCAAAACACCTGCTTTCACTGGAGAACACCGTCAGCTTGAGAACAGACGCTACACACACCAGGTTGAGAGGGTGGATGCAGATGTGTGCAGCAAATACGCTGTTTTAAGTAGCTTAGTAACTAAGCATAGTAGTTCCTTGTGAGGAAAGAAAACTGTTAGTTAATAAAATGTTTTGTGTATGTTGTGCACTGACCAGTGTGTGTCCCAGTGGAGGTGTATAAATATTCCGCTTCCAGGTAGAATAAAGCCTCACATGCTGCCGGTGCCTAACTGAGCTGCACATCCTAGATTTTTGGGACCATTCCCTCCTTCTGCCTAATTTCATCTAGATAATCCCTTCTCCGATTGTCCAGTTTATCTCCCTAAAGAGCAGAGTTTTCACCTTTTTCTCCATAAATTCATTTGTTTTCTTCTATGTTAGTTGTCACTGTTTGACTCTGCGAGCATGGCGGCCACGTCCTACAACGCACTGCGGGATGCCGTACTTTCCCAAGCTCTTCATCTTCAGCATAATAAAGTCAGACATTTTTCTGGAGTCTGGCCCTTCATCATCTCCATCTGCCTCCCATGTTTGGCCGATATTAGTTCTTGGTTTTATTAAAGAAAGATTACTGTCCAAGTTACCGTAACACCATACTGGAGAAAAACAACAAATTGATGCAAATGACAACAAAAACAAACATTAATGGAAAAAGTTGTGTGTGTATGTGATATTTCTCAGATTAAAGGGTCCTTGGTGGAGGGAGCTGGTCTTCTCGGCGCTCCATCATGGCGGACATTAAAAACTTTCTGTATGCCTGGTGCGGGAAGAAGAAGCTGACTCCCAGCTACGACCTCCGAGCTGCTGGCAACAAGAACAGGCAGAAGTTCATGTGTGAGGTGAGTCCGTCTCCATGACGTTTGGGGACTCAAACGTTGGCTTGTTTGCCTCAACGCCACAGGGTTGCCTCCAGGACTTTCTGAAGCTGTGTGGGAGGCTGTGGCTTAGACTCCACTGTCACGTTTCCTGGCAGTTTTCATGCTGCTTGGCGGCGCGCCTCCATTTACACGAAACCCTGCTCTGCCTCCGCAGGTCCGGGTCGATGGCTTCAACTACATCGGCATGGGGAACTCCACTAACAAGAAGGACGCTCAGACCAACGCGGCCAGGGACTTCGTCAACTACCTGGTCCGAGTGGGAGAAATGAGTGCAGCGGAGGTCCCGGCTCTGGGGGTCAGTGTGCTTTCTGAGTTCATGGTTTTCATGGCTCCAGAGGTTTGGTCTCTTCTGATTAGTATTTATTAAAGATTTAAAAGCTCAAAATCATTTTGTCCTGTCTGGAGCCTCAATGTAACACAACCCTACAACTTCCTCCACCTGTTGACCGCCTCCATCAGAAAGTATCGACTGACGGGTGGATTTTCTCTCCAGGTCAGCGCCGTGGGAGATGAGCAGCCCGACTCTGGAGGAGGAGGAGGAGGTGGAAGTTGTGGTTTAGGAAACCTTCCTGCCAGCGGTCCTCTGCCACCTCATCTTGTGGTGAAGGTGGAGGCGAGTGAAGGTGGAGTCTTAACGGAACAAACTTCTCTGGTTCTCCATGTCGGCGGTTTTCTTTCCTCTGACCCGGGTTCTTTGTTTGTTTCAGGGGATGGAGAAGCAAGCAGGCCGGTTCCCGGTGTGACTGGTCTGGGTTACTCCGGAGGAGGAGCAGGAAACTTTGGGAGGGGAGGAGGAGCTCAGTGGGATCGAGGAGCCAACCTGAAGGAGTACTACGCCAGACGGGATGAACAGGAAGCTCAGGCGGTACCGAACCCAGATCCCGCTGTGAAAATGAGTTTTTTTTCCCAGGTTTGATGTTGCGGCCTCACCGACTGCTTTCTGCTTTCAGACCCTGGAGTCTGAAGAGGTGGATCTGAACGCTAATCTCCACGGCAACTGGACTCTGGAGAACGCCAAGGCCCGCCTAAACCAGTTCTTCCAGAAGGAGAAAACCAGCGCTGAGTATAAATACAGCCAAGTCGGGCCGGACCACAACAGGTCTGGATCAGAACTCGCCAAACCAAGTCCAGTCTGAACACGGAGCGTTCTTTCCATTTCTGTCTATCACTTAGAGGAAATATTTCTAGTTGCCATGGCAACCGCAGAAAACAGTCTGGTTTTGGTTGGGTTTCGGACCACAGACCAGCTGGTTCTGGGTTTCTAACAGGTTGTGGGAACAGAAGAAACAGAAGATTTTCCTGTTTCCTGAGTTTAGTGGATCTTCTTAAACAGTTAGTTTTTTTTAGCTTCTTTTCCCACCCCTCCGTTTCATATCTGGACAGATCCAGACCCGGAAAACGGAAAATATCTGCAGTGATTTATTGAAACATGAATAGAAGTCCAGCGTGTGAGGCGGGAACAGAGTTAGTCCACATCTAAATGAATACTTACTCTGAACAGCTTTATTTGTTGGCTGGTTGCAGCAGTCAGCGTGAGGATCGTCTCCGCTGGACATGTGGTCTCTGTCCCACACTGACATGTAGACAAAGCCTCCAGACTGAAACCAGTCTTTAATCCCTACTTTCCAGATTTTCTCTGGCGTTTTTCTGGGTTAGGGGTCATTTCTGATCCAGATGCATCTGTCAGGTCCTGGTTCAGGTCTTTGCTGGATCTCAGGTCCTGTTCCTCTGCTGTGGATAGTTTTTAGTCCTGACTATTCTTTTGTCCTCCACGTGTCCAGTTTCTGCCTCCATGCTGGGATGAGCCGGGTTTCCAGCTACCAGCTGTTTGGGAATCTCCTTGTTGCTGCTGGAATCCTGTTTTCTGTCAGACTGTCGGGTCTCTGCTGGTTTAAACCAGTTTAAACTGTTTCTTTGCTACGTTGTCTGTTATGTGTTGACACTTCTGACTTAGGAGCCTTTTTTCTGCCTGAGGGATTCGTGAGTAGGAATGATGTAAGATTCCGTTGCCTATAGAAACGTGGATGTAAACTCAACTCTTTGCTGTATGACTGTGAGCCAGGGTTCTTCATGGTGGAGCTAAAAACCAGATTCTGTTGAGGAGAAGTTGAAGTTTTCTTCTTACAAGCGACACACACACCAGCGGCTTCAGGACAGTCCAGCTGGTGTGTGTGTGTGTTGCAGGGAAACAAGTCGGTTTTCAGGAAGTTCCTGTATGTTTTTCTGCTGGACTGCCGCAAACCCAGAGACCTCCGGAGTGTGTCGGCTACACCAGAGAGCTCTCATTGTTTGGTTGTTCCTCCGACGGATCCAGGAACTGGATGAATCTGCAGTGTCCTGTGGTCGGTCAGTGTGGCGTTGAACTGCTGCAGCGGCAGGTGGTGAAATGTGACGTCAGGAGCGAGTTTCCTGCTCCGCCAGGTAACGGCGAGGTGGCACCAGAACTCACAGCCACACTGAAGGAAGACATGGGCCGGCGTTTAGACGCTCTAAAGCCGTCCCATGGGTGCAGCTCGGGGCTCGCTGGAGTCTGGTTGTGATTTCTGGTGTCGCTGTTCACCGCAGGGCCGAGAGCAGCCGGGAGACGCTGCTGGCAGCCGTTTAATAATCCAGAAAGTCTGGCAGAAAAACATACAGGCTTCCTCCTGAGAGCGCCGCAGGTGAGTCCAGCTCCTCACGCCGGCTTCCTTGGTGGTTTTTGTTCCTGAGAGATCAGCAGGTGAAGCTGTGATGTTTGTGTCTGCAGGAGCTTCATCGCAGAGATGCAGCTGTTCGTCCGGCAGCTCGGCAGAAGTAAGAATCCAAACTTTTCTCTCTAAATGTACAAACGCTTGGCTCATAACAGAACTGAGTTCACACATTAAACATAAAAACACATGAAAATATTCAGGTTTCAAAAGGTGTGGCAGTCATAGAGCTGACCGGCCAATCAGAGCAGAGCTTTAGTTCCCGCCCTCAGACCTTTAAAAATTCAGAAAAGGTATTTCTCTGAAACTTTTGGGGACAGACAGGAAGTAGAGGATGTGGGGAGGTGTGACATAATGATGTAAGAACACGAACATCTTCAGGGGTTTAACGTTGGATTTTGTTGTGCAGGGATCACGGCTCGAGAGCACGGCTCCAACAAGAAGCTGGCGGCTCAGTCCTGCGCCCTGTCCGTGGTCCGCCAGCTGTACCACCTGGGCGTCATCGAGGCGTACTCCGGAGTCACCAAGAAGAAGGAGGGAGAAACCGTAGGACACAACGCTCCTCTGTTTCAGGTCTGATCCGTCTGTTACGGCTTGTTTCTCACGCTGTTTGTGTTTCGGTCCAGTTGGAGGTGTATGAGGTCAACGGGCTTCCAGACCTGCAGCAGCAGCTGGCCAGCATCGTCCAGGAGCTCGGAGTCCACATCCCCCCGCCTGTGAGTGTCTTTAACATCAAGTCTGCGGGTCAGGAGGAGAAATGAGACGTCCGAGCCTGGAAGCAGCTCAGACTCGGAACGAAGACGATTAAATCATCACTCTGATCTCTTTCAGCCTGCAGACCCCAACAATCCCGTGTCTCTGGTTCAGGGGAAGATGGCGGCCTTTGAGCCCTCGCAGCGTCAGACCGGAGCCGGCGTCGTCCCGTGGTCGCCGCCTCAGGTCAACTGGAACCCCTGGACCAGCAGCAACATCGACGAGGGACCACTGGCCTACGTAAGGACCGTGACAACTGGTGGAAATGGGATTATTTGACGGATTCAGGTGATGGTCATTTTCTGTTGTTTTAACCCTTTCAGTGCACTCCGGAGCAGATCAGCGAGGACCTTCACAGCGAGCTGATGTACCAGCTGGAACACGATGAAAACCTGCAGAAGGTCCGTCGCCATTTTCTGCTTCACCTCAGTAAATTCTGCTTCAGGAAGCAAACCCTACTGTTGTCGTTCAGATCCTGTCGGACCGCGAGCAGCTTCCTGTCAAACAGTTCGAGGAGGAGATCATGGACGCTGTGGACAAAAACAGCGTGGTGATCATCAGAGGAGCGACGGGCTGCGGGAAAACCACGCAGGTTCCTCAGTACATCCTGGACCGCTTCATCCGAGGAGGCCGAGCTTCTGACTGCAACATCGTGGTTACCCAGGTAACGCTCAGCATCCGATTCCAGGTACGGAGACGGAAACCAACTCCTCTCCACTGATCCTCCATCGTCCTCTCTGCAGCCCAGACGGATCAGCGCCGTGTCCGTCGCCGAGCGGGTCGCCTACGAGAGGGGAGAGGATATCGGGAAAAGCTGCGGCTACAGCGTCCGTTTTGAGTCGATCCTGCCTCGACCCCACGCCAGCATCCTCTTCTGCACCGTCGGTATGCAAACGTATTTTCTTTAAAGGAGCCATCACCTGGAAACTGCACGTTTTCAAGTTAGAACATGTGTATTGGTGTTGGATCGAAGCGAAAGACTTTCTTTTGAAGACAGTCGAGTTTTTCCGTCTGGGCCCTTTGTTCACAGCAGAACCGCTAACAAGGTAAAGTCTCACCAACGCGTGATTTTTATTAGCTCCTGGATTCATACAGGAAGCTGTTTGAATCAGCCAGCCCCTCGTCCACGCCTAGAGTCGTGCTTTACTGCTCACGCAGCTAATGCTAACGCTAATGCTAAGGGAGGAGCCTAAAAGTTTAACCCCCTGCAATGTACAAATGAGCCCGTGTTTTCTGTTTTAGAAGGGGGGTGAAGCGCTCTGCCACGTAAATTTCTGTAAACACTTGGTTGTAAACGTTCTTCCGCCATCTCGGTGTCTTCACTCGGAGTCTGGTTCAAACATAACGGCTGAATTCCTTAAGCTGCTGCTCGGTCACGTTCGCTCGCTGTCACTAAGCTGTTGATGTTTTGGAGTTGGACGCATTGGGCCCGCCCCCTTCCGACTCTGGTCTCCCTGCGGCCAATCAGGGTGCACCTCATTAACATCAGTCAAACGCTTGTATGAAGTTGGGTTATGAGCAAAGGGTCAGAACAAGCTGTTTCTTTTCTAGCTTTCATTTTTTTATTTTATTTTTTACATTTTTTAAAAAAAAACTTTTTTTATTTTTTTAATGTACATTTTTTTATTGTGATTTAAAAAAATTTTTACATTTAAAATTTTTACATCAATTTCTTTTCCTTTTTATTTTTTTGATAATATCCATCAAATGTTTACATTTAAGAAGCCCGACTGGAGGTTTTTAGGTGTAAAACACCGATGAAAAGCTACTATCACTAAAAACTAAAATGATGGAAAACGACTGCAGTGTTACATAAAGTTAATAATTCAGCAGAAGAAGGAGCATCGTGTCTTTTCTAAACTCACCATTTGTTTGTGAGATTGTGTTGAAGTGTGAAGCAGTACCTAAAAGCAGTTTTACTGCCAGTCTCTCTATTAAAGAACCACTTCTAGGAATAAATGGAGAGATCCATCTATGTTTGTTTAAAGGAAATTATGAACTTGTCAGGAAACTTCCAGAGAAGATTTAAAAAAGAAAGTGAATATATGATTTAAAATGAATAAAAATCCTGTAGAAAGAATCTGTTCCTGGAACATGAAAAGGGGTCAAATAGAAAATGTTTTTCTTCTTTCTGCTGCTTCTTTACTCAGACCTGAAGATTTAGTGTTGAAATTAGAAAGTTTTGTTTTCTTGATAAAATAAAAGAGAAAATCTGCTGATTTAAAGGAATAAAAACCTGTTTCAGGCGTGTTGCTGCGGAAGCTGGAAGCAGGAATCCGAGGAATCAGTCACGTCATCGTCGACGAGATCCACGAGAGGGACATCAACGTGAGTGCAGCGATCACCAAGAGACCGGACCCAACCGGACCAGGTGGTTTCAACGTGTCTCTGTGTGTGTGTGCAGACCGACTTCCTCATGGTGGTCCTCAGAGACGTGGTCCAGGCCTTCCCAGAGGTCCGCATCATCCTCATGTCGGCCACCATCGACACCACCATGTTCAGAGAGTACTTCTTCAGCTGCCCCATCATCGAGGTGTTCGGGCGCACTTTCCCGGTTCAAGGTGTGTCGGGGGGGCACAGATGAGACCTTTGTGTTTTTATCCAGATCATCAGTTTCTTCATCAGTGGTGGCTGTTTATCCTCAGTCCTCACACCGTCTGGACGGGAATTATCACCATGGAGACGGTTGGTGAGACGATGCTGGATGAATTGTACATTATGATCTAGAACCTGGTGGAGATGATCCAGAACATCATATACACTGTGTCCCAGTTCAGGGTCTGCAAGCTTCGGAGTCGCAGACTTCGTAGGCTACAGCGTGTCCTCAGTAGTCCACACACTTCCAAGTCTGCTTAATGTTTGTAGAATGGGACAGCCTACCCAGCCAACAAGAATTTCCCATAGCAACAACAGGCTGAGGCTGCGTTGTTTTCCAGCCGGTACACACATCACCTAAAAATCCACGAATATCAAAGATTACAGAATTTTCTGTCACCATTTAACAAACATGCTTTTAACGTACTTGGTTTTTTAACGTTTATGTTAAAGTGTAATTAAAGTGTAGTTTATTTATTTATTTATACAAAACTTTATTAAAACCTCAAACGTACTCTTCTGAGCTCGGTTGCTCATTCGCCACTGTCTTGTGTGCAATGAATTGTGGGAGAAAAGAAGCTGCGAAGCATCACCAGCCGCCTTCGTTTGGGCCAAACGGATTTGAAGGATTCGGAGGCTCCTTCTAATCCTGTGAACTGGGACGGTACTTGGCGCACTGCGATGTATGTAGACGAATCCGTGTGCAGACCCTGACTTGGGACACAACTATAGAAGTACGTCACATGCTGCATTCACTGACCTTTGGACATCTTATGTTTACACAAGGGACGGTCAGTTAATGCTAAATATTTGTAGCATCGGCTTGCAGTAAAAATTTCAGGTAAAGTTTAAATGGTGATTAATCACGATTAATTAATCTGTAAGCTGTGATTAATCCTTATAAAAACACTAGTAATTAATGGAAACTAGGGACCAAACATGGGTTTCAGCCTCAAGGCTTTGGCAGCCTGTCCGTGTCAGTCTGGGACAGAGGCCACGTGTACGAAGCTATAACTTCATTACTAGCTTGTTTAACAGGTTCAGACTGATGAAGCATAAAGCTGCTGGACCGACTCTGGTTCTGACTCGTATGTATCCTACATATATTTACATTTATCACTACAACGTTTCCCGGTACTCCTGGAAATAAAAAAATGAAACTGGATCTTTGGAACGGAGCTGGATCAGCAGGGAAGCGACTGATTATAAAGAAGTCGGATCATCTGCAGCAGCACAGTCATGAGGTTTAATAAGTTCCTTCTCTTCAGAGTACTTCCTGGAGGACTGCATCCAGATGACCAGCTTCGTCCCCCCACCAATGGACCGGAAGAAGAAAGACAAGGACGAGGAGGGAGGAGATGAAGATGTAGGAACTTTTTTTAATCCTGTGTTTCGGTGTTTAGATTAAAACCTTTTAGGATTCTCAGATCTGAGTTTAATCTTCTTGTCTCTGCAGACCAACTGTAACCTGATTTGTGGGCCGGACTACACGGCAGAAACAAAACACTCCATGGCTCAGATCAACGAGAAGGAGACGTCCTTCGAGCTGGTGGAGGCTCTCCTGAAGTACATTGAGACGCTGAAGGTGTCCGGAGCCGTGCTGGTCTTCCTGCCCGGCTGGAACCTCATCTACTCCATGCAGCGACACCTGGAGACCAACCCCCACTTCGGTTGGTTTCGCAGCACGTCGGCGTCCTGTAGACACCCAGGTCCTGTCTTTCCTGCAGATATGAGCTGTAACTGTTGTTTCAGGAAGTAGCCGGTACCGGATCCTGCCGCTCCACTCTCAGATCCCCCGCGAGGAACAGAGGAGGGTGTTTGAACCGGTTCCTGAACACATCACAAAGGTCAGAGAAGGAAACGGGTGACGTGTGATCGGATGTGATGGTGAGTGTTTACTGACGGGTCTGGCTCTGATGTCGCAGGTGATTCTGTCCACCAACATTGCAGAGACCAGCATCACCATCAACGACGTCGTCTACGTCATCGACTCTTGCAAGTAAGCCTGCCGCCATCTCCCAGCAGCCGTAGTTCGATTTCTGCGGTCGGTTAACGGTCTCTCTGCTCTGACAGGCAGAAAGTGAAGCTCTTCACTTCCCACAACAACATGACCAACTACGCCACCGTCTGGGCCTCCAAGACCAACCTGGAGCAGAGGAAAGGCCGAGCCGGGAGAGTTCGGCCCGGGTTTTGCTTCCACCTCTGCAGCCGCGCTCGATTCGACAAGTACGATCCGCCCCGATGTGTCCAGAACCGTCCTGGCGCTCTGAGCTGAATCTGGACACGCTAACCTGTTTTATGTATGTGTGCAGGCTGGAGACCCACATGACCCCGGAGATCTTCAGGACGCCGCTGCACGAAGTCGCTCTGAGCATCAAACTGCTGAGACTCGGCGCCATCGGACACTTCCTGTCCAAGGCCATCGAGCCGCCGCCGCTGGACGCTGTCATCGAGGCTGAGCACACTCTGAGAGGTAGATCTGGCTTTGCTTTTATAGGAGAAAACGTTTAACGAAACATGGCGCATGCGTGGAACCAGATCTCATGACAGTGGGGACAGATTTCCTTTCATTCAGCAGATGAACAAACAAAGGTGTGAAACTGTAAATGAGCTGAGAAGAAACACCCAGAACAAAAACACTAACAGGATTTATTTGAAGTTTATAATTTACTGGAGACATCAGATCAAGTTTTTAATGATGGAATTTTTGTCCAAGGTGTAATTATTTCCCAGCTTTGGTGTAGAGCCGTGTTTGGTTCTGGTGACTGCAGTGTTTTTCCGTCCGAGTTCAGCCTTTTCCTGTTAAAACGTGTTTTTCAGAGCTGGACGCCCTGGACACCAACGACGAGCTGACCCCTCTGGGCCGGATTCTGGCTCGGCTGCCCATCGAGCCCCGGCTGGGGAAGATGATGATCATGGGTTGCATCTTCCAGTCAGTTTGTGTTCTGGTCCCTGAATCACCCGTCAGCTTGTTTTCCATTCGCCTTCATTTTGGTGTGTTTCTGCCGCCAGTGTCGGAGACGCCATGTGCACCGTGTCGGCCGCCTCCTGTTTTCCCGAACCCTTCATCAACGATGGGAGGCGCCTCGGATTCGTGCACCGGAACTTCGCCGGCAGCCGGTTCTCAGACCACGTGGCATTGCTCGCCGTTTTCCAGGCGTGGGACGATGTCAGGTGTGTGTGTGTGTGTGTGTGTGACCAGTATGTGCTGGAGGCCAGGTGTGTGTGTGTGAACAGGATAGAAACATTGTTAAAAGCTTGCTTATATAAATATTTGTGAGCAATAAATCACAAATACCTCACATTCAAAGAAACATGTCTTTTATCCAAGCTTATATAAAATTAGCATGATCCTCCTTATTTTGATTCATGAGTGTCTTCTCTTCTTGTGGTTGCTGGAAACTAGACAAAGAAGAATAAAAATAATCTAGATTACAGAAAGAATCCCCACATTAGTTCATGTGTTCGAGTCTGAGTGTGTGTGTGTTTATGTGTGTGCAAAGATGATTAAGTCTGGTGGGAACGCAGATGTGCAGACATGCTTTGTCTACTGACCTCATTGTTTACTCTGCCATCATTATTAGACAGAGCTGTGCAATGCAAGTCTGCTTCCTATACCCTAAACGTGCAGGAGAACGTGCAGAAGACCTAAAGTCTTGTTTGCACTGTTCCTTAGAGCTTTAGAACTTGAGCTCTACTCTACAAATGTCCCAAGATGATCAGAGTTTTGATATGAATTATTCTGAGAGAAGCGCTTCATATTCAGACCAGTGATTTTTACTTTCTGTTCCCCCACTTCTTTTTTTGTTGTGCATATTTTTCAGGTGTGAATGTTATGCTGCGCATGATTGCAGTAAAAGCAGCCTCCAAGCCACTGGTGGAGATCACGCAAGATGGAGAGACCCTCTCTATCAAAACTTCCACCACAGTCCGCACCACCCACATCACCTTCACCGTGGGGCAAGAGTTCAACGAGACCACAGTGGATGGACGTGCCTGCACGGTACACAACACATGGACATAAACTTTTCCTAAATGAACTTCTGTTCTACTTTATATGCCCACACAAACCTATAAATCAGCAGAGGAAATGTGCTTGTGTGGGTAGGGAGCTGTCCAAATGACATCAGTCTGTTTAATTTGGCTTGATAGCACAGATTTATCCCTCCCTTGCTTTCTGATGGGATATCATGCTACACGACACTCCTTCACACTCTTTACAGCCCTTTCAACTCTCCAGTCCCCCTCTCTTGCCCTTTCTTGCCCTCCGTCCCTCCCTAATTATACCCATTACTTTCCCCATTTTATCATTGATGGCCTCTGTTTGGCCGTCTCCAAAGCAAACACATGCAACCATCCAGGGCTTCACTCTACTTACGATGAGCACATCACAAGTTATCACCAACAACCGCTCTGCCCCCCTCTTTTCCCCTCTTTCCCCCTCCTGCCCTTTCTGCCTCTTTCCCTGGACCAC
>JBAGKL010000009.1:31987565-31997567 GCA_037177135.1 Melanotaenia caerulea
TCTGAGGAAGGACCAGATGAAGGTCATCTTACCCTCGTAGTGAACTTTTAACAGAGCATGTACATGAAGAGAAGAAACCTTAAAAGAGAATAAAAGCATGAAGAGTAAAAATGTACAAAGTAAAAAGTGTAAATGAATATAGTAAAGGAAGTAATTATAGGTATGATTATAATATTATATATAGAGCATAATAAGTCAAATTTCTTCCACACCAGAGATGTTTTATTTCTTGTTCTACTATTTTAAAGTAAAATAAGTCAAATGTGATTTTCCAGACATTACTAGACCTTGAGTTTCCAATATTAGTGTCTGTTATTTTATTCAGTCGTCCACTAAATTCCATTTAAATTAAATATGTTGCTTAATGAGGCAGATATGGTTATGAGATTAAAACATGATTAATTAATTACAAACCCCTAATTATAGGACTTATTTTTTAATTGAGTCCCACCCCTAAAAATAATTAATTTTTAATCATCTGGTTTAAAAGGCCAAGGTGAAAAAATGGGTTGTAAGAGGAGATTTAAAAACAGATATAAAGGAGGCCTGTCTGATGTACACAGGCAGCTCAGTCCAGTTTAGGGGCTGCCTCCACAAAGACCTGGTCCCGTCTGGGCTTCCAGCTAGTCCTGGGGCCACTCAGGAGGAGTTGGTCAGCGACCTGAGAGCCTGAGGAGGTGGACAGGGCAGCATTCAAACACTTAGAAGCAAATAAAAGCAATTTCAATGGATCCTGAAGTGCATGAGCAGCCAGTGAAGAGAAGATAAAACCAGGGTGATGTGCTCATACTTGATGTGCCAGTTAAAAGACGTGCAGCAGCGTTTTGTACAAGCTTCAGTCCAGAAAGAAGGACTGACTCACCCCAAAATAAAGTGTATTTAATCCAGCCAGAAAACACAACTGGGCCCAAAATGTGTCCTTACAGGACAGTCATCGTCATAGCAACACCTGTTTGTATGATTCTGACATGAATCGCAATAATAAAAAAAGTCATCTAGTCTGTATTTTGGTTTAGTTTTGTTCAGTAAATGTTGTAATATGTTGTTACCGTGTAGACCTCGTTTTAAGGCCTGATGATGACCAGATGATTTTTATCCTGAATTATATTTCAAACTGGAACATTTTACCATTTCATGGAAAATATGAACTCATTTTAGATTTATTGGGAATAAAATACGGGTTGAGATCTGTAAATTGTTATTGACATACACATCCCAGCCATGTTTTTTAACTGGGTTTGTATTAATCTGATAGAATCTTCCTCTGTGATTCTTTATCTCCTCTTTGATGTTTTATTCTCTGTCTCTCTGGACGTGTCCACAGGTGTAGCTGTAACGCGATTGGCTCCACCAACGGTCAATGCGAAATCACTACAGGTCAGTGTGAGTGCCACCCCGGCGTCACCGGCCTGCGGTGTGAGCGATGCGAGGTCAATTTCTTCGGCTTCAGCTCGTCTGGATGCAAACGTGAGTACAGCAGTTTTAATTGGATCTCATTTACAACTCTCAGTATTTTCATGGGAAGGTGGAAAAATCTGCAAATGTTGGGAAATAAGCAGATGCAGAAGCCTGTGACTGAGTTTAAGCTGCTGCAGACGTGGTCTGTAAACGCTTTATACGAGGGTGCTATTCCTCATCCATGTGTCCACATCTGTGGACTTATTGAGGTGGAGTTTATTACAAATAGAAGGGAGCTCAGTATGGACACTGGAAGACAGAAGAGATGGTTTTGGATGACTTTGTTTTGTTGGCGGCCATGATGGCGGCGCTGTGTTTGTGATTTACAGCTTGCGACTGCGACCCAGAGGGCTCCCAGTCGGGTCAGTGTAAGGAGGATGGCCGCTGCGAGTGTCGGCCCGGTTTTGTTGGTGCTCGCTGCGACATGTGCGAGGAGAATTACTTCTACAACCGGTCAGCGCCGGGCTGCCAGCAGTGTCCATCCTGTTACAGTCTGGTCCGAGACAAGGTGAGGACGGCTCACAGGTGACGTCTTTGGGCCTTTTTTTCCGGATGTGTGGAGGGATTGAAGTGTTGTTTGTGTCCAGGTCAACCAGCAGAGACAGAAGCTTCATGACCTTCAGACTCTGATTGATAACCTCGGATCGGGGCAGGACACCGTCAGTGATAAGGCCTTCGAGGATCGACTGAAGGAGGCAGAAAAGGCCATCATGGATCTGCTGGAAGAGGCTCAGACCAGCAAAGGTAGCATAGAGCTAAAACCTTCTGTACATGATCCAGACCAGGCTGTCAGAACACTACAAACGTTGTGGAACAATTATTTCTATGTCCAATCAGAACCATAACTAACAGACTTTGGTTCTGACCCTGCAGATGTGGACCGAGGCCTGCTGGACCGTCTCAACACCATCAACAGCACCCTGACCACCCAGTGGAACCGCCTGCAGAGCATCCGGAACACGGTGGACGACACCGGCGCTCAGGCCGACCGCGCCCGCAGCCGAGTTCGGGACGCCGAGAGCCTGATCGACCGAGCCCGACAGGAGCTGGACAAAGCCAAGGACGCCATCGGCAAAGTGGTGAGTGAGGTCCCCGATGTCATGGTAACTAACAGATCCCGAGGGACATGTTGACTGATCCGATGCTTGATGTCGTCCAGGACATCAAACCCACCGGTGGCACCGGAGAGCCCAACAACATGACAGTGCTGGCCGAGGAAGCCCGAAACCTCGCCAACAAGTAAGACGTTAGCAGCGGAATCCACCGCACACGGCGTGGTTGGGTTTATTCCTGCAGACACCACACCAACCAACACTTTGTTTCTCCACAGGCATAAGGTGGATGCCGACCAGATCGAGAAGATTGCCAAGGATGCCAACGACACATCGACCAAAGCATACAACCTGCTGCTGAAGACTCTGGACGGAGAGGGCAAGACCAGCCAAGAGATCGACGAGCTCAATAAGAAGTAGGTCCTACGTTTCACTCGCTGCATGATGGTTTTTTCAATCTGTCATTGTTTGTATGCAGTGAAATGAGCCTCATGCAATCCAACTTCTTTTATTAAGCAGAGCTAAAGAATAAATACTCAGTAAATACACACAGTTTAGTATCATGGAAATATTTTAAACAAATCATTTTAAATTAAATCAAATTTAAAATTGATTAAAAAGTAAACAGGAAGACAATAGAATGATACTTAAACAGTACAAATGTGTTCATGTTTATGTAGACAAGCGATGGAGGACCCACTGAAATTAAAAAGTATTAGTATCACAGTAATCCTGCCTTGATGATGGTCTGAAAATGCCACATAGGGAATGATCGGCTGCTTTAGGTGGAAGAAGTTCGACTTCATGACTGCTTCAACTTGATGGTCAAGCTTAAAATCAAAGACCAGTGTAACGCTGAGGTTTTTAGGACTTTAGTTGTACCCACAGGTAGATTTGTTCTGGAGAGGGCATCAGCATTGCACAAACCAAAACCTTAACCACGACTACAAAGTGCACAAACACCAACAGTGAGTCCTCCTCTGAGGCTTGGATGTGAATAAATGGATGAAGGGTCATAAAAAGATAACGGGCTATTAAAATACCCATAAAAAACCTGATCACAAAAAGCTAAGATGGACAAAGATGAAGTCAAACTGTAATAAATAGAATTAAATCTATAAATAAATGGTAGACTATTGTAAAAGACTGAAAAGTGAACAGTCCTGTTTAAAAAGGAACCAGCAGCATCCATTTTTAATTTTTGTTCAAATCAGCCAAAACGTTGGACAAAGAAACTTGTTTCCTGTTCAGGTACAACGAGGCAAAGGAGTTGGCCAAGAATCTGGAGAAACAGGCCAACAAGGTTCAGGCCGAGGCAGAGGAGGCTGGAAACAAGGCTCTGAAGATCTATGCCAACCTGACTAGCCTCCCGCCCTTCGACGCCAAGGCCCTCGAGGTAACCTCCCTCAGGTCCTTCAGTGTCAAACATATGAATGATAACTTAAATGTTTACAAACTCCCATCTTCACTTGGGTCTGTGATCAGGATGAAGCCAACAAGATCAAGAAGGAGGCGTCGGACCTCGACAAGCTGATCGACAAGACGGAGAAGGAGTACAATGACCTGAGAGACGACCTGAAGCCCAAAGAGCAGGAGGTCCGAAAACTGCTGGAGAAAGGCAAGAGTGAGCAGCAGGTAGGTCCAGCGAGCTCACCGACCTCCTCCAGTCTCTAACCTCTAAAACCCTGGCTTGGTTTGGCTCACATTTTAAATTTCTTTAAGCTGTTTAAGGTCAGGATGAACCAAAAGATGTAAATGGTAAATGGTCTGTACTTATATAGCGCTTATGTAGTTTGATAGAAAGAAATTACAGTGTATTCTCTTCTGTCACCACCAGATGGCAGTATACAACAGGTTCCAGTTACACACCATTAGTATGATGGTGCAGCCAGAAATATGTTCATGTCTCTGGATTCCAGGACAAGGAAACAATATGAAGCCAAACAAATAAAACTAACTTTCAGACTACAAAAAAATAAATAAATGCAGATTTAAAAATAAATTTAACTCATTTTAGAAGCTGAAACCAGGTATGTGATGGTGTAACACAGTCAGATGTCGGATTAAGACAATAGAAAGATTCAGTTTCTCAGGACAGAAACAAAGATGTTAAGTATTCTTTTCAATTTGTTTTTGTCTCAACGGTATTGACTTTTACAGCAACGCATTCATATCGCGTTAACATCAGTTCCTGATGCTAACAACAGGGTTAGCATCAGGCTGTTTTGTACTGAAAACCAGGAATGTGGTGGTTGGATGATGGAAAAATTAGTCTGGTTACAAGAAAAGAAAGGAGGTAGAGGAGGATGAAGACGATCGAAGAGGATGGGACAGGCTGAGATCTGACGTGAGAAAAGGTTAAACTCAGGCTTGTCCAGATTATGTACACAAACACCAACATAAGAATATCCAGTTAGGATGAATATTTCCTCCATTCCTTGAATGCATTTAGCTGCATGTATAATCTGGATTTAACCTAAAAAAAATTTAGTGGAAATTCGGATTGATCAGAAATTTGTAGAAACAAACTTCTTCTTCGTGTACTGTCCGCCTGCTAGCTTATGGCTAGTCAGGGTTAGCCCTGGAGCAGATGATAAAACGTCTGTTTGTGTTTCTGCCTGTCGTGTTGCAGACAGCCGATCAACTGTTGGCCCGAGCTGATGCTGCCAAAGCTCAGGCTGAGGAGGCGGCAAAGAAAGGCCAGTCCACCTTCAGAGAGGCCGAGAACATCCTGGACGACCTTAGAGGTACCTGAACGCCACACGAACAAAGCTTCCGCTGTTTCTGACTGATGATGTACACCTGTGATTTGGTTCTGCTCTGACTTCCTGCAGACTTTGACAGGAGGGTCAACGACAATAAGACCGCAGCCGAGGAAGCCATGAAGAAGATCCCCGCCATCAACGCCACCATCATGGCCGCCAACGAGAAAACCAGGCAGGCCGAGGCGGCACTCGGTAACGCTGACGCTGACGCCCGAGAGGCCAAGAAAAAGGCAGAGGAGGCCGAGAGGATCGCAAGCAACGTGCAGAAGGTAAAGAGAGCCACCGCCTGCTGGTTCCTCAGTCCTTTCATCTTCATCATCATCACCATCATCATTACTGTCCTTGCAGGGCTCTGCCAAGACCAAGGAGGATGCAGAGAAAGCCTTACAGGACACCAACAAGCTGGACAAGGAGGTCGACGACATGATGGAGAAGCTGGGTGAGGCTGAACAGGACTTGGAGAAGAAGAAGGCTGAAGCCGACCGCGACATGATGATGGCCGCCATGGTACGGGCCACTCCACGTTACCCTGGGTTATCCCGCGTTCCTGCACCGTCTTCCTCAGTAGGTTGTTGATGTTGTTCTGTCCCCATAGGCGTCGGATAATGCCAAAGAGGCGGAGGACAACGCCCGCAAGGCGAAGAGCATGGTGAAGACGGTCCTGAAGCTGATCATGAGTCTGATGGACCAGCTGGGTAAGAACCAGACCCGGTCTGTCACCCGCCTCAAAGTCCTGCAGACGGCTAACTGTGCTGCACTTTCTCTGCAGGAAACATCGACAAGGTGGACCTGAGCAAACTGAACCAGATCGACGAGTCACTGAAGAGGGCCAAGGGCAAGATGGCCGACAGCGAGCTGGACAAGAAGCTGAAGGAGCTGAATGACGTGGCGCGCACTCAGGAGGAGATGATCGACGACTATGATCGGCAGATCCGCGAGATCCGCGCCGACATCGCCAACCTCAACGACATCCGGAACACATTACCTGACGGCTGCTTCAACACGCCGTCTCTGGAGAGGCCTTAGCCCCGCCCACCTCCTCCATCCGCCACGCCCCCTCCCCCACTCACTTCTAACACTCTGGCAAACACGCCGACTTTTACCAAAACAGTTTTTTACCTTTTGTTCTGATCCTCATGTCTTTGCCGACGTTTCAGCCACGTTCACCGGAAGCAGCCGCTTCGTTTTTCTGAGACGTGGTTTCGCTCCAATGAACTCAGCGGCGTTGAGAAGCCGTGCAGAGAGCCGGAAGAACCCCAGAGAAAAACAGAGCCACAAACCCGACGTGACTGCAGTCCGGGCGAGTCCGGGCGACTCTTCAAGCCACACGCAGTGAAGGAACCCTCAGCTCCTCCTCCCAAAGCTACAGCACACAAACAGCAGGGAAACACGCTCACTCCTCTTCCTCCGCTGTATTTCCACCTCCAGCAGGTGGCGACGTCGAGTTAAACCACAAGAACTCTGCCGAAGTCCCAGAAATAATCCGAGTGCACCAGATATAAACTTCAGCCACATCATGATGACAGCTCCTCCGCTTAAACCTGATCCCTCCAGATCCAGGTCCAGTTTCAGTACTGGATCAGTACTCCATATGGGGGATCGCTTCCTGTTTCTGACTTCCTGCTCGGCTCCACCTTTTCCTTCGTTACTGCACCACCAGCATTATGTCAGGAGTCGTGCTGGTTCTGCAGTAACGCCTCCTATCCACAACTTCTGGGCTTTTCTCTCGAATCTGTAACGATGACATAAAGTCCTTTAACTGGATTTCAGAGAGTCACGAAGCAGCAAACAAACAGTTAACTCCACGTTCAGAATACGTTTTTTTAACATGTTTACAGGAAAACTTCACCGCCACCTCCAGCCGAGTGGGGTTAAAGTGTGTATTTGATAAAACCGGACGTGTTTGCATCGAGGCAGCAAGCGTGCTGCGTTTTATGTTTGATGCTTTTTCTCATCGTTCAGAATCTAATTAGTTAATTTAGTTTCACCGGGATGAAAATGGTGAAAATATTCCTGCCGTTCATTTAATTTAACACCAGTTAAAACTACTGAATACAGAGAAAACCTGAAAGACCGGCTCTGACTGGAATCATGTCCCGACTTACCGATTGCAAGTTAAAACTTTTTAAAAATTTTTTCCTTTTACGTTTTTTTATGGTGCTGTGGTATTAACATGTTTTGTCCTGACGATTATTTTCTTACATTTTGTCAGATAAACTGAGAAATTAACATTTTTATGACCTGAGGGAAATCTGATGTTTATAAAAAAATAAAATCTGAAATTCTTGCCTATCGTTACAGAAGATGAAGTTTTACAGGTCAGAAGTGATGCTGATGTAATTCCTTTACTGAACACTAGAGGGCAGAGTAAATGAGATGGCATTTCTTAGAAAAAGAAACAAAATTCGTTGTAGGGAAGGCAAACTGACGCCTCTTTGTCTGATAAACCTAAATGATCCTGCAGATGAAACCATGACGTGTCACCAACACGTTCCCGTTAAGAAGCTGTGAATGTTGTGGGAACTGGAAGCAGCGCTTTTCCATCACATGATGACACTGCAGAGCCCTGATTGGTCAAAGGGAATCCTAGAAATTCAGAAAGCTTTGTTCAGTTTTTGTGTTTTAATCGTCCCTGTGAACCGCAGCCGGTAGCGCCACCTGCTGACCACACTGGATTTTATTCACTCCACAGCAGCTGATTGGAGCGAGATGACGAGTTTTTCTTTTACAAGCGTTTTAAAAAATCATAACTCTTAAAGCCCGACTCAAGGGAATTAATTTTTTTTAAATCTAAAATCTGAATTTGGCCCTTTAACAAATGTAAAATAAAAATGAATAGAAATCATTTTTTTATATTCATCATTTATTAACCTTTGATGTTAAATTATTGTGGTGCAAATGGTGTCCACCAGGGGGCAGAAGACACGCATTAGCTTGTATACGACAGGGTTTTCATCAAAGATTTTACCATGAAGTGATGCAAAAGGTCTCAAATATTTAGATACTTTTGATAGTTAGATACACACATCTGGTGTGTATCCAGCTGCAGGAATGATCATGTCACCAGCAGTCTGAACGTTAGACCGAGAAAACCAAGTAATACGCTCGAAATTTGATGTTCGTGAAAGATAAAATCTCAGAGAACGACATCGTAGAAACAAGATTTCCGTTTCATGTGAAAACGTTTAATCTTCCAGGTGTTTGATGTGAAACTTGTGGGAAAAGTTTGATAAGAAAAATATTCACCTGGTTCCGATACACTCCGGTCCTTCCCAGGAAAACTGTGAACGCTCGTGCGGGACTTCGGCGTTTCGTCTTTGTTCCTCGTTGCGCTCCGACACCACTTCACGCTCCGACGTCCTTACACTACAGACTGAGTTTGTGTCGCTGCTTTTCACACGTTAACACCTGTTTCCAGGCTAAATCCAACACTATGCAACTTTGTACATTTCTGCGTAGCAAGAATTTTATCTGATACACTGGTGCTAATAATTATTTTAAATGTTTATTTTTGTGTGAATGCTTTTTTTTTATTATGACATAGAGTGAGGAATTTGTTCTTTGTGTAAATATAAATGATCGAGGACTGGCTGATTTTATCACAAATGAAACATGCAAACTGCCCAGTTCTGTTTTTATTACAATCAATCAACTGAAACCTCCAGCTAAAGTATCTATATCTATGATAACGTCTGTGGTATGTTATTATTATTATTATTATTATATATGCTTGCTTGTATACAAGGCTCATGCTGCTGCCTTATAGCGATGCCATTACTTTGTGTTGTGTTGTGTTGATTCTTTGTGGGTTTTCAGGAGTTAAATCAACCGAACTGAGTTTCTGTCATCGGTCAGGACAAATTTTTTCACATTTCGCGTGTTTGAATTTGTGCCTTCAGGTGAAGCTGAACCACATGAGGGTTTCCACGTTTTATTAAACATGAGTTTTGTTGGTGTCACGCCGCCGCGTGTCGGTACTGCAGCGGGTTTTACAGAATCAGGTCCTGACTGGTCACAGTCCAAACAGAAGCAACCGTCAGACTTGTGTTGTTTTTATCTCCTCTGATCAGAAAACAAAGTCCTCATGGTGTCCACCTTTGTGTCCTGAGCCGTGCAGCCTGTGCAGCTCCTGCAGACGTGATGTATAAACAGTATTTTAAGTTATAACGTACCAGATGTGATGATGGAGGTGATGAAGCTGCACAGCCTGCAGGATGCTCCGTCTATGTCCTGTTTCCAGCTCTGTGAGGACCTGACTGACCCTGTAAATCCAAACTTAACATTTCAATAATAAAAGAAACTACTACAGGAGCTGCTCTGTGTGTGTGGTGGTTTCCTCTGAACACTGCAGACGTCATCGGTCTGGAATCAAAAACTGAACCAGTTGTTTTATTTTATTTTCCCTTTAATGACGTCTTTTTAAAGAATAGTTTGAAAACAAAACTTTTCATTATTCTCTCAGACAAAAGTGTAAAAAGTATTTAGGAAAACTTCAAACAATAATGAGTAAAGAAATTATTGCTAACAAAAGTCTTCTTAACCTGCTAAACCAACATTTTGACATCTTCTTCTAACATGTCTGGAAACATCTGGGAAGTGAGGAGACCAGTTGCTGGAGTTCTAGGAGAGGAATGTTGTCGCATTCTGGTCGGATGCAGGATTCTAGCTGCTCTACAGTCCTGATGATGTTGATACTGATGTTCTACACTGTAGATGGAGGATCTTCA
>JBAGKL010000009.1:32064395-32075682 GCA_037177135.1 Melanotaenia caerulea
AGTCCATCAGTACACCAGGTTTCTGGCCTGGTTGGTGGTTTTTAGGTCTGAGTCCATCAGTACACCAGGTTTCTGGCTGGTTGGTGGTTTTTAGGTCTGAGTCCATCAGTACACCAGGTTTCTGGCTGGTTGGTGGTTTTTAGACTGTTTTTAGACTGAAGCTTCATCGTTTCTCTTTAACTGCGTGAGAAACCATCAAACTCAGATACGTACGCATGTCGTTAGTCTGGCGTCGTTTTACAGCACAGTGTTTTATTTTAACTCAAGCTGAAACACAAATTAAGTCATTTAGTTCATGAGTCGTTTTTAAAACTGGATTTCAGCTTTTGGCTGCGTGTTTTCAGAACTTTGTCCAAGAAGAAAAACGTAACTTTCAACATAGTTCAGTTAAAACAAACTGCAGGTTTGACTTTCAGAGCAAACAGCTGTCGGTTCTCCGTACGCCACCTGCTACCTGGATTCTTTAAATAACATAAAAACACAGATTTTCTATCAGAGTTCATGTTCCCATCCCAACACTGAGGACACGTGTCCGGGGTTTTTCATTCCTCCTGGAAACACGTCTTCAGGTGTCCACCAGTACGTGGTGGTGGTTGTTTTTCTGGATCTCTGGACCAGGTTAACACACCTTCTTTTCTGCTCAGTAAAGCCTGAGCTGACATCTGTGATGTAAGTCTGCATGGTCGAGCTGGAGGGCTTCGTCCTGCGGTTCTATCAGCTGGTGAAGGATGGCGGTTCTGGATGCAGGTCCGTCTGAAGGATCAGAGATCTGAACAGAAACATTTCCTCATGTTTTACGGTCTGTTTACAGATAAGAAGTCACATTCTGTGTGTTTTGGTTGGTTTAGTTCTGAGCCAGAACATCTGGAACCAGAATCTAACACATCTGGTCTGACTTGCTGCTTGAAGTCAAATCACCTTTTATTTCTAAATCACTCTTCATAGAAAAAACCAGCACAAAGTGTCTCCGGTACTGAGGGGGACAGAAACAAGATCAGCTGACAGGCTCGTTGTCATGGTGACACATGAAAACATCCTGTAACAGCTGGTGATGTGGAGTCATGTACGCTTTGCATGCCTGTGATTGGCTGACAGGCACGGGGGTTCGTCAGAAACGAGGTGGTCTGGGTCAGATCCACATCAGACCAGCAGGCCCGCGCTGAGGTCGGTTCTGGTTCAGGGTTAGTCGGGTGATGTAAATGAATTGAGAGGAATGTGAGGAGGCGTTGGAGCCGGCATGTCCACAGACAGAGCCGGTTTCATTCAGCGAGAAGGAATTCTTCGGATGTTTCTCGTGAAAGCCGAGCTGTGTGATGCAGGAGGCGGAGGTGGCTTGTTCCGCTGCAGCGCCGACGTAAACCAGTCCAGACACACAGACACACCTGCAAACACACCCTCTGGTCTGTCTGTGTGCTGCTTTGTTTACATGTTGCTTCATCCTGATGAGCTCTGGAGGTTGTTTACAGGTGAGCTCCTCCTGTGGGGCCACTGAGCATGCTCAGAACATGTTTGTTTTAAGCCACTGTTAAATGCAGCTGAGGCTGCAGCAAGTGTGTGTGTGTCGGCTCATGTCCACAGAGGAGAAGACACCCCGTCTATAAGAAACATATCATCAGGTTGTAAATAAAGACAAAAGAACTTTATTATCTGTCCCAAGTCGAAGACAGAAATTTGGCTACGGTAAATACAGCAAAATAACACGCTGAAAAGATTAAATCTATTTAAAAGGGAGGTAAAAAATGAGAGTAAAAGATAAAATCCGGTGCGGTGGTGGCAGTTTGATGGGTGGTTATATTTTAAAGATGCTCTTTTATGTGTAGTTACTAAATTTCTACTTTTGTTTAGTTGGATTTTGGTGTTTTATAATAATGGATGTATTCAGAACTAAAGCCAATGAGGAAGAAGTTTGTGGTGTAGTACCAACAGAAGCCACTAGGGGCCACAGTTTGTCCGTCTGGAACAGATAACACATCCAGTCTTTCATCTCAGACCTGTATCATTCCAGAAAAAGTTGGTTGAGTGAATCTTTCCTCCCTCTGTAACGTTTCCCTTCCTCCTCCCAACACTGAGGACACGTGTCCGGGGTTTTTCATTCCTCCTGGAAACACGTCTTCAGGTGTCCACCAGGATCTCTGGACCAGGTTAACACACGTCTGAGCTGACTGTGAATGTAAGTCTGCATGGTCGAGCCGGAGGGCTTCGTCCTGCGGTTCTATCAGCTGGTGATGGATGGCGGTTCTGGATGCAGGTCCGTCTGAAGGATCAGAGATCTGAGACATTCCTGCATGTTCGGTCCAGCTGAGACTTGCTCCACTGAAGTCCTGCAGTCTTTTTAAAACTGCTTAATGATTTTCTTACAAACTGGAGATCTTCTGTCCATCTTTGGTCTTCAGACATGACGCTAACTTTGGACTAAAATCCTGGTTCAGTCTGCTGGACGTTACGTCACAGTGTCTCTGTTAGTGGCGTTAAACTGTCCCGTCCCAACGTTTTTATTAAATATGCTGCAGCTTGAGTTGTAAACGTGTGTAGATGTTAATGAATGAAGCTGATAAACGAAGCGTGGGGTGGAAGGAGCTCAGGTTTCTTTTTTATTTTAGTTTCCAGATGTTCTTTGGTTGGATGACTGATGAGCTTCCAGTCAGCCGTCAGAGGTCTGCAGGTTCAGAGCTCCACCCGGCTGGCTCCGCCTCCCGACACAAAGCTTCCCTTCAGCTGCACGTTGTCTGTTGTTTCTCACATGTTCGGTGTTTCAGCTCCTGAATGAACCGACCGGAACGTCTCAGACATTCCAAGCATTCCCGTCTGATGACACTCCGGCTGTCGGAGCTCCGCCCACATTCAGGGTCAAAGGTGACAGGTGCAGGACACGGGAAAAGTTCTCATAGGAGACCCTGGACTGGAAGGACAGTCAGAATATTCAGAGCAGAACCAGTTCAAACAGGATTAAGAGAACGTGTGCGTTTGATCTGCTGACTGGATGAAGACGGTGAAGGTTGGAGATGGACGCTGTAGAAACGTGTTGGAGTGGATCTGAAAAGAAGACGCAGATGTGAGACGACGTGGACGGAGAAACAAAAAACAGTCCACAGATGTCCCTGCTGTCTGTCAGGTTTATTCCAGCCTGAGTCTTTAAAACCGGATCAGGAGGATCTGAGACTAGAGGCGGACTTTTACCGGCGTCACAGTCCAGAATGGTGCTGGTCTCCAGTCTGTCCCAGTTTAACTGTGACCCAGTCTCTGAAGGTCAGGATGTCTCTGGTGTAACCACCCAAGCTATTGATTTGACTGAGGCTCCTCTGATCGATGTGTCGTTAGCAGCAGGAGGAGGAGGAGGAGGACGAGGAGGATGAGGAGGAGGAGGAGGAGGGTGATCACAGAGCTGCTGGCTGTTAGTTTTGTCCTCTGGTGTCTAGTTAGTCTGGGATGTGCTGTTTTAAATTTACCTCCTCAGAAGATGAGTGTTGGTCTTCATGAAGACAAGCTTCGTGTCCCGTGTGGACTCTGTGTCCAACTTTCTGTTTGAGTGTTTGTTCGATTAAAGTTTGATGTGAACAGAAAACCGTGAGAAAATTCCTCAGAGACTCAAACAGGAAGGAGGGAAGCCTGGTTGTTCAGTGTGGAAAGGAACCCAGTTACTAAACGTCTGAATTATTTCAGACACAAAATTGCTCAGAGACTCGGGTGGATCCGGAACCTTTCGGTTAGTCCTCTCAGTTTTAAGTTCCTGGTTGATCTTCCCAGTTTATATGTGATAGCATGACAGGGCTGCACCGTTCTTTTTTTTTTTTTCTTTTCCATTTTTTTTTATTGACAGGAGTGCATTGAAGTCCAGAACTTTGCTCGTCCAGTGTTTTTGCTATGCTGCCTGCAGTCTTTCTGGACTTTTTTTTCGGAGGCTGTAGTCCATCTACCACCTTTGCTTGTAGAGGACCTCGGAGGAGGAAGCGCTTTTCATTCGGTTACTTCTTTGGTCCATGTCCCAAAATGTCTTTTGGCCATTGACAGCATCGCGGTTCACAAAGATGAACCAACTTTTTGATTCAGATTAGGATTGTGAACTGGAACCAGCGTGGTTCTCTGCCGGTGTGAAAGGACCATTTGTTTACTTGTGATCTTTGGAGAAGGTGCAGCTACATCTGCGTGACTACATGTATCTACAGTTATGTTTCATTACCTTCTCACTGCTGTTAATGTTGCTGCTCGTCCATTTTTCTCAGCTTGTCTTCCTGTAGGTGCTCCTGATGATTATCTGCTTTGTTTTCCTACAGCGGGCGTAGAGAGTTTCCTTTTACACGTGTAGCAGGTGGCTCCTTTCTTTTGTTTGTTTCCTACCTTTTCCCACCTCTCCATCCTTGTCTTCTCTTACTTCCGTTCCTTTCAGCATCAACACTCAGACTCTGACACAGTTAATTTCTGCAGCCCCCAGAGTTGTGTCCCACATCAGGCGGCGGACAGAAACTTATCTGGCAATTATCCTGCAAGTGCAGCGACACATTCATCGCTGGAGGAAGAGAAGAAGAAGAAGAGAGAGAGATGTTATGATTGAGCTGCTGCAGAAAGAGAGAGAGGAGGAAGAGAAGGAGGAGGATTGATTGAATAAATGCAGTAAAACCTCAGAGAGAGAGAAAGAGAGAGAGAGAGGGTTAGAATTACTGCTGAGTGAAGAGAGAGAGGGGGTAGGTGAAGCGAGGCAGAGGAGGAGGAGGAAGAGGAGGAGGATGCAATGCTGAGGAGGAAAAGGCAGGTCGGGGTAAGCCAGAGAGGAGGGTGAGGATGGGACGAAGACGGACGTTTGCAGTTTAACCTCATTGGCTGACAGGTGGTGGCTGCTTCGGCCAATCCCGTCTGACCCTGTGTGTGTGTGTGTGTGTGTGTGTGTGCGCGTCCTCTCCTCAGATGATGGGGAACAGCTGCGATCGAGGTACCGTCTCTCTCTCTCCCTCCGTATGTTTCTGTCATGTGACCGACCCGTCATCCCGGCTTCCTGCCGCATGTCGCCTCAACTTTGTGTCTGGTGAAGGAGGAAGAGGAGCAGGAACGGCGCTCTCCTTCATCGCTCCTCCTCCTCCTCCATCGGGGCTGTGTGTGTGCATGAAGTTTGCTTGGCTGCGGCGCTGCATGCAGCTGGAAGCAGATCTCTGCATGCAAACATCATGTCTGCTGCGCTGATGCTGATCGGCCGTATCGACCCGGGACCGGTGGTTCTGGTTCGAGTAGATTAAGCTGCTGATGAAGTTGAGGAGCTCAGCTGACTCACTTCCCTCAGGTTGGTGTTAATGGAGCTCCGAGCTGAGCTCCTGCAGCTGCTGCATATTTAATGGTGTTTAGTTAAAAACGACTCAACGCAGAAAAAAGCTTTCTGGATGGTCTGGATCAGGATTCTGGATGGTCTGGATCAGGATTCTGGATGGTCTGGATCAGGATTCTGGATGGTCTGGAGCAGGATTCTGGATGGTCTGGATCAGGATTCTGGATGATCTGGATCAGGATTCTGGATGGTCTGGATCAGGATTCTGGATGATCTGGAGCAGGATTCTGGATGATCTGGAGCAGGATTCTGGATGATCTGGAGCAGGATTCTGGATGGTCTGGAGCAGGATTCTGGATGATCTGGAGCAGGATTCTGGATGATCTGGATCAGGATTCTGCATGATCTGGATCAGGATTCTGGATGAGATGTCAGAGTTCTTGAAAGTCCTGCTAAATGGTCTGAGCTTTCAGGACAAGGTCTTTGTTCAGGTCTGGACCAGAACCATAGATGGGACTAGACTAGACCGGACCAGACTGAACTAGACCAAGTTGGTCCTTTTCAGACGTTAAAGTGATGGTTACCATCATTTAATGCCTCAGTAGACGATGGCCAATCAGAATTCACCAAGTTTAATGGAAACATAACTTCCTGTTTTTATTCATGTTTCTGTTTTACTGTAAACTGAAGGAAGACGATGATGATGGTGATAAAGAGGATGATGAGGATGGTTAGAATGATAATGAAGATGAAGGTATTGTTGAAGGTGACCATGAAGAGAGTGATGAGGATAATTATCAATGATAATGATGATGAAGATGGTAATGAGGAGGATGGTGAAGATGGTAATGAGGATGATGATGATGATGTCAATGAGGAGGATGATCGTTGATGAACATGTAATGAGGAGGACGATGAAGATGGTAATGAGGATGATGATGATGATGAAGATGGTCTTGTTGATAATGATGATGAAGATAGTAATGAGGAGGATGGTGAAGATGATGATAAGGATGGTAATGAAGATAATGACGATGAAGATGATGATGATGTCAATGAGGAGGAGGATGATGATGAAGATGTAATGAGGACGATGATGATGAAAATGGTAATGATGAGGATGATGATGGTCTTGTTGTTGATGATGAAGATGGTGATGAGGATGATGATGGTCTTGTTGATGATGATGAAGATGGTGATGAGGATGATGATGGTCTTGTTGATGATGATGAAGATGGTAATGAGGATGATGATGGTCTTGTTGATGATGATGATGAAGGTGGTAATGAGGATGATGGTAAGGATGGTAATGAAGATGGCGATGATGATGTCAATGAGGAGGATGGTGATGAAGGTAGTAATGAGGACAATGATGAAGATGGTAATGAGGACGATGATGATGAAGATGGTAATGATGAGGAGGATGATGATGAAGATGGTCTTGTTGATAATGATGATGAAGATGGTGATGAGGAGGATGATGAAGATGGTGATGAAGGTAGTAATGAGGAGGATGGTGAAGATGGTAATGAGGACGATGATGATGAAGATGGTAATGATGAGGATGATGATGATGAAGATGTAATGAGGAGTATGGTTATAAAGGTAGTAATGAGGACGATGATTAAGAAGATGGTCTTGTTGATAATGATGATGAAGATGGTGATGAGGAGGCTTCTTCAGCAGTAATGATGGTGCTGCACTGGTCCAGGAGCTGAAAGGTGGAGCTTCAGGCGGAGAACCTCGGGCAGGACTCGAGTAGAGCCGCTGCTCCTCCACATCCAGAGGAGCCAGATGTGGCGGCTCGGGCGTCTGGTCGGGATGCCTCCTGGACGGGAAGCAGCTCTAACACCCGTCCTTTACCTGCCTGGACATGTGACTCCTCAGTGGTCAGTTTATCAGCTCCAGCTCCGATCTGCATCAATGGGAACACAATTCCTGGGAGAACGCTCTGCAGTCTGAACTTTTTCTGTACAGAAACACGTTTGCTGTCTGTGACGTCTCACGAGGAGGCTCGGAAACATCAACGTCAGCGTTCAGACTAAAACATGGGTTAGTTTTTACCGTCCAGTCCTGCTGTGTGGAACCACTGGTCTGGTTATGGAAGAATGTTGTATCAGAAATGGTGGTCCAGCTTGAGGATACAGTTAAATGCCATCCCTCCATGTTGCCATAGTTACAGAATAATTTCCTGGGAGCCGGTTGGTGGACGTGATGTCAGCTGTGTTATAAATGTGCTGCTTCAAGGTTGGACAAGAAGTTAAGGGTCTGAATTATCTTAAGATCTTCTTTAAAATTTGTGCTTTAGTTTGAATCTTTTTCTAATTCAAATGCGACAAGAAAATTAGAAGGACTCAAAATTCTCCGTATTTTTCATTTACGTTAGGGAAGTGAAGTCAGTGTGGAAATACCACTGATGGCCACCAGGTGGCCTCAGACGCTCCTACAGACTCCAGTTAAAATCCAGTAAATCATAATGATGTTAACTGGATAAAATGTGGTCTGGTGGGTTTTTATGTTTTTCTAGGTAAACGGTTTAGTCCTCGGAGACTTCTGTTCAGTCGGGTTTTGGGAAAAACTCGATCTTCGCCTTGTTGTCTTAATCTGTTAAGAAGTTTTGTTAAGACGGGGAAGGTGTCAGGGCGTCCACCTCTTCTTTTCGTCCTCAGATGTGAGAAAAGCTGATCTCGTCAGATCTGATCCAGCAGATCTTTGTTCTCTGATTAGACCACCAGCATCAGCCGAGGGTGAAATCGTGTCATCACAGCGTCTCAGATGTCTCTGAGTGCTGGAGGAAACTGGTCTTGGCCTGTGAACCGATGGATGTTTAAAATTAGAAGCAGAATTTGAGGACGACGGCCCGCCTGCTGTTCTTCTTTGATTGTTGTGAAGGAGACGTGATTCATGTGGAAAAGTTATTTTTGGTGTTCGTGTTGATGTTCGCAGCTTCAAACCTCAGAGCAGGACGTATCTGGATGGAGGAGGTTGAAACCAGCAGATTCTCCACGTTTCCATCTGCTGGAGATGCAGAAGCAGCTGACATTGAACCATCAGCCTGTCTGTCCTCCGTCCAGACGTCCTCCATCATGTCTGAATGTCGTCGCCCATCCTCCATCCTTCTGCTCCGGCTGATGATGGCGGAGACTTTGGCTACAGAGAGGAGGAAGAGGCTGCTGTGGTTGGTCTGAACAGGTTCTCTCTCTGTCTTTGCAGAAGTGTCTTCGGAGCGGTCTCCGAGGAGGAGGAGCATTTCTGGTCTGGGGAGTTCAGATAAGAGCGTCGCAGTCGACAATCCAAACTCGTCTCCTTTCAAAGTGCCGGTGAGTATCCGACATGGCTCCCATTATAATAATAATACTACTACTACTACTACTACTACTACTACTACTACTACTACTACTACTACTACTACTAATAATAATAATAATAATAATAATAATCATCATTTGTATTTTCTTCTGTCTATTTCTTGCAGATTCAGTGTGCCTGCGTGCACGCGTGTGTGCGCGTGATGCCCGCAGTGCCCATTCCCAGCCTATTAAGTGGCTGCGGCGGCTGATGAATGTGATCAGAGGGCAGTGGGGAATAGTTTAATTCGCCGGGACAGAAGGTGCTTCGCTAAACATTTACTTTACTCCCCTAAGTATTTGAGTTGAATGGGCCTCACCCCCTCTCTCTCCACCCCTCCACCCTCCCTCTTCCTCTCTGGCGGCCTCTTATCCCCCCGCCCTGGGGCAACGTTTTGGCTGAGATGTATGGCTTCTCCGCGGGTAAAAATATGCATGTTGATCCCCATTTGGCTCCCCGTCTAATGGAAGTGCAAATAGGTTTCGACTGCGAGGCCCACCATTTATCATCAAGGCTGACACGGACGGACGTACAGTGGGACTCGATGGTTATAGCTCGGCGTTTGGAGATGTCGCGTGCGCATGTGCTGGTGCTTTAACTCCAGTAAAAGGCCAGCATTTTCTTTTTTGGACTTTTTTTTTTTCTTACAGTAAATGTTATTTAAGCTGGATCAAATCCAACAATTTTAATTCTTTTTTGTTTACACCCTCCTGATTTTCAGTTATTGATTTTAATGACAGGAACATTTCCGGATCTATTTGCCGTATTTTGCAGCTTTAAACCTGACCTGTCTTCATTCCCAGCTTTGGTGTCTTTCGGTCCAAATGTAATTCCTCCCAGCAGCTCAAACTGAGGCTGTCAGCGCTGTTATTGTCATTCATAAGCTCTCCGTGCTCCAGGCGCTGGGCCCTCCTGGCTGTCCCTCTCACTGCTTCGATTATCAAACCGTCATTATGTAAATTGGCATGTACAGTGTAAACTCTTTGATCCGACCAAATTAGGAAAAATGTTATTTGTAAATGGCCTTCAGGCGCACGTCGTCCTGACAAGCTGCTCTTTAGCTGTGTCACCGGTGTAAAAAGCGTCTGAAGGTGAGACATGTTTGATTTTACATTTATAAGGAGGCACTTTGTTACACAGAGGCCAGATTTAATTGACAGCTGCTTAAACCAATATTAATCAAATAATTTAGATTTAATCACTCTTTTTTAGCAAAGAGAGACGAGACAACAAGATAAATATAAAAATGATTAAAACGTCTGAGAGAAGACCAGCTTTATTTTTACTACAAGGGAACGCTGTTATTTTGGAGTAGTGTCAATTTTGGGGAGTTAAAGTAAGTCCAAAATAAACGTTTTAGTTAATTTAATTCAATGTTTCTTTTATAGCTGATACAAATATGATTTTATGTTTTGGTTGTTCAAGTACATTATGAAGATTTATGGGGGAAATGGGAGGTTTACTCTTTAAACAATAACTTACATCATAAATCAAAGGAACATTTTTTTTTTAGCTTCCTTCCAAACTTTAGAATGTTTAGTTTTTGTGGTCCAACCAGAGAGTAATAATAATAAAAATCACAAACAATAAAATATTTTGCAAAACAATTTAAAAACAATTCTAATATTTTATCTCTTTCCGTTTTACCTTTTGGTGTCGACGGTCCGTCTCCTCCAACTCCGACCAGACTAAAATCCAAGCTAGTGAACTTCTGGCTTCACGTTTCCTGCTTTTTCTTCTGTTTTGTGTCCCACAAGTCAGGGAAGAGTAACAGTCCAGCAGTCTGTTGCATCGGCTTCAACTCCGCTCGCGCTGCTCCTTCAACCACGTCTCGCGCACCAAGTCGGGAAGCCGCCATCCGCTGGTGAGCGAGCTCCCCGCGGAGGGATTTTTAAGGAGAGCCTCACGGGGAGTTATCCGGACTTCCTATTGGTTCCCTGAGCTGTCAGTCGACTTAGATAGAGCAGCTGATCGGCGCTGACGTGTTCAGTTATTTTGGAAAACGATGAATTCAGCACATTATGTTTATGTTAATCTCCATGTCTGTGTCTGATAAACATGTTCAGCTTTTAATAATCTAAATTTAGATGAATATTGACTCTTGTTGCAGCGCAGGCCAAATAAATCAAATTTCTCATCACTTTGGTTCAAGCACAAACGCAACAGATGATGAATTCATGTGGTTTTTAACGTTTGAGACTAAAGTACATCGCTGCCCGTGATATTTTCATCTATCATTTTTTTGTCTGCGCTTGAATGTGATGGATCTTGTGTTTTAGTGTAGAAAATCCACAATATCACAGTTTGTTTTTGAGCTTTCCCAGAGAGACTTTTGATGGCCAATAGATGTCTGGGTGCTGCCTTTAGACGCTCCCTCCCGGCCCGGAAGGATTTTTGGATGGGATAGGGAAGACAAGACGCCATCTCAGCCTCCAAAAACCCCTGTCTCGAAATGACTGCGGGTAAGAGGATTAGGGCAATAATGCCCTTCTCTTCTTGAAGGGTTTTTAGAGAAGATTTCTTCTCCCGGAGAAAAACCGTTTAGGTAGAGAATTAAGGGCAGCACAGTAGCCTTTTAATGTAAAGCTTGCATATTTTGTTGATATGCTTGGCCCTTTCTTTCTTTCTTTCTTTCTTTCTTTCTTTCTTTCTTTCTTTCTTTCTTTCTTTCTTTCTTTCTTTCTTTCT
>JBAGKL010000009.1:32092135-32111792 GCA_037177135.1 Melanotaenia caerulea
GCAGGGTCGGGTTCTCCTGAGCAGGGTCGGGTTCTGCGGAGCAGGGTCGGGTTCTCCTGAGCAGGGTCGGGTTCTGCGGAGCAGGGTCGGGTTCTCCTGAGCAGGGTCGGGTTCTGCCGAGCAGGGTCGGGTTCTGCCGAGCAGGGTCGGGTTCTGCCGAGCAGGGTCGGGTTCTCCTGAGCAGGGTCGGGTTCTGCCGAGCAGGGTCGGGTTCTGCGGAGTGTGGGGTTATTTAGTCTATAAGCTGATACACTCTGCACATAGATTTCTGACGGTTACCATGGAGATTAGCATGGGTGACCTCAGGATCCCGTTCAGCGAATCCTGTAAAAAAACACGCTGCTGTTTTTGCCTCCACAAAGTAGCAGAGATGAAAGAAGTCATCTCACATCACTTTTACAGATGCAGTCCAGTTCACCGTAGTCCAGTTATAATCCAGATAAAACAAAACCATCATCAGGCCAGTTTATATTAACTGTAAGGAAAGTTTGAAGATGATCTGAAGGCTGAGAGGAAGGTCTGATACATGAAGTTAAACTGGGATCTGGTTCCACAGACAGGCTGTTTTTTAAAATAATACGAAGACGGTGACGTCATCTGTCTTAAATCTTTGGTATGTTTGTGTGTTTGTGTGTTCAGGTGAGTTCATCAAAGCTCTGTACGAGTCGGACGAGAACTGTGAGGTGGATCCCAGCCGATGCTCCGGCAGCGATCTGGCTGAACATCAGAGTAACCTGAAGATGTGCTGCGAGCTCGCTTTCTGCAAGATCATCAACTCCTACTGGTACGACTGCAGCACACGTGCACGCTCACGCTCGTCCGACAACACAAACCCAGAAAACTTTAGTAGATTTGGTTTAAAGAGGTCACGTGTTTAGTGCACGTCCCAGCTGCTGCTTATTGTAATAATAATAATACTGGAAGAAGAAGAAGAAGGAGTAGGACTTTCTAGCAGTCCTGTCTAAAAGACAGAGACTACTTTGTGTCTATAGGTAACTATAAATCTGAGCCAACCAAAATAACCTGAGGAACTCCACATGCTGCTGCCACTCGCTCAAAGTATGAAAAACAACTTAAACGGTTTCTGTAATTATGTTGATGACACACAGATCTATATAACCATCTCACCAGGAGACTACAGTCCCATCCAAACTTTTAGACTAAAATTCAGCGATTAGTTTCAGCTTCCCTTAAAAAGTGCTGCGATGCCGGGTGTTTTGGTGGCATCAGCATTTTTCACCATCCATCCAGGGGAGGAGTGAGACTGTGGGCAGGGGTGGTCGTGGCCCCTGGCACCCTTCAGCTCATGGAGAAGCTGCGGTTCAGTCTGGAAAATTCTTTTATTTTTAGTTTCTTTCGTTCATCCTGGATGTCAGACAGTACAAACCCTCCTGTTCCTTCCCGTGTCCGCAGCGTGTTTCCTCGGGAGTTGAAGGAAGTGTTTGCTTCGTGGAAGCATCAGTGCGTCGCCCGCGGCCACCCGCAGGACATCAGCAAGCGTCTGATCAGCGCCTCGCTCTTCCTGCGCTTCCTCTGCCCTGCCATCATGTCGCCGTCGCTCTTCACCCTGATGCAGGAGTATCCAGACGACCGGACCTCCCGAACGCTCACGCTCATCGCCAAAGTCATCCAGAACCTCGCCAACTTCACCAAGTGAGTGTCTGCAGACGAGCGGCCGCCTCCGAGGAGCATCTTCCCGCTCAAACCTCTCCTCTCTGCAGGTTTGGAAACAAGGAGGAGTACATGGCCTTCATGAACGACTTCCTGGAGCACGAGTGGGCGGGGATGATGCGTTTCCTGTCAGAGATCTCCAATCCAGAGACCCTGTCCAACACGCCGGGCTTCGAGGGCTACATCGACCTCGGCCGCGAGCTGTCGGTGCTGCACGCGCTGCTGTGGGACGTCGTCTCTCAGCTCGACAAGGTATGAGTGTGTGATTCCCGTTTAAACTCGGTTGGTGATGAACAACCTGAAACGAGCAACTATTTTTGTCGCTTTGCAAAGTGAGATCAGCTTCTGTTAACATGAAGATAAAAATAGATCAAAGATGACACTGGAGGCTGTAGCTGCCTCCACCCTGAATGTGGGGTGCTTTTTGAAAATACAAACACTTTGTCTCGTTTCTTAAAATAACCCAAACTAACTACCAACTAATGAGCTTTTATTTCTATCTGGATTTAATTGCATGAGATTATTTTTTAAATACAAATTTATTCTGATCCTAATCACTAATGTGAGTACATTAAAAAGAAGTAAAAGCAGCATTTTAATATTTGAATTACATTACAAAAATGTTAAGATGCTGTGTGGAATTTAAATAAAACCAGAATCTGATGAACTCATATTTTATTCCCAGTAGAAGATGAAACGGAGACGTTTCAACATGTGATGAAAATATGAGCTGATAGTGAATCTGATGCAGCAACACGTCTGGGAAAAGAACAGAAGCAACAATAGGCTGGAAAAGTAACTGGTACAAACCAGAAACAACTAATCGGGTTAACTGGTAACAGGTCAATAACATGACTGGTATAAAAGGAGCATTTCAGAGAGGAAGAGTCTCTCAGATGGAAAGATGGACAGAGGTTCACCAATCTGAGACAAACTGGCTCTAAAACAATTACAGGAAAATGTTCCTCAGACTTTGAAGATCCACCGTATAATATCATGAACAGATTCCAACAATTGGGAGGAATCTCTGTATGCTTGGGACAAGGCTGGATGCTGGTCATCACCTGCATTAAAATCAGATTCTCTACTGGAAACCACTGCACGGACTTCCAGAAATCACTGTCTGTGAACACAGTTCACCCTGAAACCCACAAATGCAGGTTTGTCTCTTCTACTGGAATAAAATATGGATGATGAGGCTCCATTATATTTTACACAGCAACCCAACTTTAACGGGAATTTCCAATTAAAAATTTCTTGTGAAGCCATGTTTCCATGGAAACGCCGCTTCTCACGGTGTCCAGAAATACAGTAAAACTTTTCCACCATGAAAGATGTGAAAGTAAAAGCGTATTTTTAAGTTTGCTTTTATATGAACGACTTTGTAAAAATAGATTTTTACTGAAAATGGAAAAAAACACAGCCAAACGTTTGTCTGACTGTTGATCAGTGATTAGTAAACGGTGTGTGTATGTGTGTGAGGTCACTTCAGTTCGTCTCACCTCATTAACGCTGGCTGACCGCCACAGCATGGCCTCACCCCCTCCCCCTCCCTCCCTTGGTCTCAGCATGGTTCTGCTGTGTTCTGGTTCTGTTCAGTAGCAGCATGTGGTTCCAGTTTGTTTTGGTTTCCATTTAATTTCCCTCATGTTTTTCTCCCTCTTCCTCCTTCTCCTCCTCCTCCTCCTCGTCTCCTGCCACCATGTTGCTTTCCCACCACCACCACCATCGCATCCTGGTGCTCCCACACACACACACACACTTGGACACGCACCAACGCAGGGTGAAAATTCCTTCCTGCAGGCCACCGTAGCAAAGCTGGGCCCGCTCCCTAAAATTCTGGGAGATATCTCTCGGTGTCTGGCGTCTCCCACGCCGGTCCAGCAGCAGCTGCGCCGTTTCCATGACCACGGCTCCGCCCACAACATCAGCGGCAGCTTGTCGTCGGGGTTACAGCGAATCTTTGAGGACCCCAGTGACAGGTAACGGATCAGAGCCTGTTTCATGTTGTTACCATGTTACAGCAGGTTCTGACGGCCTGTTTGTGTCACTTCCTGCAGCCGCAGCGAGGTCCGCAGCCTGCAGTCTCCAGTGGGCGATCTGGTGGAGGGCTACGCTCGAGGCCAGCGCCCCCCACCACTACCCTCTGCCAGCGGCAGCTTTTCGGACCTGGAGGAGCGGTCCGGCCCGCTGCCCAACGGTCGCAGCGTCTCTCTGGTGGACCTGCAGGACGTTCAGGGTCTGGGTCCGCCACACCACGAGGCCCCGCCCCGCCTCAGCAGGGTGGGTTCCCAGACCTCCATCGGACACGCCCCGCCGACTGTGACTTACCCCCACTCCAACCCAGTGACACCTCAGCTGGCTATGCACCAGGCTAAGGCCCCGCCCAGAGAAGGGGCACCTCAGAGCGCCCCGCAGCCCCGGCGGCCGCTACCGCCCTCCGTCAGCCAGCAGCGGAGCCTCCAGCCGCTGTCCTTCCAGAACCCCGTCTACCACCTCAGTAACCCCGCCCATAGCCTGGTGGCGCGCCCAGCCCTCATGCCACACCACGACTCCAGCTCAGAGAACCTGAGTACGGAGAGCTCGCACAACAGCCGCACCAACTCGGACGATCTGGGCAGCCAGGTGGGGGTCAGAGGTCGCGCGACATCCAACAGCAGCCTGGATGAGGTGGGCAGTAGGCGGAGCGCCCACAGCGAGGACTGTTCCACGCCGCGCCGCCATGCGCTGCCTGACCTGCCGCTGGGCGCCGCTACCGCCGTCGCCATCCCCCGTCAGAGCACGACAGCGGGCACCGCCCACATCATCAAGGTGGAGCAGCAAAGCAGAGGGGGCGGGGCCAGGACGCCACGCTCCATCCCTCACAGCTCCTCGCTGCGCAGCAGCAGCAGTGCCAACACCGAGCCGACCAACCGCCAGCAGTCTGTGGAGAACATGGCTTCGCCTCCGAGGAGCACCGCCAAGCCACCGCCACAGGTACGGCATGAGCTCTGATGGAGGGGGGAGGGTGGGGGAAGGTGTGTCTGCGGTGATATCAGTGATCTGTGTGCAGGTGGCGTCGCCGGTGGAGACGGTGGCCATGTCCCCGGTGGAGAGGACGGCGGCGTGGGTCCTCAACAACGGCCAATACGAGGAGGAAGAGGAGGGAGGAGAGAGGAGCAGAGAGGAGGGAAGAAACACGGAGAAGGTGACAGCACACACACCTACCGACACACACCTGGACAGGTGTGTTACAGTGGCGTCCAGATTTTAAACTGTAGTTGAAGTCAAAGAGGGAAATATTTGATATAAAAACACATTTGTATTCAAATGTTTCTGGAAACTCGTCGTTGGGATGAACGTCGCGTTAATTTTTAATGATTTATTTGTTCCCAGGATGTAACGTCTGGGCAACAAACAACTTCAATGATTTCTTTAAGAAAGGATTTTGATTTTCGCTGATCCACACAGGGTTGAAAGTATACTCCAGTATATACATTCATCCCATTTAAAATTTGGTTAGATGTCCTTTAGCAAGTTTTTTCTCCACCAGACAGTTTCTGTAGCCACCATCAAGCTTTTGGCGTAATTCCCGCTGAATATTTGTATAGATGTGTTTTTATTACCAGAAGCTCTTTCGGGATGTTTATGGTGCGTAGTAGTTATCTACAGTTTGTCACAGTGAGATAAATCATATTTACAAACAGAACATACATGTATAAACTTAGACACACCATACCAGGATGGGTTTTGAACTTTAGAAGAGGAAACATTTCTAATAACAAAAATAAATAAAATCAAAACAAAAACTTTACATGAACTTTTTTCCGGCTGAATATTTGACACGTCTGCTCAGCATTTGAACTGACTGGTTTCCAGGCTGAGCTTAGTGTTAGCCTGTTTTATCCACTCTGTAAGCAGTCTGATGTGTGCTTGGGACCATCATCCTGTTCAAGTCTGAACTGTTTGCTGTTGATTTGAGGTGAAGTGGAAGAAAGTGGAAAGCAGCCCCAGAGCATGATGCTACCACCGCCGTGTTTGACAGTAGTGTTCTTAGGCTGAAAACTTTCACCTTGTCTCTAAACACACCTCATATCGTTGGGCTCATCTGATCATTAAAGTCGTGCGACTTGTTAATGTTGGAAGCTAAAAAATGTCAGTCCAGCTTAAAGGAGCAGACTTCAAAGTTTCTTTAAAGTCTGATTTAAAAATGACTCCCGCTGGTAGAAGTCTGAGCAGGTGATTCAAGCGTCTCTTTTAGTATTTCATTCACATTAAAACTAAACGAAATTCTTCTGAACAGTTTCAGTGTTTTCGTTCACTAAATGAAACGTGACTCCTTGTTTCTACTGCGGTTGATCTTTGGTTGAAGGTTTAGGTCCAAATATAAACCAGATATTATTGGTTTTATTTACATAGATATTTTCTTTCAGTGTCTCTCCTTCGTGTAAATAAATGTACTTTTCCTGTCTGGGGCTTTGTTGGTGGACCTGCAGTATGAGCTGGAGATCACCCGGCTGAAGGAACGTCTGCGGGTGTCCGGCCGCCGTCTGGAGGAGTACGAGCGCCGGCTGCTGGCTCAGGAGCAGCAGATGCAGAAGCTGCTGCTGGAGTACAAGAACCGGCTGGAGGACAGCGAGGAGCGGCTGAGGAGGCAGCAGGAGGAGAAGGATAGCCAGATGAAGAGCATCATCTGCAGGTATTACTGGTCTACAATGCCTGGCCCAAAGAGAAGCTACCACCAAAACAAGGTCACAGGCTGTAATATTTGGTTGGACCTCCGTCCAGCAGCTGCTCTGGGTCATTGTTTCAACAAACTTCTGCAGTTTTACACGATTTATTTCCACCGCCTGTTGCATTAATGTTTCTCCAAGATCTTGTATTGATGATGTCCGACCACTGCACGAAGCCTACACCAAAGATCTCCATGGGGTTCAGGTCTGGACTCTGGTGGCTAATTCATGTGTGAACATGATGTCTCCTGTTCCCTGAACCACTCTTTTACAATCTGAGCCCCATGAATCCCGGTGATGTCATCTTAGAAAATGGCCGTGGAATAACCTGCTCATTCAGTGTATTCAGGGATCAGCTGACCTCATTCTGTGGTCACTTCGAGCCGGTTGTTAAACATAATCCTAGAGAATTTCTGTTATCGGATAGGATCAAATCTTGAAAATGCGTTGTTCAAAACGGAAATCCAGATTCCAAAATCCACCTGGATCACCTAATCCAATCCTGGTTGTTATCCGGATAAAACCCTCAGTTCAAAACTTTGGAGTAGAATCCGGATAACTTTGATCCAAAGAAACAGGATTATCTTGATCCCAACAGAGGGCGGATTTCAGAAAGAAACTGCGGTCAAACAGCTGATCAAATAATAGAACTTTTTATTCGGTAAACATGCTTATATTTGTATTTTACACCTGACTTAACCGTTACAGTGATAAAGTAAAGTAAAGGCTTCTATTAAGTCTTTCATCGTAGTAAAATAAAACGGTAAAAAAACACAATGTAAAAATAAAAACATGAAATAAACGACCAATCAGATCCAATAACAAACACTAATATAATATTCCATTTTCCATATTATATATTCATCACTAGGGTTAATATTCAACATTCATAACCAGAGAAGAACCTGTCAAAAAGGAAATTTCTACCGATTTCATCCCTGACTACACGTCCCGTCCGCCCCTCATTCTAACAGAATGACAGAGGTTGGTTCGGTACTTCCACACGGTCACTAACACGCCACAGAGAGGGAGGTTCTGCCTGGTCGCCATGTTGTGTAGGACAACACATGCACGTATTATGTTACATGCTCCCACTGGTTTCACTCACAAAGCATGCGGACCGCCTTTTCTACGTGATCCTAAAAAACAGGACTGGATCAGGGTGATCCAACCGGGATAAAAGTAAGCCGGATTACATGATCCACCATCCTGAAAAACTGGATTACGAACTCCGGATAGCTTTTATCTCATTTAATTTTTTAAACAACCAGCCCATAATGTTTCTGAACCCAGACCTGAACCCAGACCTGACCAACTGCAGCATCCCCAGATCAGGGTTTCCGACACATAGACCCATGTGTGGCGCAGCGCCACAGATTTTGCCCCCAAAACTTGATTTTGAAATAAAAAAATGAAGGCTGTCAAAAAGAACACGTTAACATTTAATTGCGATAACATTTTTAACGCATGCTCGGCATGACAAGCCGAGTACAGCGTCATCTCTCTGTTATGATGGCGGGATGTGGAGACGGTAAAGATGAGCCGGCTGGCTCTAAGGAAGGAGTCTAGAGTAAAAAAGACCATCGATGGAACAACCCATGGCCGTCACACCCACACTTTTCCCAGTAAGAGGGTGCAACACCTGCACCCGAATGTTTTAAAAAGCTTTTCCCGGCGTTTAGCATGAATGTGGCCGATCTGTGGTCCTCTCTCTGTCAGCGCTCTGCCTCCCCCTCCCCGCCCTGGTCCATGAACAGCTGTCCGTGATCAGCTGATCAGTTTTTCTGTTACTAGCACCGTCTCTTTTTGACTTTATGGTTCTGGCTGAGAAGGAGGAAACTAGCGGTTCATGGTTCCCACCGGCACATATTTACCACCAAGTGTTGTTGTTGGCAGGACCTTCTCTAACACAGTAGCTATGCAGGGGCGGGTCTAGAAAAGTTCTGATGGGGGGCCAGACAGTTTTAAGGACTAGATTTTATAAAATATTGAACTGATTATAACAACTAAAGTGATCCTATAATGTTAAAAAGTAAACAAAGAAACTGCCATTGATGTATTTTTATCATCAGTTTATTTGCTGTAGGACTTTATCATTCCTTCACAAACGCTCACACTTAATGATGAAAGAAAAATGTGTTTTTAGGCTTTTTAGCCTGATCATCAGATCTATTCGTTTCTTCATCAGTGTGGTCTGTTTAACTTCAGTCATCACATCTGGTGGTTTTATGACAGCAATTATCACCATGGAGACGGTTGGTGAGATGGAAACAGATGAGTTCTCTTTTCTTAAAGAACTTACTTTAAAAAATGAAGATTAAAATGCTTCTCGTAGCTTTGAAACAGTCTCAGCAGGTGGGTGAAGAACAACAGGTCAGCACGCAGGTGTGTATTTAATATGGCAGCTCAGAAAGCGTGTTCGAATGCGTCCGATTACACACACTTCACATACACCCCGATGACCGACTCCACCAACCACCACGACCCTGCAAGACTCGATTTCTTCCTCGGCGCCATGGGAGCAACACAAATTGCTACCTGGTCTGTGGGAAACACTGCCAGATCATAGACTGCCCCCACAGGCTTGTACAGTAGCTCTAGGCATGATGCTGCATCCCTTCATCCTCCTCTCTTCTTACCCTGATGCTCCATCTCTCTAGACCAGGGTAGATCTGGACTCTTCCATGGCTCCAGAGCCCAGTCTTTATGCTCCGTAGCAACCTGAAGCCTTTTTCTCCGGTTAGCCTCACTGGTTAGTGGTTTTCTTCTGGTTCCACAGCTGTTCAGTCCCTTGAGTTCCTTCACATTGTTCATGTGGAAACGTTCTAACTTTCACTATTAAACATGGTCCTGAGTTCTACTGCTGTTTTTCTTCCTTCTGCTTCCACCAAACGCTGAATCACCATCATTCAGGATGTTTTTCTGACCACGTTTCTTCCTGGAAGACGATGGTTCCCACCATCCGTCCAGTTTTAATGATGGTTGGACAGTTCTGAACCCGGTTCTAGTTTCTGCTTCTCCTGAGATGTTTCCTCTGCTTGATGATCTGACCCTTCTGGACCAGACTAACATCTTCACCACGACCACGGATGTGTCTTTCCTCATGGTTGTTTCAGACATGAGAAGCTGCTCGTTGCATCGGTTGGGGTTAAATAACGAGTTGCAGCTGGAAGACGATCACCCTGCAGGAATCATCCAATAGGAGGCTCCGCCCTGTTAGCTGAGGTACATCCAGGTGGGGCTGTTACTGTAGGATCCTGCACAGCTGCAGCTGACAAGTTGAACAAAATGTGAAAATTAGTCTAAAAGGGAAATTTCTATGTGCTTGGTTGCTACAATAACACACATGCTAGAGCCGTTCTGCATCACATGCACGACGACGGCTGTTTGTCTCTTTTTATTGTAATTTAATTGTGATGTATGAAGCCTCATTATACCCGTTTTATTGTGTGGTTTGGCCCAGAGTAGAACAGAAGTGCTCACTTTTCACTTTCATTCTGTCTGATAATAATGACATGTCAACAAGCTGACACAACACGGGCTGCTGTGTGAGCGTGGGAGATAAACACTGGAAACAAAAGAAAATCCTGCTCTGGGCCTTTCCTGCCTCCTAGTGGTGTCGCCAGTACACGTGCTGAAGGGAAAAGAGGGGAAGAAAAAGGCTGCTGTAGATGTTTATCTGGAGTTTGTGCTGTGAGGAGAAGCAGCTTTTCAGAGGGAAAGAAGCTGGTGGTTGTGGTTTAAACGAAGCTGAAGTGAAACTAAGTGTGGAAGCAGTTAAAGGCCGAGCTTGTGTTGACAGTGTGGTGACGTAAGGGCCCCTGGGCTCCTCTCTCTCTTTCACACATACGTACGCGCGCGCACACGCACCCGGGCAGCAGCGGCAGACGCTCTGCGCCGCTCAGTGTGCGGAGCGGAGGAGGACGGACAGCACGCGCTGTAGGTATGCCTCAGCTCCGAGAAAACGCGTCTCCTCCCGCGAGCTCTCTCTTTCTCGTCACCCTCCACTTCTTCTCCTCCAGACTTTACTTCACCTCGCCCCTCTGTTTAGCACCAGGAAAGGCAGCCGTGCGTCATGGCGCCTTTTTGCGCGTGATATCTGGATATTTTCATAAAGTGATCTTTGTTTGTTTTATTTTCTTCCTCTTGGACTGAAAAAGAAGCCAGTTTGTTGCGGAGAGGCTGGCGGGATGAGAGGATGAGGGCGCGTTTCCAGCCCGACTGACTGCAGCTGATCTGCGTGGAGGGTCGGCGTCTGCTTTCCTGCTCTGCTTCTGTCTGAAAACGAGCCATCAGCTCCGCAGGATCCCGCTGATTTGCGGTGATTTCTCCTTTTTCTCTCTTATATTTCCCGGAACTGATTCTTTGTTTCTTACATTTTTATGATTTTTGTCCATTTTTGGAATCGACGTGAAGGTCAGTGGAGAGATTTGCGCAATCCCTGCGCGTCATGATCCCATTTTAACACCAAATACCGGCGGTGCGCCTGTTCTCCGCGCGCCTGACTGCTTGCTAGTGTGTGAGTGTGTTTATGTGTGTGTGTGAGAGCGCTCCTGCCTCTCTCTTCGCCCCCTCCGCACCGCGAGGACTCACACCCTTGTATTTATATTTTTCTCTCCATCCGAGGCTCCGGCTGCGAGGTTAAATGCTGGATCGGTATTTCTGGCTGTAAAGATGCTGAGCGGCGTCCTCTTTCTGAGCGTCCTCACGGTCACCAGCCTGTCACCGTCCGAAACGGAGAGCCGCAAAACTTCAGCCTTCAAAGACATCTGCAAGACGCGCTGCGCCTGCGAGGAGCGCGAGAACATCCTCAACATCAACTGTGAGAATAAAGGATTTACCACCATCAGTCAGTTCCAGGCGCCTCCCAATAAAATATCCCAGCTCTTCCTGAACGGAAACTTCCTGTCACGGATCAGCGCCAACGAGTTTGTCAACTACAACAATGTCACCTCTCTGCATCTGGGGAATAATGGCCTGCAGGAGATCAGAACCGCAGCTTTCAACGGCCTCCGCTTCCTGAAGCGGCTTCATCTGAACAACAACAACCTGGAGGTGATTAAAGAGGACACGTTCGCGGGGCTGGAGAGTTTGGAGTATTTACAAGCAGACTATAATTACATCAGCGCCATCGAGCCGGGTGCTTTCAGTAAGCTGAACAAGCTCAAAGTGTTGATCCTCAACGACAACCTGCTGTTGTCTTTGCCTGCTAATATCTTCCGCTTTGTGCTCCTCACCCACTTGGATTTACGTGGCAATCGTCTGAAGATGCTGCCATTTGCTGGGGTGCTGGAGCACATCGGAGGCATCATGGAGATCCAGCTGGAGGAGAACCCCTGGAACTGCACCTGTGACCTGATTCCCCTCAAGTCTTGGCTGGACACCATCTCCGTCTTTGTGGGGGACATAGTGTGTGAGACGCCGTTCAGGTTGCATGGCAAAGACATCACTCAGCTCATAAAGCAGGACCTGTGTCCACGTAGAAATGCTGGGGAGCGCGTCCACCCCCCATCTGACTCTCACTTTCAGGGGGCCCTACACCCAACATACCACCCCGCCGTCATCACTCCCACCCGCGCCCCCAAAGCTTCCCGCCCACCCAAAATGCGCTACCGGCCCACCCCTCGCATCTCCAAGGACAGACATGTTTTTGGGCCTATAATGGTTTACCAGACCCGCTCCCCCGTCCCCATGCTGTGTCCCAGCGTGTGCGTCTGCACGTCCCAGAACCCGGACAGCGGGCTCAACATCAACTGCCAGGAGAGGAAGCTGCATAACATCAGCGAGCTGAGCCCCAAGCCGTCCTACCCGAAGAAGCTCCACCTCACCGGCAACTACTTACAGGTGATTTACAGACCCGACCTGGCCGAGTACAGCTCGCTGGAGCTGCTCCACTTAGGAAATAACCGGATTGCAGTCATTCAGGAGGGTGCGTTCGAGAACCTCACCAACCTCAGAAGGCTCTATCTGAACGGGAATTACATTGAGACCCTGTCCCAGTCTTTGTTCGCAGGACTGCAGTCCCTTCAGTATCTGTATTTGGAATACAACATCATCAAAGAGATTTTTCCACAAACATTTAATTCTCTGCACAACCTGCAGCTTCTGTTCCTGAACAACAACCTGCTGCGCTCGCTGCCCGACAACGTGTTCGGGGGCACCATGCTGACGCGGCTAAACCTGAGGAACAACCACTTCTCCCACCTCCCGGTTCAGGGAGTGCTGGACCAGCTGTCGGCCTTCATCCAGATTGACCTGCAGGAGAACCCCTGGGACTGCACCTGCCACATCGTGGCGCTGAAAAACTGGATGGAGCTGTCCAGCACCAGCGTGGTGGTCAACGAGATCACCTGCGATTCGCCGTCCAAGCACGCCGGTCGCCTGCTGCGCTCGCTCCGCAATGAGGCCATCTGCCCCGAGCCCAGCGAGGTGCCCCCCCCCCAGCATGTCCCCGCCACAAAAACCCCCACATTAATGAGTCCTGCCACTGAAGCCACCACCTCCTCCTCTTCTTCCTCCTCCTCTTCTTCTTCCTCCTCCTCTCCCTCCTCTTCCTTTAGCCCAGCGAGTCCCACGGAGTCGCGCCTCCACATGCCAGAGCTGCACCCCGACGTCCCGCTCTCCGTCCTGATTCTTGGCCTCCTGGTTGTTTTCATCCTGTCCGTCTGCTTTGGGGCGGGTCTCTTTGTTTTCGTCCTGAAGAGGCGGAAAGGGGTGGAGCACGTCCCCACGGGCGCCAACAACTTGGACCTCAACTCTTTCCAGGTGCAGTATGGCTCTTACACCCCTGAACCAACTCAAGACAAAAACTCTGAAAGTCATGTTTATAATTACATCCCCCCACCGATGGGCTCCATGTGTCAGAACCCCATTTACATGCAGAAGGATGGCGAACAGGTGGCGTTTTACCGCCACCTGAAGGAGCTCAGCTTTGGGCCCCTGGATGCAAAGAAGGAGGACGTCCTGACCCGCAGCCCGGGGGCCTACACAATCAGCACCCTGGATTTCATGGAGAAAAGTCCGACTTCATGTGGGTTGACCACCTCGGAGCCTCCTGAGATGCTGTATCAAAACTTGGGGGAGAGGCCCAACAAGGAGCTCCCCAAAGCTGCAGGCGCCCCTCCTTTCACCTACAACTTCTGCACGTTGCCTAAGAGGCCCTGCATCGTGCCCCCTTACGAGGCGGCAACGGCCCGGCGGCACGTGACCAACCAGGACAGGTTGAACAAAAGTGGGCTGTACGGCACGCCCAGGAAATACTTCGGGCCAGAACATCCTTCCAAAAACAATGAGCATCCTGCACTGCTGCTCCCTGGGAAGCTAAAGACAGAACCGGACTACCTGGAGGTTCTGGAGAAACAGACTGCCATGAGCCAACTGTAAGATAGCCACAATAACCACACACTTCCGGTAATAATCAATATATCTATAATATCTATCTGTGTTCAACCCCACGAGACGGACTGAAGGCGAACAGAAGCTTCTGGTCTCTTTTCCTTTTCTTCTCTCCTTACTTTTCCTTGTCAAGATGTATAAAAGGAATATAAGAGGTATATTATTATGCAGTTCTATTTTTTCTCCTAGAAAATATAAATTATTTCTTCTCTTTTTAAAACATGAAATTCTAGAAGACTTTGCAGGCATTTGATGTGCAGGACTTAAAGTCGACTGAGTGTTTTCTTCATCCTGTATCTGATTGGTCCCTGTGACAGATCATTACTGTGTAGAGGAGGACAGGCTACACACGGACTTTCCTGTACATATTTAGGCTACACAGATAAATGGTGAGTGTTGAAAAAATAACTTCCCAAAACCCAACAAGCGTCAAATCTTATGATACTTCTCCAGAAAGTGCCTTTGCACTCAACTGTTTTATCAACGATGCTCTGCAAAATGGAAATGTCTTTTATTTGCTTTGGTTTTTCTTTGGAAAGTGATGTATTTTAATCAAATCTTTGTGTAAAATAGAAAACTTCTTTGTCTGTTTTAAGGAAAAAAATGGGAAAAAAGAACCTGAGACTGAAAGGGAAACGATTTGTTGAGAGGCAGGATGGTGTTTAGCTTTGATTAGAAAGTGGAAATGTAAAACTTTGTAGGGGAGCAATACTGAACAGCAAGATGGCGCCATTAAATTTTCACTGAAGCACTTTGTCAAGAGCCTGATCTGGAGCTGAAGTTTGTCGAGTCTGTGCACGGATGCATGTGTCTGTGTGGTGGAGGTGGGAGCGTCCGCAGCCCCCCCTCGCTGTGCACGCCAACCATCTGGGGGTGGGGGGAGCATCTGTGGGGATAAGCTGAAGATGGAGGCCGGGCTCCGTCCTGCGTGGCAGGGATGAACCAGACGGAAGACGCTGCCTGCTGACAGCTCGTTAGCAGCAGCAGTGATTTAACGCTGCATCTCTTCCCAGCTGATTTCAGATCATGGTTTATGTCTGTCTCATCATGTCCTTTGTGTCTTTGTCCCAGCTGTGTGGACAGATTGAAGCCCGTTTCCTGTGAATGGCCTTTCAGGAGCCAAATTCTTCTCTTCTCCCTCTTCTCTTCCCTTCCACCTTCCACCCCCACCTCCTCTGTCTTTTGTCTGATGGTTTTTCCGTTTTCTCTCCTTCCGCTTGGTCTCTTCTGGTGATGGTGCCGCTGTCCGCGGTGCTGAAACGTTGCATAGACCTCTGAGGATGAGGCCTCAGACAGACCAGCTTCTCTTAGATCAAGTTTTGCTTCTCTGGTGAAAGATGTCTGACTAAGCTGGAGGGTTTGTGTTTAATGCAGGCTACGTTTGCTGGTTTCAGCTTTTTCCTTAATCACCTTTGGTTTGGTTGGACTGAAGGGAAAATATCAGCAGCTTGAGAATTTGCTTTGCTTTAACTTTCATCCAGGTTGCTGGGTGACTACTGGGAAATCAGATGGGAGGAAAATGTGGAGAATGGAGCTTGAACTGGGACATAACAGCTGCTTTGGATTAAAAATGGACCAAAATAAGCCGAGTTTTACTGTCCGATCTTTTTTAATAATCATTTTAAACCCTCTTTAGAAGATTTTGGCATTGATAGGTTTGATGAGGGGTCTGGTAACAACAGAATTTTGCCTCTTGTAACGCTCCCTGTGAGCTGAAACTCAGCCTGCAGATGAAGTTGAATGGAAGTCACAGAGATGTTCAGCAAGCAGATGACTGACAGCAACAGAAGGGGGTGTAATGTGTGCACCAGTGAGTAAAAGCTTCCCGGCTGAAATCAGCTCATGCGTTGCATTACAGAAGAAATCTGCCATTTTATCTGCAAGCCTAAACTTTTGCAGCTTCAGTTGTTCCATTTACAGCTGAGCTGATCCTTTTAATGATGTTTCCCATCAGTGTAAAAATAACAGCCAACCAGAGTAAACAGGACTCATCCTTCATCTGGTTTCCTTTTGTCATCACACCTGCCGTCTCAGACTGGATCCAGTCACATTCATTCCCATCCATCAAGTCAACAACTGGGACACTTACGTCAGCAAATCCCCACAGAATCACAGTTCTTCCATGATGTATTGTTTCAATAAGCCGGTATCAGCAGGCAGGAGCCTTGTTCTCTCTGGGTTAGCAGAGTTCTGGGATAATATTGTTTGCAGCTGAATTGTGTTCCCTGAGCACTGCAGCTCTGAATACCTGGAAAACATCTGCTTTAATGTTGTTCTGCTGCATGAAACAGCTCATTTGCTCCAAACATTCATATCTCCTCTGCTTGCTCTTCTTTCTCCCCCCGTGTCATGCATTTACTCCTGGGGCCCCTTGGTGCCGTAACTTTTTTTAGAGGGAATTTGGAGCTGCTTTCATCGGTGGTTTGTGGTGCAGAGGCGCCCGGTGAGCAGCGGAGATGCTGCGGTAAGCAAAGCTGTGAATGCTGTCATGCTTCCTTTTTAACAAGCTTCACCATTTCAGCTGCTGTGTGAATGGGAGCTGGGCTGGGGGGCGGGGTGGGGGGGTCTGAAGGGCTCTTCATTCCTCCTCTTTTCTGAGAACAGAGTGATTTTCCTTCCTTCGGCACAATAGGTCCTCTGTGTCTTTTTAGTGGCAGTGAAGGAAAGAGAGAGAGAGGGAGAGCGAGAGCTTGCATGCATGCACACTGTCTGGCTCACACACACGCACACACACACATGCACACGCACACACACAGGGGATATAAGGGAGGGTTGTAGCATGTGCAGCCTTGCACACCAATGAGGAAGCTTTCTCCCCAGAACACTCTCTTCTCTCATCTCGCAGCCTTGGGACCCTTTTATGAGCATGTATGTATGTGTGTGTGTGTGTGTGTGCATGTGTGAATGAGTGGCTAAGTATTTGCATTTATATACTCATATCCAAATCAAGTGAATGTCAATAACTCTGCAGAGGTGTTTTTTTACTTCCCTCTATGATAAGATTCAGATGTATAAAAGGTACTTTGTGAACCCCCCCCCCCCCACACACACACACACACACACACCCTCCCACCCTGCCCCCTCCCTCTCTGAGTGATATGATAGAAGGCTGTAAATTGGTATTCCTGTACGGTGGCTGGATGTGTGGATAAGCGATTCAGAGATGACTTTGAAGCTGCTTTCACCTGCTTTCTAATAGATGTTTTAGGACTTTTCTTTGTGCACATGCATGCTTTCTGTGCACTATGCTATGTGTGTGTGCGTGAAACACCAGCCTCTCACACTCATAGGACTTTAATTATTTTGCCGCAGACTGCTGCAATCCATTCTCCTTCCCTGGTCCGATGTGCTTGTGTTTGCGTCCCGCCTCCACCAGCCGCTGCAGCCGTTCCCCTTCAGTCGCTCTCAGTCATGCTGGCGTCATGGCGACCTGTCATCTCTGACTCTGAGAAATGTGTTTTGGCCACGGCGACGGCGTGCCATGTCTGCATCTTTGCCACGTCCTCTCAGCATCTCGAACCTGGCTGAGGCGGACGGTGGCAGGTTTTTAACTTTCGGGCCTTTTACTGGCTGATCTCTGATAAAAGCAAACGACAGATGGCAGGAAGATTGCTGCATCATTTTTCTGCTGGTTCTACGGACTGTGGATTCTCTGCTCGTAGCTTTGTGAAATGAAGCTTGTTGTAACAGGCTGATGCTACTCGGCAGGTCTGCCTCCACGTCTGGCCACATCACAAACACCAGCAATGCTTCCCTCCATCTGGAACCTACAGAAACCCAGTGTTTATTCACGCTGACCGACCACTCTAACGAGGGATTGAAACGGCTTATAATTGGAGAAAATAGCTTTTAAGATGTACAGTAAAGACGTGATGGAACCGGATGTGTTTCCATCCTTCCTGAGCTGTTAGGACATACGGAGGATTGCGAGTGGAGAAAGCTGCTCTGGAAACTAATGATGAGTGAAAGATGCTGGATTGGTGTGTAAATATGAGACATGATGTCACATGTTGTTTATTTTTAGACAGGTGACGACGTCTGGTGGATAAAAACCAAAATGGTGGTGAGACTTTCTGTGGCATGAGCTGTCAATCACGTGAAAACATGCAGGTTCATGAGCAGGAATTCTCTCAGATTCGTGGAGGAAAGCTGAACTCTGCTCAGCTCTGTTTCTTAATGAGGGATTTTTCTGCTGCATGTTGTGGTCGTGAAGCTGCAGGCGAGAGATCTGGAGCCGTTTTCAGCTCTAGCTGCTGCAGCTCTACGTCAGGCGGGAACTGTGTGACTATTTTAATGTTCAAGCCGGCGATCTTTGACCCGGCAGATGAACCCAAGGAGCCTTTTCTGTTCTGACCTTGATGACCCTTTTAAAGTGCTTTCTTCTGGTGCGTCAGACGGCTGAGATAAGCAGACGAGCGGTGGGAACACAGAGCGCACCGACGTGTTGATGTTAGCATACGAAGGGAAGGTGGTGCTGGGCTGGAACAGGGGATCCGAGCCTCGCTCCACTTAGATGGTCACATGTAACGACCTCCTTCACGTCTAATAACAGTCTGCTTTAACACTAGTGTCGCCATTATTGCTGTTGATTGGATTATTGATTGGCAGGGTTTGGTGTGCCGCCGTGTCACCTGCTGCCTGCTTGTCTGGTCTCCTGTAACAACGAATGACCTTCAGCAGCAGCGTGATGGATTAACCCTTCCATGCCTTGGCTAAGGATAAGCTAGCTAAAGTCTGTCTTTGCTAAGCAGGAATAACCAGAGTCCTGGTGGTCCGGGTGACATTATGTTCACCATAAATCAGCTACATAAATGTTTGGAGGTGTGAAAATGTCCACAGAAGAATTCCACGGCTCTGAGCTGATGTTAGAAGACTTTCATCATTCCTCGAGAAGGAAATGCAAGAATCTGCTGGTCGTCTGCTTCATACTGACGCTGCCGCTACGTTCGTCACTACATGGACATGGCATGTTTGGCTGCGTTGCTATGGAAACTTTGAGTCACAGAGAGAACGATAGCGTAGTGGAAGATGTTAGACTACCATGCTAGTTAGTCTCAGATATTCCAGATGTCAGGTGGTGAACGAAGTCGTAGGAAAACACGTTTCCTGCTTTTCTGGATGTTTCTCTTGTTAGCGGCTGAGCTGCTTTTGGACTTACACTTCTATAAATGAGTAAAACGAAGGTTTTATTTAAAATGGTTCATGGAGCTTCTTGTAAAGAAAACAGGTTTGTTGTGTTTGTTTTATGTGTATTATTTCCGTTTGTGTCTGTTAGCTCACACCTCCTCCTCCCTCGCTTCGGTTGACTCATGGGTGTGGCTTCAGAAGGTGGACCACCTGGGTAATCCATCAACCAGCTCTAGAATGATGGTGTGTCGGAATCGGGGACTACATACATAACTACAGTCTTCAAAGACTGGTGTGAATCTGGGTTTTCTGGTCTTCATCTGGACTGTGAAACCTCCCAGGCTGCGATCAGCTCCAACCCAGTGATGTTCTAGAAGTCCTGACCTCTGAATTTATCCCTCCAGTAAGCTGACTTCTTTCACTGACTTGGGGAGATGGCTGAATCAAGTCTCACCTGTAAATTTCAAACGTGGAAAAAAGTAATCAACCTGTTTTACAGCCGTGAGTAAAACAATCAGGAATAAATCAAGAGCAGTCTGATAACAGCCCAAAACCTCAGAGAGGAGAAGAGACGGGAATCTGTTTCAGATTCAACATCATCTTTCTAAAAATATGTTTTCATTTGTTTTACTCAAAAACATTTTAATAAAAGGAGAGAAAAGAATAAAACCTGACATATGGATGGATGGATGGATGGATGGATGGATGGATGGATGGATGGATGGATGGATGGATGGATGGATGGATGGATG
>JBAGKL010000009.1:32130918-32144171 GCA_037177135.1 Melanotaenia caerulea
CTCTGTAGAGGGTCTCATTGTTGTCCGATATGAGACCCACCACGGTGGTGGCATCTGCAAACTTCAGAACCATGTTTGTGGGATGGATATTAAAACAGTCATGTGTGAATAGGGTGAAGAGGGAGGAAGGAACGTTCCATCATTTCTAACTGTAAACGTAACACAGGAAAAAGCACAGGACTCACATTTATGGCACAGAAATCACAAACGGCTCAATTTCCGCTGAATCTGCATCTCTCATCAGCCTTAGTGGTCCAGATATGTTGAGCTTTGAAAGTAGCCCCGCCCCCTCTGACAGAAGCACTGCCTGGTCATTCAGTAAGTATATTTCTAAAGCACTTTTCACAGACAAACATCATAAATGCTGGACATGAAATTGCTGCAATAAAACAACAAAATTCCATAAAATAAACAACAACCATCAACTAAAAGCTGAATAAAATAGTTTTCAACAGCTTTTTAAAGCGTCCATGGAGTGGACCGCACGGAGGGGCAGGGCAAGTCACTCCAGAGTCTGGGGGCTACAGCCTGAAAAACCAGGTCTCCTGAGTTGTAAAACGGGCCTTTGGGACCTTCAGGAGGCTCTGGTCTGAAGACCCAAAGCTGCCCCCTGAGGAGCAGGGACACAGCAAGTCGGCGATATCTTGATATACAGGCAGCAGCGATCACACGTCCTGTTTGCTTAAATTTATCTGAAGGTAATTTGAAGAGAGATAGTTTTTGATGCAAGACATAGATTTATAAAGCTGGTGTAGGAACAAAAACCGGCGTACGCTAAATTTAGTCACCTTTTGGGATTTATTAAAACCAAACTTGCTGGGAAAATGTTCCTACCTCCACGACAACGCTGACCCGAGTGTATGCACAAAAATCTGGGAAAACTGGAAATGGCCGTCCAGAACAAAATCAAGGAGATGATGAGGTGGAGAGTCTGCTGCCTACATTTAGTCAGTAAAAAATGTAATGTAAAAGTAAACTTTGGTCTTTAAATTCTGAGATCCAGCAGAGTGGGACAGACTGCAGGTCTAGAAGTGATGCAGCGATTATGAAACACACAAGAGGTGGATTTCCTTTATTTATTCATTCTTACACAAAGCTTTTGTAATTGTTGTCCCAGTTTCGTTAAGCAGGATAAATCCTGGTGGAGCGTGGCACCTGCTCTTCAACGTAGCTTTAAACTCATCCTCATGGTTTCACTGCTGGATAAAAGGAGCAACGTTGTATGTCGTCTCCTGAGAGCTAAGGCCCCCCTGTCTTTAAATTCTAGAGATGTCCCTGTTCAGCCGGGAAAGACAGTTCAGTAGTGCTTCTTTAAAGAAGAAGAAGAAACGTGAAGCTGTAACACAACCTAAATGATAACCAAATAAAGAAAAACGTTAAGGGGAAAACATCTAAAAATGAAAGGGGGCTACAGAAACGTTATGGAAGGGGAACAGGAAGAATGACACAAGAACTGGACTGAAAAGCAGTGATAACATTTAATTTTAAAGATTCACTTTTATTTAAATGTTTAAAAAATGTAATTTAACCTTATTTTTTTGCCCAACTGACCCGGGCTGATTATTTGGGTAGTTCAGGACAAAAATACAGAAAAATGTGAATATATTTATTGATTTAAAAGTTTTACTACTGTTTTATACTGTAATTATAATGTGATATTATAAAACATGTATTACAATGTATTCTTTTTTATTTTTGTTTTGTGTTGTGTGTTGTTTTGGACTACGAGTCTGTAATAAAGTTTGATGATGATGATGATGATGATGATGATGATGATAGCGTCTGCCCCTCTCTAGGGCTCCCCCCGCCTCCCGCTCTCCTCGCCGCGGCCCTGCAGGTCAGACAGGAACAATATGGCGCCGGGAGAAGCGGTAGCTTCGGGACCAGTCGTTGTCTGAAAGACTGGCGATCCGACAGGATGAACCTCTGCACCCAGTACCTTCGGTAAGCTCGGCACCGTATCTGCTATCCGGCCTTCCTGTGGTACCGGTTGGCCCGGAACCGACCGTGTTCAGCCCGCAGGTGTATTGTTTTGTTCGGTTGTTAGCATGGGAGCTAACAGGTTCAGGGACCACCCCCTTAGCTAATCGTTGGCGCTAGCTAGCTTCACATATCAACAAACAATCGATAGCTGTGAGCGCCTTCTGATCACACACACCTTGTCAGACATGATAAATAATTAAATAAAGAGTGTGTGGTTACACAAATGTGGTGTGTTTTGTATTTTGATTTAGTGTTTACCGCTACACAGACGCAGTGTGTTATTGCTAGTTAGCAGTAGCTTGCTAGCATATTTCTGCGTATGTCAGGTTAGCATCGATGTTGACACATTCACACTCAGCCTGGTTAACTGGTGTTTACAAGCCTATTTTATTAATTATTGCAGCTAATAATATGTGTGTTTAAGTGTTCTACCGTGTTGTTTAGTTGTAGTGATGTAGTAACTAGCAGTCAGTGTTAGCCTGTTGTTGTTTGTTTGATGATATTTTGTGATTCAGGAAGTCGTGCGAGCCCTCATGCAGACATTGGTGTGGGCAGTGAAATGTTTGAATGAGGCTGCGTTGTGTGGATGGCGAGCAGTGATGAAGTGCTACGCGCGCGTGTGTTTGGGGTCAGGTGTTGTCACGCTGCGTGTTGCTGTGGTGGTCGTGTCTAACCTGTGTTCTCTGTTTACATCCGAGCAGCCAGGCAGAGGCCCTGAAGGCTGACATGACAGGTAGGTGTGCACCATCACCTCCTCACACACACACATACACACACACACACACACACACACCTGTCCAGGTATCAGCTGGATGCAGAGCAGGTTTATCACACACCAGCAAATGCTGGTTGTTAGTTAGTTAGTTAGCTAGTTAGCTGTTCCAGTACAAACCAGAAGCTGTGGTGTTTGGGTTGGTCCTTAATATGAGGAGGAATTTATCTGGTGGAAATATGAAAAATGTGGGTCCCTGTTGGTATTAATTTTTCACTTGGTCTAGTTTAAAGTTTCCGTCTGTTGGAAATCAGCTGTTCTGTCTGTTTGCTGGCACTGAAACCGGACTCGGTGAGAGCTGGAGAACAAAGGAAGATTTTGGTGTTGCTGAAGTTGAAAGTGTGGTGTTGGTTCTGGATGAAGATGTTTAGTCGCCGTAACTGAGCTGTTTTACACAAGCTCATCAGCAGAAGCCAACAGGCGGATTTTAGGTCCATTCTGACATACAAAAACCTGAATGTCCCCAGCAAGCTGTAGATCTGTATGTTTAATCTTGGTCTCTACAGAAAGCTGAGACATGTGGGATTACTACAGAAGTGTCAGAGTAAATTCACCTGGCACACAGTAGGAAATGTAAATGTTTATCTTCTAAAAAAAAAATCAGTGAAAACCAGAGGATGATGCTGAGTTCAGCATCATCAGTTACCATGGTGATGCTGAATCGGCCGTCTGCAGGCTGACGTCTGCTCCGTCTGGTGATTCAGAGCGAGAAGAGCTTGACGTGAGAGAACTCGGACAGACAGGAAGTGATGAATGAAACTGGGTCAAGGATTTCTGTTCCTCAGCATCGTGTTTCAGCAGCCAATCATCAGCAGTTTGTTGTTTGTGTTTCAGGTCACAGAAAACTGAAGATATTTGTTAAAAACCGATTCTGTCTGCAGCTGAACGTCACAAAGTTGACGAGGACGGAGAGTCTGGGTTTGAGTTGAACATACAGGAAGTGTTTGTTTATCTCAGCTGCTGATAAAGTTTGTTGTTTGTTTTTGTTCCACATCGTTTACTTCCTGTTTTGAACCTCCTGGTAGATTGTAGAAATATTTTCTGTTTGGACTGCGGACAGTTTGTGGACTGAAAGAAATATCCCACCTTGGTCCAGAAACTGATGCTTTCAGACCTCATCTGGTTTTCTGTCAACATGTCAGAGAAAGCAACTCGAGAAATCGGGTTCAGCTCTCAGGTCAGAGAAACACGACCTCATCCGTGTAAAAATCTCTTCAAATGTACAAAGAGGTTTGAAACGGGACGACAGAAGTGATGAGATGTTGTGAAACGTCCAGACGGACAGTGAACGCATCTGATCGGGTGTTGATATGCTGCTGATCAGCTTCATGTTTACAGGCTGGACTGCAGTCACATGACTTTGGTCCATGTTCGGAAGCGCATGTAAAACCAGGAAACTCCACTTTCCACTCGGGAAACACCAACCTACCTTCTGACTGTCGTCATTTTAAACCTCCCTGTTTGTTTTTAAACTTTTGATTTGGCAAATATACTAGTTTTACACTGGAATTTAATTTGTTCTTACATTTTTATTCTATTTTATTTCATTTTACTAAATTAAATTGGTTTGAGTTGATTTAATCTCTAAAAAACGCCCTGACATGAATTTGTTGTGATTTTGACGCTTTGCAAATAAAGCTGATTTGAATTGAATCATTTCTGGTTCCTAAATGTTGTTTCCTTTTTTTTCGTTGTTCTTTTTCACTTTGATTGTTTTTGTCTGTTTTAAACGATTTCTTTTGTTTTCAACCTTAAGATGAAAATTAAACTAATTTAGTGGCAACGTGAAGCTGTCACCATGGTAACCTGTCTCAGGACAAACTGTGAAGCTGAGTGAGAACATGTCCTCTGTGATCAGAGTCTTTCTTGTGTCCACCTTGAGTCCTGAGATGATTTCTGGTGTGTGTGTGTGTGTGTGTGTGTGTGTGTGTTTAGATTCAAAGCTGGGGTCAGCAGAGGTGTGGACGTCTCGGCAGGCCCTGCAGGACCTGTACCAGAAGATGCTGGTCACGGACCTGGAGTATGCTCTGGACAAGAAGGTGGAGCAAGACCTGTAAGCTGATCCACATCACACTTTGATCCATGTCACACACACCAGCTGTTCCTCTGCAGGTTTATTCATGTAAACACACACACACAAAACAAAGCTCACGTGAGGTCACAGCAGCAGGAACCTGTTTGAGGGGGGGGCCCTTTTCACTGCTGCACCACTGAACCTGCAGCAGAGCAGCTGTGTTGCTGGAGAAGTTGAACAGTGAACGTTCAGAACGTGAAGCTGGAGCAGATGTTGAAGATGAAGGTGACGACACAGATTGAGGAAGAGGACAGTGATCCTCGGCCGTCCAGGAATTCTGAAGCTGTCTGGTTGTTTTTGTTTCATCCATAAACTGAACTCCGTCTCCTGACGCTGTCCTCTGTCCTCCTGCAGGTGGAATCATGCCTTTAAGAACCAGATCACTACACTGCAGAGCCAGGCCAAGAACCGGGCCAACCCCAACCGCAGCGAGGTCCAGGCCAACCTGTCGCTCTTTCTGGAGGCAGCGAGTGGCTTCTACACTCAGGTGGGGGTCTGAGCGGAGACGGGACCGTGATGGTGGACGTCTCGCTGCGTGCGTGAGGCGCTGATGTAGATGTCCTCCTGTCTTCCAGCTGCTGCAGGAACTGTGCACGGTGTTCAACGTGGATCTTCCGTGTCGGGTCAGGTCGTCTCAGCTCGGCATCATCAGCAACAAGCAGAGCGGCGGCGGCGCCATCGTCACGCCGCAGCCCAGCTCCTGCTCCTACATCTGCCAGCACTGCCTCGTCCACCTCGGAGACATCGGTGAGGAGACCCTCGTCGTTTCTGGAATGAAGCTTTATTTAGTCCAGAAATGTATTTAAATTTGTATTTATTATATCTTTTTTTTACATCTGTATTTTTTATTAAATCTATTTTGTAAGTCTTTTTTTATTTATATTTGTTTTTTATTTCTACATATTTTGATTATTTTAATATATTATTATTATTATTATATAAATATATTTTTAAATGTTCATTACTACATACAGTTTTCATTATATATATTTTGTGTATTTTTTATTCTTTATATTTTTAATTATTCACATTTTATTTATCTTTGAAGTTCTTCTTGAATCTGTTATTTTATTTGTATTTTATATTTAATGTATATTTTATTAATAAGTAAAATAAAATGCTTTGTGAGGTAGGTATTTGTCTTTTAATGTATTTAGTTTCTTATATTTCAGACTTTTTATTTCTGTTTTCTCTGTAACAAACTAAACGCCGTTTTCTTCGTGTTTCTGTTTTTCAGCTCGGTATCGGAACCAGACCAGCCAGGCCGAGTCGTACTACCGACACGCTGCTCAGCTGGTTCCATCCAACGGTGAGTCCGGCCGGTTTCTGGGTCTGGCTGCTTCTGTTGGATCAGGTTTATGTGGACCTCTAGAACCTCTCAGTGATTGGCCCTTCCTGGTTCCTCTGTCTCCTGCAGGTCAGCCCTACAACCAGCTGGCCATCCTGGCCTCCTCTAAAGGAGACCACCTCACCACCATTTTCTACTACTGCCGCAGCATCGCAGTCAAGTTCCCGTTCCCAGCAGCTTCCACCAACCTGCAGAAGGCTCTGTCCAAGGCTCTGGAGAGGTAACGCCACCCGATACAAACACACCAGAGAGATTTTATTTAGTGTTCTCCATCGTCAGCCTGAAGGGTCTGACTGAGAGGACATGAAGCAGAATCGCCCTTACCGTCATTGTTGTAACAACAAAGTTTGAGCAGCTGTATCTTAAAATGTTGCCTTTTAAAATATTTACAAGATATGAACATAAAAATAGAAAAGTATATAAATACAATGAAATAGTAAATAAATAGAATGTAAACAGTAAATCGTGCAGATGGAGAGACCGGCTTTGTTAAGCCGTTCTTATCGCTGTGATTTTGAATTGTTTAACGTGGTTATTGCTCTCGCCTCTTAGTCTACTGGTCCGTGGTCTGTGTGGCCTGTAGCGCCTCACCATGGTAACAGCTCAAACCGGTTGTAACTGGGCTGAGAGGAGTGTGTGATGATGAGACAGCGAGAGCTGGTGATGTTCTCCAAGCTTGCAGAGAGCAGCCTGGGATCCTCTGGGCTGCGTCAATCCCTCTGTGCACGCTTTCCTATCCGCCGGCGAGCTCCCTGCGTACCTCCCTGTGATGCGGTTTATCTGGATCCTCTATGGTGGCTCTGTAGAACCACACCAGCAGCTTCGCTCCAGGCTCAGCACCCCGGGAAAGAGAGTCGCTGCTGGGCTTTCGTCACCGCCTGCAATGTGTGTTGGCAGTCCAGGAGAGGTCATCGGAGATCTGCACGCCTAAGAATCAGATGGAGTGAACCCGTTCCACGTGGTCCACGTTGATGTAGAGAGGGGCCGGATCCGTTCTGCCCTTCCTGAAGTCCAGGATGATTTCTGTAGTTTTTGTAGTGGGAGATTGTTCTCTGAACGCCACGCTGTCCCAGCAGGCGCCTGATTACTGCTTCTGTAGTTGGTGATTTGATTGAATCCCTGCCACGTGCTCCTGGGGTCATTTTCAGGGGGTCGTCCTCCATCCTTCTCTTGTAGACCGCCTTGGCCACCCTGATGTCTCTTTTGAGGACCGACCTGGCCGCTCTGTACAGGGCCGATTCCTGTCCCTCAACTTGAAGGCGGTGTTGAGGCTTCTCAGGAGTGATTGTAGACCTGTAAAAGATCCTCTGGGGGATTTTTCAAACTCCTTCCATCTGTTTTTGCAGTCGTGATGAGGTGAAAACCAGGTGGAGCGTGTCTGATTTCATCAAGGCCTTCATCAAGTTTCATGGCCATGTGTACCTGTGTAAGAGTCTGGACAAGCTGGACGGTCTGAGGGAGAAACTGGAGGAGCAGTTTCAGGTAGGATGGTGCCTTCACCCTCACATGGGATGTGTTTTCAGAGTGCACAGGGTGGCTCATGCTTTGTGGTGTGTGTGTTTGCAGCGGCTGATCCTACAGAAAGCCTTCAGTTCCCAGCAGCTGGTGCACATCACCGTCATCAACCTGTTTGAGCTGCACCACCTCAGAGACCTGACGGCCGACAGCATGGAGCAGAGCTACAGCAGCGAGCAGCAGGTCAGCTGGTTCCAGCTGCTCGGCCTCTTCAGTAAGAACCACACACTCTGTTTAATGCTTTTATTTTCACCTCCTGCTTGACGTCTGGAGCTTTTCCACCCACGAACGTCACCAACGTGTAAGTCACATGATCAGTGACAAAAGCTGAGAATGGTCTTTAAAGATCTTGTCTATTAATGTCACCTGCATCGTCAGTTTTCAGCTTCAGCCTCTAAAAACATGAAGCAAATGGGAAGGAGGGACAGTCTGAATTGTTTTCATTGAGTAAACAATGTTTCCATGGCAACATGTTTGGAAGTGTGTCCCGAGTTATTACTGTCTGGAAGTCTGAGATCACTCCGTCTCCACAGTGTCTTTCTTGGGTGTGATGTGCAGCCGAGTTCTGCTCAACAAGAACCGGGGTGAGGAGATCATGGGGGAATGTCCACTGCCAGCCATCAAGGTGTCTCTGGACTGGCTCAAGCTGAGGCCCAGCGTCTTCCACGAGGCCGCTGTGGAGAAGAGACAGTAGTAAGTTCCTTTTCCTGTCCTCCTTTAACCATCATGTAGCTGCTGTAGCGTCTCTGACTCCTCTGTCTGTGTTGTAGTGTCTGGCCCTGGCTGGTGTCCATCCTCAACAGCTTCCAGCCCAAAGAGGAGGATGTGTCCAACCCCTCGGGTAGGAAAACCTCAGAGACTTAATCTGTTAGGCTCCACTTTCCCTGTTATCTTTACCGACTCTGTTATCTTTACCGACTCTGTTATCTTTACCGACTCTGTTATCTTTACCGACTCTGTTAGCTTTACCGACTCTGTTATCTTTACCGACTCTGTTATCTTTACAATATACATTTGGTGAGCAACGTCACTGAACATTAAATCAGTCAAAGCTACGCAGATTCCGAAATGTAGAACACACAGTATTGCGAATATTTACTTTATAAATTAGATTTTTTTTTATATAAATGAGAGGGCTCTAAGTCATCTCGGATGGCTGAGATATGTCGCCTTTTTTTCTCTTTTAATAAACTTGTCTGCGGCCTACATTTGGCTTATTTTCATTATGTTCAGCATCCAAACGCAACACCATTGACAGCACAACAAAACAGAAAGAGGAAACTTCCATTCGTGCAAAAGAAACTGCCTTGAGCGTGAAAGCACTTCTTCTCCGGTTGTCCATAATTCCATATACTTCACTCTGGACAAAAAGAAGATGAAAAAACAAAACAAAACATATATTCTTTAAGGCTATACAAACATAAAATAGAGCATAACACAGTCGGCCTGTCCAGGATATCAGTTCCTCCACTCCTCATCCTCTCCCTTGTCCGTGTGGCCCAAGTGAACCCGTTTCTCTGTCGGCAAAGTTTGTTTTCCAGGCAAGGAAGAAGAAAAAAAAAAAATCCACATACCCGACAAGCACATGCCAATCACTGGCCGATCAATATTTTAGTCATCCAGATTGCGTTAAAGTTGACAGATGGATTTGAATATATGAAACTCCAAGGAAATGTTGATATCTGACTGAATAGTAGACGAGTGTACAGAAAGTTGCCGGCTTCCTTGGCTGACAGTTATTTAAGTTAAAAATAAATGGCATGTTTTTTTTTCCGTTTTCTTTTTTGTTTGATTTGTTTTTCTTTTTTTCTTTTTGTTCCTCGGCTTAATTAAGAGTCCCTTGCGACGTGATTCGTCGCAGATTATAGAGGAAAGACTAAAAAGCCTGAGAAGGTGGAGTATTTCCATCCGCCCATAAGGGTGCCCCGTTCCAGCTTCAAATAGACCCGGTCCTCCCGTTCTACCATCAGCAGTACTCCGTTGCTGGCCGCCTCTCTTGTAACGTCCTGGTCACCGGCAAATGCTGATATAACTGGATAATCATTCTGCATCAGGTTAACCTGTAAGGATAAGCAGAAACAAGCTCGGAGTTGAGTCTGAGCGCACAGAAATGGAATCACTTAAATGCTAAATACAGACCAACTATTTCATATTTGCTCACCTGTATGGTTTGTCTGTTGTAGACCTTCACCACATGAAAGCTGAAACTATAGATCCCCCTCCTTGGAGCCTGGAAAACACTTGCTTTGAGATCGAAATGGTTGCCGATATTCACTAGAACCTGTGACCAAAAAAGAAAAGAACAGCGCAAAATTAAACGTGCCCCATTTAAAATTTCTATCTGCGTGCATTAGTCAACAAAACAGCTGTTTTGTAATTGTGTACTTTTGCTTGCTTTGCATAGTGACTGCAAAAAGGTACATCAGAGAGCCTGGCTGTGGTTTGCCAAATGCTTTAGGCTGCGCCTCACTCGCAGTTTGGGAGGGTTCCCAGTTTGATGCATGTAACAGGCCGCTGTCCAAGGACATCAGCCGTCAAGTCGAATTGAAACAGCTAATCAGCTTTGCAAAACTGAAATGTAAATGTGTCCGCTTATCTGATAAATGATTCTGCTTGAATGATCTGTCCTTTTTGGCAGCGCATGTCTTAATCACGCCAATTACGCACAGCATTATTTGGACCCGTTACAAAGGGGAAACAACTCGGTGTTCTGTGGGAAAGGGATGCTCAAGGCTCAGATCACACACAGCGTCAGAAGTAATAGGAAATCATCCAAACATGCCAAACAAGTTCCGCAAACCCACAGTGCAATAGATCATAGCAACTGCGCAAAGATGTAGGAAACAATATACATTTATATAGATTGTTGGGGGATTTGATATGTTAAATTGAGTGGACACCTCACCTGGTCAAAATAGATGGTCATGGACGTGTTGCTCATCTCTGATGGCTCATGATTGGTCCCACGCACGGCGGAAAAAGCCACCTTTGCCCCAGCGGAACGGACTGATATGCCAAGAGAGGAAGTCACCGCTCCGTCCGAAGAAGGGTTCGAGTCGCACACCACTAGACACTTCCCTTCCAGTACGATGGGCTCCGTATCGTTCTGGCCGAGGCAGAGAACCACGCCGCATCCCAAGAGGAGAGCCAGTGCCAGGGTGGCACACGGTGCAATGCAGCGCGCTGGCACCATGGTTGGATCACTGATCCCGTGTACAATGATACAACCAGGCAGCCCCTTGGAGGTTTGTCGATCACCTGGTCCAGACTTAGTCCCCCTTCTCACTTCCCCACTCTATTTCTCAGTGATGCTCCCTCACTCTCCCAAACACTCTCTGACATAGACGCACCCCGACTCTCTCTGGTTGAGACTCCCCTCCCTCCTGTGCGTCTTACTTGATTTTGGGAGAGTATTCAAACAGCTACTGTTGTAAACCCTGATGATATAAGAGGAAAAGTTGTAATTGTCGTTTAAGACAACAGCATGGATGTAATTTTTTAAATATTTCAGTCACTAAACTTGATACATTCTGCGCGCGTAACATTGGCATCATGCGTAAAATGAACAGCAACTACTAACAGTAAAAACTATTGAAACTGATTTCACGAGTCATTTCATAACCGCCTGGTTTAGATCAAATGAACCATTTTTGCAGCTGTAAAACACTTTCTGCTAAATTAAAAGCAACAGTGTTATGCTATCGTTATGTCCCATCCGCCGTGTTGGAAAATAGACTAAAAGAAACACTTTTTAGGCATTTCTTTTGAAATAAGAAAAGGTAAAGCTCAACGTACCTGTGCCTTCCATCCCGATGTTGTGTTTTCTGTCTCTCCCAGACTGGAGTGAGCGCTCAGATCGTTCGTACAAAAAAAAAAAAAAAAAAAAAAACGCACGAGTCTCTTGGCTACCTTTCGAGGGACAACTCACGCCCATTTCTGTGTGTAGCTGCTGCAACTACACTTCCCCAGAAATGGCCTGCAATTAAGAGCACATGCGTGGTCTAATGGGTTTGTTTACATATTAATCAACTCAGTCCTGTGAACTCAGGACCCCCTGAGGACGCCGAGGATCACTTTCTCTCAGTGTCTGTCATTAATATGCTGTGATATTCTCATCTCTCGCCCTGATTAATCTGAAATGAAGGGGGCTGCATTGGATAACCCTGCTGTGGCATGGTACATTCAGAATGCATTTATATGTTACCAATTTAGGGACTTAAACGAACAGTTAGACAAGTCCAGTAAAGATACTTGTGCGCCATCCAGTGGCGGATTTTATTCGTGCAAGACGCGTTTCTGTAGTTGAAATTAGAATAAAAATATACCAAAGCATTAAAATAATTCAAATAAACAACCCCTGTGGTACTTTTCTTTCACATTTTATTAATAGATGTCTTTAGTGACAAATCAGAGGATGATTTGCACTGAAAATCAACAAAGATATAATAGGCAAGCTGAAAGCAGGGGACACTTCAAAAAATGCTCACTTCACAGAGAATGACCTGCACCTCTCTGGTGCACCTTTAACCTTTTCCTTTCAAGTCCTGACATGTCATCATCCTTTGAAGAGCTGTGTAGTGGGTCCCTATCAGTTCTCCACAGCACTGAATTGTATAAGAGTGGGCTTCAAGAGTGGCAAACCTTCACTTTAGACCTTTAATGAGCTGTCATTTCCCTACTTAGAGATATGCAAACTGAGAGGAAGTGCATAGACTGTCTTCAACTTCATCCGCTCAAGCAATGAAGAAAGAACTATTTTTATTCTATTCATCAAGACTGGAATTCATTGGATCTAGGTATGTAGGCTGCACATTTTTGACTCCAAGTAGCAGATAATCTAAAGTTAAAGAATAAGCTTAGACAGAAGCAGGAGTCTGTGACACATGAAATGTCTACCAGAATCCCAAAAGATTCAGATTTCTCCATTTAAAAGAAAAGACTTAATTATTGACTTAATCATGGCTACACCCCCATCCTTCCTTCACATTTGACAAACATTGCACTGTCAGAGCTTCCTGACAAATCATGCAGAAGGGTGACATCAGGTATCCAAGAGCCACAACTGTCCCCAGGCCCTCGGAAGGACACACGACTACAGAAAACATCAAATGTCAAGTACGGGGGACATGCACGGGAAGGGATGTGGCCTACATAGCATTACTATACCAGAGGCTGCTGTTGCCCTGAAAGGGACTTCACTCCCATCAGGCAAGCTGATCGGCTAGACTGACAACAGAGTTATGGTTATTTTCCATGACAGCCAGTAGAGCCTACAAGCTTCCAGATACCTAGAGGTTGGTTGTGTGTTGGGACGTAAAGCAAACCATCTGCTTTTGCAAAGCAGATGACTAATCTTTGATTGGCTTTGCTGTACACATCAGACATGTATTTATATTTTACATTTGGCTCATGAAAGTAATTTCTTTCACAACTTTACTGTCACAAGAAAGCATCCATACACTGATAAACCCACAAGTATCCTCTGTGTGCTCACATCACCATGTTAAATGTCCACTTTAAAATGGATATTTGCTTGTCCATCTGTCTGCAAGTCCATCTGT
>JBAGKL010000009.1:32144271-32159930 GCA_037177135.1 Melanotaenia caerulea
ACAGGGGACACCTGGACAGGTTGCTAGTCCATCACAGTGTTGACACAGAGAGAGAAACCACAACATTACTGAGCAGAGTGTCTAAAACCACAAGAGGACAATAAATTCAACAGCACAAAAAAACCTTTGTGCATACAGTATTTAAGCGCACACACACACTTGGATTTTCACACAAGGCTGTCCGAGAACAGGCGTCAACACTTCTTGCATGACTGACGCATGTTTGTGAGAAGCAGGTTCTGCTTTTGTGTCTATATAACATAAGAGTCACATGTGCATCAACATGTTAAAGTGGCACAAAAATAATACTTTCCCAAGCTAAACAACAACAGATGTTGTTGTTGTTGATGTCACTGTAATGTGATCATATCTGCACCGTGAGTGCATTCCAACCATGTTTTAAATGCCTGTGTAGTACTTTATTACTAATCCTGCAACAATTCAACACAGCAAAGACACACACGACGCGCAATCCCATTTCCTTATAGTGGAATTTTTATTTCCCACTTCCCCCATTCAAACTATAATGTTAATGATTGTTTTATTTGTGACTCTTCCAATGTGGATCAAGCATTAAAATGGGATTTTAATATCTGCTGTATTTTCAGCCTACTGAGAGACTCTGGATGTTTAGGTTTCCGTTGGCATCTTTAGGAAAACAAAACAAAAAAAAGTTGCAGCTTGTTGCTCATTATTTTGTCATTAAATTTAAAAATTCACAGTGCTTTACTTTGTACTACTTTACATTATAGCTGCAAGTACGATAAATGAAAAAGTCACAGCTATGGTAAAATTTGAATTTCAAAGCTTACTTTGCAACATTTCATTAGAAAATTAGCATGTTTCTATTAAAAGCTTTATGCTTCATTTTCACTGTTCAGAAAAAGAACATGGGGACTGACTAATGCTTAAAAAAAAGAAAAAAATGGAGACACTGTTTAACTTCTGACAATAAAGATCTTGTGTGTGTTCTGCAGCATTTTTTTGTTGGTTAAATAAATACTTGTACAATACTTCAATGTTGAAGTGAGAAATGAAAGCTACCAAATCTGTTTCTGAAACTTTGCTGAGATTTACTACTTCTGCTCAATGAACCAAAAGTTATTTAAAAGGTATTTAGCGAACAGTTACAGAGATAGTGAAACTGAACCATAGAGCAGCAACAGCCGGCATCACTCTTGTTGATATGCAGCTCATAAGGCAACAACTCTTCAATTTATCTTGTACAAACAGCCTTAAAACTGAGACAAACAACATTAAAAAGACTATAAAAGGAGAGATTTATGTCACACACACACACACCATTTATCACATTTGGCTCTTTGCTGCAGGGCCTTTTGACATCCTCACTTTAAAATGCTCTAATCTCACTTATTTTCTCATCTTATCCAACAGTTTGTTCAATTCTGCAAAACAGCTAATTAATTGGAGTCAGGAACCATTGAAAACCTGCAGGATTATGGATTTCGAGGACTGGAGGGGCTGTATGCAATGACTTCACATATATTATGTTTGATAAAAACATAACTGCTGAAGTTCAGTAAGCAAGATATTTATTTATTTTCCTGCAGAATTTCACATTTTCAACCACAGAAAATATAAAAATCAAGAATCACTTCCTTTACTCTGATATCAAACTGCACTTAACACAGAAAAAAAGTGCAAAAAATTCATACTCCAAAGAGTTTTCCGTCAATGCAATGTTGTAAGGCATCTAGTTACTTTCAAGGACAGTAATCATACAATGTAATCTGTTTTTAAAGTAATCCAACCCAACACTGCATGTCATTTGGCAGTTGGTAATGTTATTGAGTAACCAAAGAAAAATCTTTTATGTGGGAAGGAATCACTCTTTTTGGTGTTGACTTTGTAAATCTGCACAACTTTTCACAGTTACATGGAAAAGCTTACATAACACACTGAAGGAAAAAGAAAAGCCCAAAAAGAATAATATATCTCTAAAGGAGCATCAAAGCTGAAAGCACTGAGCTCTGAAAGTTTCTTCACATGGATTTGTGAAAGATCCCATGAACTGAAAAGATGACTTGTGCTCTTTTTCTTCCTTTTGAAAGAAAGAAATGTTATTAGTTCCTCAGGGTCCTCGTCTCCTAATGTCCCAATGGGGGTTCCATGTTTCCAGTGGTTCAGTCATGGTTGATGTTGGGATGTCTGTTGGTGTTTCAGGTGTCTGGACTTCACAAAAGGCCATCAGGGGATCCTGGTGGACAGGGACGGCCTGCCGGTGCACGCTCGACACCAGCGGCTCATCAGTCTGGGTAAATGGGTGGCTGACAACCAGTCGGGGTGAGTGTTGGTTACAGAGATCAGCTCAGAGAGATGATCAGGTTCCTGTCTGGTCCTTTTCTTTTTTTGTAGCGAGAACATGTGGTCCACTTAACAGTCTTTTCTTCAGGGAAAGAGACAGAAACCCAAAATTCTTCATCATTTTGATTCTTCATCAGATGTCTGAATGAAACTACAGTATTAAGCTTGATTTATACTGGCGCGTCTGCGTGAAGTCGGTTACGCCGTCATCATTTTAGGCACAGCGTAGCTCTGCAGAGGCTCGACGTGCACCTCTTCCAGACCTGACATGCACCTTCTATGCAGACAGTTACGCAGAAGTACTCCCTTATGATTGGTCAGTTTGGCATCACGTCTTTCCAGATTTCTGGATCTTCTCGCTGAATTTGTGTGGTAACCAGCTTTTTAAAAACAGCACCCAGTGGATCAAGTTGATAAGCAGCTGATCGAATTATTTCTTCATTTGCTTCCTCAAGCTTCTGAAGACACTGCACCATTGTTTTAAATTAGGAAATACTTACTGGAGCTGAAGCGAACCATCAAAAGAACTCCGACTTGCTGAGTTTACCGGCTGATACCACCCCTGCTGCCACCTTCGTGTTAGGAGAACAAACTGCAACACAACACCAAAACGACGCGTTCCCCCTACACTCGAGTACGACAGCAAACTCACCAGCGTCAGCTACGCCATAACCGACCGCACGCAGACGCCGAAGTGAACCATCAAAATCCAGCTTCAGTGTCTTCATGATAGGACCAATGTGATGCGAATATGTTGGAATATTTCTGGGGTAAATTATGTTGTCAGGTTTAGATCCATGTCCTCTTTCACACAGACCTGCTTGAATCGGATATCTGAGCTCAGATATTTCAGTATCTTTCCATTGAGACGTAGAATCAAAGTTTCTTGTTTGGTTTTGGTAATTTTCCTTCTAAAATAAATGTTGATGGAAGTTTATTTTATTTATGGGATTTATAGTAACTCATCCCAACATGTTTTATTTCTTTAATACTGATGTTGCTGAGTTTGTAGTTATCTTTTAAAATGGGTGTTGTTGGGTTTCTGGTTCTGATCAGTTCATTTTTACCTTCCGGTTTGGATCAGTTGAAAAAAGACGGGTTTTTCCAAAATATGACTAAATTGACCAAAAGGCTCCAAATGACATCAAATATCTGTAGAGATGCATCCGGTGGTTCCAGTGGGACCAGCGGTTCAGTGTAGAGCTGGAACAGAACCGGACGTGTTCTCTGAGGTCTGACGTTTTTACAAAAGTAAACAAAAGTTGGTTCTGGTTCTTCAGAACTTCATGGCCATCTTGTCTCTGCAGGCTAATCCAGTGCAGAGTGAGTGAGGAAGGCCTCCTCCTCTTCATCAGTGACATTCCAGAGCAGGCCATCGAGGAGCCGCAGGAGAAGGAGGCGCCGGTCCTGCAGGAGTCATCCAACAGCGAGCAGACGCAGAACGACGGCGGGAATTCGGGCCTGAAGTCGGTTCTGTCTGCGGGGAAGACGCAGAGCTCGTGGCCTGATGGCAGCGAGCGGCCCGTCGTCACCTTTAAGGAGAACATCAAACCCAGAGAGCAGAGCCGCGAGCCGGGTCGGAACCTCCACCAGAAAGACGGCAGCAAGGAGCGGCGGGAGTTCAACGGAGTCCTCGTTAAAGCAGACCCGAAGAGGGACGGGAAGAGGAAGAGCGATGTGAGGAAGAGTGGCCACGAAAAGGCCACCGACGTTGGGAAACAGGTGGGAACGCTGACATTCCGTCTGGTACTGATTTGGTTCTGTGTGATGCTGACGATGCGTTCACTGTCCTCCAGGTGAAGGCACAGACGGAGCTGAGGAAGACTCCGGTGTCAGAGGTGAAGAAGACTCCTGTCACTCAGACTCAGACCACCTGCTCCTCCCAGTTCATCCCCATCCATCATCCTGGAGCCTTTCCACCGCTGCCCAGCAGACCTGGTACGTTCACGCCCAAACTGGTTCTGATCCGCATCACAGACCGGTTTTAAATTCTGGTCCCGACTGATTCCTTCCAGGTTTCCCCCCCTCGGCCTATGTGATCCCACCCCCAGTGGCGTTCCCAGGGCTCCAGGTCAGTCCAGGGTTCACCTTCTCCCCCGGAGTATCGGTTCCTGGACCTTTCCTTCAGCCGGCCGTTCACACCCAGGCCGGAACCCAGGTCCAGGCTGGGAAACAGTCCCACATTCCCTACAGCCAGCAGAGGCCTTCGGCGCCGGGGTCCTCGGCTCAGGGCCCGGGAACCATGACCCAGGTCCCATCCCCGGCCCAGCAGCAGCTGCAGGTTCAAGCCATGAGTCAGCAGCAGTCCCCCACCAAACCGGGCCAGCAGGTCGGGTTGGGGAAGAGTCCACCTCACCACCCGGGCCTGCAGCAGGTCAGATCATAGGACCTTTACTTCCTACCTTCTACTGTGTGTTGTCATCCTGCCGTGATGACGAGATGATGATGTTTGTGTTTGTGATGTGAGCAGTACATCCAGGACCAGCCGGCCCAGATGTGGAACCAGGCCCAGGCGGCTCTGCAAAAGATCCCGTCCATGCAGATGTCCCTGAAGCAGCCGCCCCAGCAGCAGCAGCAGAGCTACTTCATGACGACTCAGGACCCCCTGAAGCTGTACGAGCAGCAGCTCGCCAGCATGGACAAGAAGATGAAGTTCCCCGATGTCAAGATGCAGGACTTCCACTGGGAGCCGCCCTACAGGATGGGGGACGGCCTGGCCATGATGGCCGAGAGGATGAAGAGACCTCCACCTGGTGGGCTCTGTGCGGAACAGGAGGTCCCCTCTGGGCCCCGTGGACCCCCGTTTGAGGTCAGCTCACAGGAGAGTTTTCTTCACAGAACTTAAGATTTGTGCCACCTACAGGTCAGTTCAGGTAACGGCACGTATAGTCAGACAGGTTGAAGCTGAAGCTGAACGTCAGACAGAAAGGTGGAACTTCACCTGGCAGACATATCCAGCGATGGTTACAGAGGTTAAAGGTCACAGACAGGTGAAGGAAGCAGGAGTTTATCAGGATGTTCAGCTGTGGCGTCACTGCAGAAAAATGTTAGGAATTCACCTGATGGCGGGCCGGATCAGGCACGGATGGCGGGCCGGATCAGGCACGGTGACTCAGGTAAAAGAAGCTAAAGCTACGCTAACAGAACAAAGTAAACGTGTGAGTTCTTCACCTGACGTCTTCTGGTTGTTTAAATGAAGCGATTCGATTGGTCCGATTCAGCAAAGTCAAATTAGTTCTGACGTATGACTTTGTTTTGAAAATAAATGTAAACGGAAAAAAACAACGAAGGTGAGACGTTGCTCCACCTGTCCCGTCCTCCCGGTTTCTACGTGAATTAGGTTTTCGTGGCTGATGGATGAAAATAAATTAAGTTGTTTAAACTGTGGGACAGAATCATTTTCTTTAGTAGCCATGTTTACGTGTTTACATGTTTACGTGTGTACACATTTACGTGTGTACGTGTTTACGTGTTTACATGTTTACGTGTGTACACGTTTACGTGTTATCATGTTTACGTGTTATGTTTACATGTGTACATGTTTACATGTTTTCATGCTTACGTTTATACATGTTTACATGTTTACGTGTGTACGTGTTTACGTGTTATCATGTTTACGTGTGTAAATGTTTACGCGTGTACATGTTTACTTGTATACATGTTTACGTGTTATGTTTACGTGTGTACATGTTTACATGTTTTCGTGCTTACGTTTATGATTTCTGGTGTAAAACAAACTGCTCTGTGTGTGAGGGTTGTTGTTGTTTTTTATTTTTGTTTGTCAGAAATAAAACGTCATAAATAAACTACTGATTAAAGCGAACGGTACAATACCAACATAACTAGAAGATGACATGACGTACAGATGATATAACAGGCAGGATAACTGTGTTTCACCGCTCGAGCTACAGGCGGCGTACCTCACCCGTCTCAACCAGAATTAAATATGGATCCTATCGACTGTGATCGGATCAGAAATTTCCCATCAGTTTATTCACGTGAAACGTTTTTATTCAGCCAGACAGTCCAGCACCTTCCTGAGACCAGATCCCGGGCTGCAGATCTATGGTCTGGTTTCTGGTTCCTGTCGTTGCACGGGTCCACTCAGACTCAGAACATTTCAGGACCTATGTCGTCTTTCCTGGTCTAGATTCAGAAACTGGTCTCTCCTGCTCAGCTTTGTTTTGTAGCTTTCAGTGTAACTTTCCTTCTTTCCACCTCTGTCTCACTGGCTTGCCTTCTTTCTTTTTTTCTATTTTTCTCCTTCCTCCCCTCTTTTTTCTTCTTGCTCTTCCTCTCCTCGCTTCATCTCTCACTAGGACAACAAGAGCTCGCCTCTTCTACCTCCTGACCTGTTAAAAACTCTAGCAGATTTTGAGGAGGAGGAGGAGCTGGTCTTTGCTAAGCCTCCTGATTTCTTCCAGGCCTTGGCTGGCCCTCTTAGCTCTGCTCCTGGACCAAATCTGTTTGTATGTAGCCCCGTCTTCCTCCACCTCCCTTCACCCCAGCCCCACGCCACATCCTTCCCATCCCTCTGCATCTCTTCAGTGGTGCTGCTCAGATAAAAATGCTCATTCAGACTCATCATTACTTTAATTCGAGGTTAAATCACAGATGTTTTTACCTTAAATAAAATGCTAGTCAGGGAGAATAGAGTGACGCAGGTAGAGTCAGAGGAACACCGGCTTCATCTGAAGGAGCTAAAACAAGGAAACCAGTTGATGTCTGAGTAAATATTTGAGTCAGATGCAGAAAGCTGACGTCAGACCGGTCCGTAAACCTTCTGATCTGATGTCCTTCATCTCCGCAGCTGTCCAACCAGAACCGGATGGAGAGCGGGCCCGAAGTCGTCGGCCAATCCTCTTCTCTGCTGCCCGTACCTGGCTTCCCCATGCAGGTGAGTCCCCTTCCTCTCTCACGTTGTTCTCCCTGACAATTTCCGGCTGAGTGACGACGACTTCACTCAGATCCAGTAAAGCCAAAAAGATTGATGTCGGAGGGAAAGTAGGTTCGGTTCGGACCTGGATGCAGTCATGTGTTCATTGATCAGAACTATGTTTGTGTTCAGGAGTTCAACCAGAACAGCATCTTCAGCCAGGCGTACGGGAAAAACCTTCCCAGCTCCAAGCCCGACACTCCCATGATGCAGCAGGAGCCGTCCCTCTACTCTCTGTTCGAGGGGACTCCGTGGTCCCCCTCCCTCCCTGCCAGCTCAGGTATGTCGCAGCCGCATAGGTTCGGGGGTTTATTTGATTCGGCCAATGAAATGTGTCTCTGATGAAAGCTGCTTTCTGATTGGCAGACCACTCTACCCCAGCCAGCCAATCCCCTCACTCCTCCAACCCCAGCAGCCTGCCCTCCTCTCCCCCGACACACAACCACGGAGCCATGCCCTTTTCCAACTTCGGACCCATCGGCACCCCGGATAGCCGGGACCGCAGGGTGATGGACCGCTGGAAGGCCGACAAGATGGGTGAGTCCCGGGTTCTGGACTGGTTCAGGTTTTTAGTCCCACTAAAAAAAACTATTTAAAGAATCAGCTCCAGGTTACAACAAGGTCATCTCAGGTCAAAGACACAGTCCAGCTCGGTCCAATTCATTATGATCCAGATCAGACCAGTTTATAAGAACTGTTCATAAAAACCAGTTCATAAAACCATGACGAGCTAAGAAAACCAACGGATCAGATCCTCTCGATTCAATCCTCCTCCAGAACCAGGAGGGAAAACCTCCATCAGAACCAGAACCAGGGAGGAAAACCTCTATCAGAACCACAACCAGGAGGGAAAACCTCTATCAGAACCACAACCAGGGAGGAAAACCTCTATCAGAACCACATCCAGGTTTCAAACCTGCAGCATCTGCAGTTTTACAAATCCACTTCCTCAATTGTAATTCCTCATTCATTTAAAAATTCATGTGACAACTAAACTTTTTCCAACCTCATCAGAAAATAATTTTCTAAAAATGACTGAAACGCCGCAAAGAAAAAAAACCAAACAAAACAAAAAACCACAGAGGACAGAAAAGCAGTCCAACTTCTAAAATGTCCTGACGAAGTGAACTCTGATTTTCAGGTGGCTGAAGCGGCATATTTTCCAACCTGCATTCTCTATCTGCTGGTTAAACTCCACTCAAATGCATGGGAGTTACATCTGTTGTGTGCAGTACAGAGGGCATGTAGAGAGAGAAATAATATCAGATCACTAAGTTTATACCAAGATAAACCTGTTCGTAAGGAAATGTGACATTCATGCTTCTGTGTTTTGGCCACAGGTTGCATATTGCAGTTGGTGTGTAAAGCTGTTCATGTCTTCATCATGTCATAAATATATTTCTATGAGAACACTGTTGGTCTAAGCTTTGGTCAAATGCTGGATGGCTGAAGGTTAGCTTAAGTTGGAAGGGGCCAACTTAAGCAACTCATTTCAAAATAAAGAGGATAAAGAACATACTTGTGTAACCAGATAGATTCACGTTGTTTGCTTGTATACCAGGACAAGGAAGGCATGTTTTGTTTCCACTGCAGTCCAAAGCTATTTAAACCAAAATAATCATCCTTACATATGAAAATACTGTCTCTTCTTTCTATTGATGAGTGCATCTGGGTTGTACTTACAATGAAACCAAACTCTGAAGAAGACTTAAAAATATGTTTCAGCTGCAAACAGACCAGTTTTATTGCTATTTGTTTTACATTAAACCGCCAATTTGCCAAAAGTGTAGTAATGTCATTTATTCTTTCCCATTTGTGTTAATGAGACAATCAGAAAAGTATATGTCTTTTCTTAACTGGTCTCTATGGCCACTCTTTCTTTTCCTCTCATACTTCCTCTTCCTCTTGTGCCCTTTACTCCACGGCCTCGTTTGTTGCCTTTGAACACTGATCGGGCTGTCACCATAGCAACTCCTCTACCACCATCACTGTCCTCACCGGAGCTGCTGCTGCTGCTTTTTGCCCTGGTCCTCTGAGGAAGTGTTTCAGCAGAATGAACAGCAGCCTTTACTGGGAGGGAGTCCTGAACAGAGCAGCAGACATCCTTGAGAGATGCAAGAGGAGATTCACCAATCCTCTCTGAACCTAGGAATCCTCCAGCTACTGCAGACTGCCCCTCTTCCTTCTGTCCCTCTCGGTTCTTCAGACTTTCTTTCTTAGATTTGGAGGGGGGAGGCATTTCCTCCTCACTGTCTCCATCTCCTCCTCCTCCTCCTGTCTCCTTCCTCTTTAAGCAGGTAACTGCTCGTCGGAGTCGCTGGCTACGGATCGAGTGCTTATCTTGTTGCTCCATGCGAAAGAATGAGTCTATGCGGAGCTGCATCTAAACCAAAAAAGTGACAGGTGTTAGTCTTTCATTACTGATTTTTTAAAACAAAATCAGCAAACAACACGGGTCAACAGAGCAATAATTCTGAGTGCAAAACAGATGGTTTACAAAGAGCTGTCTCTAAATGTAAAGGCTCCCTTCATCTAGCTAGCTAGATTAAAATGCATTGTTTCTGGATGTCTTTGAAATAAGATCAGACTTCCATCTTAAATAATCACAAAAACTTTATACATGTCCTTCAATATGATCATTGCTTTCAGTATTTCTAAGTGCCTGAGATCAGTCAACCATGACAAAGTGGGTAGCAGTGTCATCTAAGAAAAAGGCCTTTTAGTGCAGTAAATTCAACACCAAAGTTTAAAAAAAGCCCAAACATAACAGGTTACTTCTTGGAAGTAAATATGTTTACTAAAATAGTTACATTACAGTTTTAATATAGTAACTAGTTATTAAATTCTCAGTGTTATCTTCCCAAAACTGCTTACTACTCTGGTTATAAACTACTAATGCAATAGAGGTGTTTATTTTTCCATATTTAAAAATATCTTATATAGTTGATAACTCTTTCACCTGGTAAATCATTACTACTAATAATTAACCCACTGATTTTAGCCAAGTTGGCCATTTCACCATATGTTCAACCACCCACTAGAATAGTCTGTTTATTAGACTACCTCCCATTCCAATAAGTGGACTGCAACAACTGTTCTTTGCACTAGCTTTAAGACAGACTATTTAAATATAATATTTTTAACTGCACTTTATTTCTTACTTATATATCTTTTATTTATTTTACTTTTCTTGTGATATTGTAGTTGCTACAAGAGATGTTGCCAAACAGAATTTTGCTGTATTCTTGTACAATAACAATAAAGCTTCTATTCTGTTATTTTTCCCCTTAATGCACACATTCACATCATAATTAATTCACATTATAATTAACTTAAAAACTACTGATAACAAATTTATGTTTTTGGAAATATCACTACCAAATATTCTATCTTGTGGTTGAGTTACCTGTTGGCTGTTTAGCTGCTTAATCACAGGCTGAAGAATTTCTTCTGTCTTCCGACTGTTCCAGCCAAAACGACTCATACAGAATGTAAAGAAATTGTTAAGGAAAACCCATACTTTCATTATAACAGAGCACACACAAACATCCACACAAATATAGAAAGGATATTCTTTGATCATGTCAATTTGTGGGCGTCCCCAGCTGAACGAGCCGTCTGACTGATCAACAGCAGGGTGCCAGTAAGCCTGAGCAACAGCAGGGTTTGGGAAGCCAGGCTGCAGTTTCATATCCCTGAGTTTCTTCTTCACCTTCGTATCCCGAGGATCAGCCACCAGACGCTTTTTCTCCTGAGCCTCAGACCACCATTGACTGCAGAAAAGAAACAATAACCAGACAGGCATTAACAAGTAGGTACAATCTATAATAGAACTGTAATATGTTTCATTTAGTTAATGAAAAATACACTATATTTAGTGACAAAAATAATTTATTTTAATGTTTTTAAACAACAAAACCTTGGAGATATTTTAAAGAGGGGGAAATAATTAAGTTAACACTGTACTAAGGAAAGATTTTGGCCAGCATAGTGTGGACAAACAAAACCACATACTTCAGTTGTATTAATGGTTCCATCCCTGGCCCTGGAAACTCATTCAGTATCTCCATGCCAGTCACATATCCGACTCCAGGCACGCCCTCTGTGTAGTCGCTTCCAAGCAGATAAGCTAGATTTATCATTTTAGTCCTGTCCAGACCTGACAAAGAAAGGCAACAGAGTGTGAAAAGAAATATAAAGAGAGGGGAAATTATAAAACACGTCAGACTGTGTTGCATTTCTGCACCATGAAAGGCATGTTAAATGCATTTTTGATTTTATAAAAACCTTTTAACAAGTTCTAGAGAAACTACAACATCAATGAAAAAAGTTTTGAAACTGTGCAAGACAGAAAAAGAGGACTATCACTATCACTGAAAAGACTGTCACTAACCCAGCTGATTCTGTAGGTCACTGTACTGGTAGTGCTCAACATATTTGTTCTGGCTGAAGAAGTTCTTGTAAACATGGCGTCCTCCGAACAGCCAAACATCTGAGTCATCTGTGATGGTCCCATGAGTCTGATCGGCACGATCCAGTGCTGCACACTGAGCTTCGGCCTCCATTGGAGCAACCAGAAATGGCACCCCAAACAGCCGCAGCATCTCCTGGTGTCAAACACTCATTACTCTCAAAACATCACAATAAAGAATTCACAATATCTTAGCTAGCCGATGGTAGCATAGAATTGTTGCCACACATAGCAGTTACACTATCATTAAACCAAACTGTTTAGGTTTTAAGTTTTAATATCCACCTAATTTATTTTAAAGATAACATGACAACATATTTCAAACTGCATTAAGCTTTCAACCCTTATATCTACACGGGCTCTGGGGATATGTGCATTTTTTAATAGTTGTGATAAATGCCTTTGTTCTTAGCAGCTCATTATGTAAATAGCTGACAGGAACAATAAAGATCAGCTACAGTTTTACATCGGTACTAATTAAATGGAGGATAAAATGGAGACAACTTGTGGCTTTTAACGATGTAAGTGAGCTGACAGACACATACAGGCGTTAGCACACTGATTTAACACATGCAGATGCACAGATCTGGCGGTGAAGTGATACCGATTGCCCGTCACAGCTCTGAGAAAGCTTGGCAGGTGCACCACAAATATACCCTTCACCTGCTATGGATCATCAGATCTCCGTCCAGTTGCAGCAGTGAAAATATGTGTTTACATGTTGAGGTGCATGTAGTACTTATAGATGCAGGCTTAGCTCTTTTCTTAAGGTTAAGTAAGAGGTTGGGGGAACGTATGATTTTAGTTTGTTTTGTTTTCTCTCAGGTCACCTGACTTTCCAGGTACATCTGCCCAGTGACTGTGTTCGCCATTCTCTCTTGCTGCTGTTTCTGCTCCCTCAGATTGCTCTGCTCCATCTGTAACGAGCTCTCCAGAGCCTCCAGGTCATCCTGTAGCACAACACACAGTGATTTCCTTTTCAGCAGCGTACGTTAATATGTAAATAATATGTAAATACATTCAAAGCACTTTGTGTTGCCTTTGGCAGGAAGAGCGCTTTATAAATAGAATTGATTTGATTGTACAAATACTCAATGACATTAACTTGCAGAACGACTTCACCTGAAGCTCATGTGACTGCTTAAAACATTGTCTGACAGGGTTTTGGAAGGGAAATACTAACCATGTCAAGGTGGTCCCATTCATTGACTGCTGGTGTTGATCTGGATTCAGTGTCTGTCCCCTCCTTCACTTCGTTCTCTTCATTTGGACGGTCTGTTTCCTCTTCTTCCTTTGAATCCAGAGCAGTAGCTGGTTGGCTGGGGGAGTTTGTCAAACTTCCTTCTGATTCTTCTTCCTTCTTCATGCCATCTTTTTGGGCCTTCCCTGAGGGACTTTTCTCTTCAGTCATTACAACTGAATCATCGGCATTCTCTTCTTTGATTTCTTCCTCTGACACCTCGATAAAGCTCTCTGGATACAATGTGCAAAAACAAAACATTTTTAACATGTAATTTAACAAATACTGACTGCAGTTTAATCTCAAAATGATTATGTCTGATTGTACCTTCTGACTCGCTTTCCTCGCTGCGTTGTGACTTCACATGATTACCACTCATCTCTTCCAAAGCTTCAGTGAGCTTGTTCTTCCTCTGCTCTAACAATGCAGGATGAACCCTGGTTACTGTGCTGGTGGATTTTCCACATGGTGGTGGAGAGAGATCGATGGGTAATGTGTTCTGATTGGATGCAGCAACCTGTGGTTTTTCCTCTGACTCTCCATCCTCCAGCTCTTTTTTCTTTGTTTGTCTCGCGTGCCACTCTTCTGACTCCACATTTGTCTTGGGATTTTGCTGCAGTGCCGCAAATCGAAGTGCTCTATTTCTCTGGCCAATCATTTCCTCCATCTCATCTTCAGAACTACTAACAAACAAACCATCTTTGGTATGTGGGCTCTGGCCTGTCATATTGCTCTTAAATTCTAATTCATCTTTGGGTGAAGGCTGGGTTTCCTCCTCTGAGCTGCTGATAACCACTTGTGGCACAGGATGATGAAGACTTGCCTGCAGTTTGGTAGTTGAGCTGCTTGCTCCATCTTCCTCTTCAGTTAAAGCTTGTTCTATTGCCATCAGCGTACGTGGAGACACGCTTCTGACCTGGCCCACCTTCTCCTCATCTGAGCTATCGTTCATAGCAGCCTGGATCGCCTTGAGTGTCCGAGGTGAGGGTGGAGCTGCATCTACCTTAGGTGGTTCTGGCACAGAGGGTTTGGACTCTTCGGATATAGCCTGTAATACTTCTTTCTCACCAACAGGTCGCCACAAAGGCTCTGGTCTGTCCTTAATCCTTTTTCTGCAGCCTGACAAGGAGCTTCCAGACCAGGGTGCAGTTGCAGGTTGGCTCTCTGGGGTAATCTCATTCTTTTTTGGCCCTGTAAGTAGAAAAGTATTCCATGAATGAATTCACACAGCTACAGTTTTAAAAATTAAACCAAGTTTAATGACTATATAATTAAAAGCTTAACTAATGTGTAAAGTAACCAACATTTGATATATTTCACACCTTCCAAGCAGCCTCTGAATTCTGTCAATTTCAAATAGCATCAATATAGTTGAAGAAACTGCATCTGATATAAATGCTGGACAATAACTCAAGGAACTCTAATTGTTGATAACTGAGAATATTCTCGCAAAAAAGTATTTATAGTAAACATGACATATCGGCTTCACCTTTGATAAGAATATAGTGCGAGTGGTCTTCTGAAACCAATCGATTTGACTCGACATTGTGACTCTGCTGATCTTCATCATGTTGACAGAGCTGTGGCGCGCTGCCAGCACTGCGTTGGCTCATCTCCTTCTCAACTCCCTCCAGACGCTGGTTCAGTCGATTCCTCTGCAGCAAACCAGCCAGCTGGTACTGTGAAAAGTCTCCTGACCGCTAAGGAAGAGTGAGGAGGTGTCAGTACCAAACAGACAAGAAGAGGAAAGAGTGTGAATGAGACTGAATGGTACCTCTGGAGGTTTCTGATACATGGTCCGTCGTCTTTTGGAAAACTCTTTCATTTCTTTGAGAATCTCATGTTTCATCTCAGGAGGCAGGCTGGCAAAGTCGTCGGAGTTGATGTCCACTGAGTTGGGGTCATCATAAATTTCTTCCTGAGATATAAAAGGTGTCAATCAAAAAGGGCATTCCTACAAGAAAAGGTTAAGTGACAAAGCTAGCTAATGTGACAACATAAGATTAATGTTTTTTTGGATACGACATACAGTGTAGTACAGTTTCATTAAGAATAAATTGTAAACACCCAAATAACTTCTCTGCAAAATAAGTTTAAAAGAAAACTACATCACAATCATTCATTAACCTGTATTTCCCATTTCCACAAAAGGTTGGGATACTGTAAAAATGTGTACAAAAACAGAATGCATTGGTTAACTGATTTTAAGCCATATATTTAAATGAAAGCAGCACAAAACAACTGAGAAAATAGACCAAAATGTACAATTTTAAACTGATTCTAGGGTTTAAAATAGTTTATATTTTACAGAAAGTCCATAATGTTTTGAAAAAGTTTGTAAAATCACTTTAACACAAACCATGTAAATGTGATGCAACATAATTAGATGCCCCTAAACATGTCTTTTTACCTGATATGCATAACTGTCAACCGTCTCTACACACTCCTTCTCCTCCTCTTCTTCCTCTGAGCTAAAAGAGGAAGAGTTAGAATAGTTACAATAATTTAGATCAAACAGAATTAAATGCAATACTTTTTCCAGCACTCACTGCTGTTTTAATGATTGCTGGCTTTCCAGTGTAAATAGTGTGGACGTGAAAAGCTTTCCAGATGACTCCTAGTATCACTATAGGGGGCCTCCAGTTTTATTTGTGATAATTAGTAAATGGCAGCCTTTCCAGGCCTCT
>JBAGKL010000009.1:32889823-32901740 GCA_037177135.1 Melanotaenia caerulea
ACATGTCAGTAACTAATGTGTCGGTAACTAATGTGTCAGTAACTAACTTGTCAGTAACTAACTTGTCAGTAACTAAAGTGTCAGTAAGTAACTTGTCAGTAACTAACATGTCAGTAACTAACGTGTCGTAACTAACTTATCAGTAACTAATGTGTCAGTAACTAACATGTCAGTAACTAACGTGTCAGTGACTAACCTGTCGGCACAAACTTGTCAGTAACTAACATGTCAGTAACTAACGTGGCGGTAACTAACTTAGCAGTAACTAACGTGTCAGTAACTAACATGTCAGTAACTAACGTGTCAGTAACTAATGTGTCAGTAACTAACTTGTCAGTAAGTAACTTGTCAGTAACTAAAGTGTCAGTAACTAACGTGTCGGTAACTAACTTATCAGTAACTAACATGTCAGTAACTAACGTGTCGGTAACTAATGTGTCAGTAACTAACTTGTCAATAACTAACTTGTCAGTAACTAAAGTGTCAGTAACTAACTTGTCGGTAACTAACGTGTCAGTAACTAACGTGTCGGTAACTAACGTGTCAGTAACTAACTTTTCAGTAACTAAAGTGTCAGTTACTAACTTGTCGGTAACTAATGTGTCAGTAACTAACTTGTCAGTAACTAACAAGTCGTAACTAACTTCTCAGTAACTAACTTATCAGTAACTAACATGTCAGTAACTAACATGTCAGTAACTAACGTGTCCGTAACTAACGTGTCGGTAACTAACTTACCAGTAACTAACGTGTCAGTAACTACCGTGTCGGTAACTAACTTATCAGTAACTAACGTGTCAGTAACTAACGTGTCAGTAACTAACATGTCAGTAACTAACATGTCAGTAACTAACGTGTCGGTAACTAATGTGTTAGTAATTATCTTGTCAGTATCTAACTTGTCAGTAACTAAAGTGTCAGTAACTAACTTGTCGGTAACTAATGTGTCAGTAACTAACCTGTCAGTAACTAACGTGTCGGTAACTAACTTATCAGTAACTAACTTATCAGTAACTAACATGTCAGTAACTAACTTGTCGGTAACTAACTTATCAGTAACTAACTTATCAGTAACTAAAGTGTCAGTAACTAACATGTCAGTAACTAATGTGTCAGTACCTAACGTGTCGGTAACTAACTTATCAGTAACTAACGCGTCAGTAACTAACGTGTTGGTAACTAACTTATCAGTAACTAACGTGTCAGTAACTAACATGTCAGTAACTAATGTGTCGGTAACTAATGTGTCAGTAACTAACTTGTCAGTAACTAACTTGTCAGTAACTAAATTGTCAGTAACTAACTTGTCGGTAACTAACTTGTCAGTAACTAAAGTGTCAGTAACTAACTTGTCAGTAACTAACTTGTCAGTAACTAACGTGTCGGTAACTAACTTATCAGTAACTAACTTGTCATTTTCCCATCGCTTCATGCATCCCGGGATTTCCAATCCGGGAATCTCCCTACATTAAGTAAAGCTCAAAGGAGCATCTTTATAGTTCTTGGAGGTGGCATCATAAAGATCCGCCGCTCATCATTGTGTGTTACCACACAAATTCAGCAAGAGGATCCAGAAATCCGGAAACGCGTGATCCCAAACTGACCAATCACAAGCGAGTAGCAGGGGTGCGCGTCAGGGCTGGAAGAGGTGCACATGGAGCCTCTGCGGCGTGAGTATAGATCCAGCTCCCATCTACACTCCTGTCAGAGAGCGCCATCCTGGAAGGAGGAGCTTCAGAAACAGCTGATTCCTTTTTGTTTTTATTAAGTTGAGTCGGAAAAGCTCCTCTCCTGCTCTTATCCTACTGCAGAGTGGAAAGTTCCTGTGTGGACAAGGAGTGATGCGTGCTTTTGTATCCGCCCCCGGTCCAGTCCTGGAAGATGTTAGACTGGTTATCCAGACGCTAAACACCCTGAAGGAGGCCTACGCGCAGAGCAGTGCACTGCTTGACAACCGAACCCACAGCCAGGTACGCTGGAGCGGCTCACGGGTGTTCGTGTAGTTCTTGGTGTTCCTGTAGTTCCTGTTGTTACCCTGTTGTTGGTTTCGGTGGTTCTGCTGGTGACAGTCGCTCCAGGTAGTGTCTGTCTGGGACCAGCCCCGCCCCCTCTCCTGTCTTTACCTGGATGCTCTCTGAGACCGGTTCCTTTGTTTCTGCTTCAGGACACGCCTTCACACAGCTGGGACATCCCGTCACACCTGGTCTTCTTCCACCTGGACCGCTTCATGAAACGGCTGCTCAGCATCAAGGTACACCTGGTCGTCCCCTGAACCAGAACCCAGAGGACACTACTCTGACCCCGCCTCCTCCTGCAGGAGGTGCTTTCTGTCTGTCTCCAGGTGTATCAGCTGGATCAGATGGTTTTGTCTGGCGTCAGCAGCACAATGTGGACCGATGCAGTTCAGCAGGTTCTTCAGGAGTTCCTGCTTCACACGAGGCGGCTTTCTGACTGCTGCTGTGACCCGACAGACCCTGAAGACCTGGTGAGACCAGCTGGTGTGATCAGCCGATGTGGGAACTACTTGTCATCTGAGCTGTCCTGCCTGCTTCTTCCCCTCAGAACTTTGAGAAGAACCTGAATCAGTTTCTGGCTCAGGTGTTGGACCTGGAGACCTGGCTGGTGTCGGTGCTGAGCAGGGCCCTGGAGGACTGCAGCGATGCTTCATCTGCTGCCAAGGTACGGGTCCAGTAGCTGTGGACCACGATTCGGTCCGTCCCCCTCTAATGTGGCCTGACCTGCTGTGTTCAAGCTGTTGCAGATGTTTGGGTTCATCCTGGACCGTCCTCTGATCCAGAATCAGCTGCACCCTCTCCTGAGCCGGTTGGTGAAGATGATCCAGATGGAACTGGCTCAGATTGAACTTCAGTTCTACAGTCAGAAAGACAAGTTGGAAACATTTTACAAGTTTCGGCCGGCAGCTCCTGTTGGACTCTTGTGGATTCAACAGCTGCTCCAGAGAACTGGAGCCGCTCTGAAGAACTACTCGACCTTCCAGAACCGGTAAGACCTGCACACACTGGTACTGCCGCCCCGAAGAGCCAGATGCTGGACTCGCTATGTGTTCCAGGCACCAGGACTCATCTGAGGGCCAGCTGATTCAAAACAGGTTTAGACAGATCCTGGACCTCCTGCAGGACTTCAGAGAAAGCGCGAGGTCCGACTGGAGCGCCCAGCTGGACTCTGACTGTGGCTTCATCCAGAGACTTCCTTTGATTCAAACAACCAAGCACGGACTCCTGGAAGTTAGCTGCAGTCACAGGGTAGGTCACCTGCAGGCTCCACCCACCTGTCACCTGCAGGCTCCACCCACACATTACTTATAGGCTCTACACTCCATCTACAGACTCTACTCATGACCTATAGGCTTCACCCACCGTTGACCACCAGTTACCTCTAGGCTCTGCCCACCAACTCATTACCTGCAGGCTCCACCCACCTGTCACCTATAGGCTCCACCCACCTGTCACCTGCAGCCTACATTAAGGTGATGGTCTGGAACTGAACCAGTAGCAAAAAAACTCAGGTTACTGCTACCTGGTTAGGTGGCGTACCGGTTACCAGATGCTGTTACCAAGTACACGTTGACACGGGACTTTCATTTTTTTTTTTTTTGAAGGTCGGTTACAATAAAAAAAGGAACAACAATAAAACACGGTTCACAGCATGTCCACCAAAGTTAAATAAACCCAAAAAGAACATATAAAGTTGTGTTTTACTCATTAACCAAACGTTTTATTAGCGGCATACAGTGTTAAAAACCGGTTTATTAATATGTGGCCTTTTCTAACCAGTTCCACCAACCTGACTTTCTAACTGTTGTAAATCTCTTTTGGCCACATGGGTTTCTCCGCGGGTGTTTGCTAACTCCATTCCTTTTCTTATTTCAGTTCCAGCAGGGAAGCAGCGGCTGTTCCTCTCAGTATAAACCGACATAACACGGATCACTGGCAGCTGCAGAGGTGCTGCATTCAGAAACTATTACAGTTTCATTTCCACTGATCGCGGCTTTGTCATTGATTTCAGTATAATCTATGAAAGTGGTCTGCTTTCATTCAGGAGTTACCGTACAGATTACTGAGCAGCTAGCATCGTAGCAGCACCTTATAAACCATTCCTGGCAGACACCTGATGGGACGACGCTGTGCTGTAATTAATCTGTTAACACTTATAAAAGCAGACGTTCTTTCTTAGTTTGGACACGGTCACTTGGTGTGTTATGTTGGTTTCATACCGAGAGGAACAGCCGTAGACCAGAGAGAGAAACTGAGTGACAGCGTTAACAAGCTGGGCGGCCGTCTGATCACTTTCTATCACACATTCAATTTATGGAAAGCAGCGTTGGCTTCTGGGTAGTGTAGTTCTTATTTTACTTGGTTACAGTGTAGGATGAGCAAAAACTACAAAATGGCGGCGCCTGTCTTTTTTTCCTTTCTTTTGTTTTCGTTTGGTTCCTGCTCCCGTTAACTTTTTATCCTGTACCGTCCCAATCACATGATTCACAGTAAAACTGACTCCCATCCTGCAGGAATCCCGTGGGAATCCTGTGGGAATCCCAAGCTTTTACCAAGTCACCTGGTAAAAGCTTCAGTTACCAAGTAACAGGTACCAGGAAGGAGGTGCAGGGCTGCTTCTTTCATGTCCTGAACCTCCTGACTGTCTGCAGGTGGAGTCGGTGCTAAAAGGGCTCAGGTATGTGTCCAGGAAAGGAGAAGTAGAGCTCCGCCCTCACATTGCTCAGCTCCTCCCCTGTAGAGATGACATCACCCAGACTTACCTGAGACTGAGTCACATGGTGTCCTGCTACAACCAGGTGTGTCCTCTCACACAGTCACTGGCCCTGAAGCTGATCCAGATCCAGTTGAGGGTCATGTGATACTCTGTGGTCTTCCTGCAGGTGTTCAGTGACACCCTGCAGGTGGAACGTCCTCTGATCCAGGACCAGCTGCAGGACCTGAACCAGACTCTGACCCAGCTGCAGAAGAAAACCTGGAGCCCTGAAGGTGACGTCACAATTCATGGTGTGTTGTTACTGAGTAGCGTGAATATTAAAGAGGTAAAAACTACGTAACCAGGTAGAATGTTTCAGTCCCCTCAGACCTGATTCTGGAGCAGTTCAGTAAGGCTGGGCTTACACCAGAAGACTTTTATAAGATGTGCACGAGACTCTGAAACACTACCAGCTCACATCTAAAGACCAAAGTTTAGAGTCTGAAGTCTCAGCCGAGTCTCAGACTGAGATTTGACAAAGACTGTGAATCTATAGGGTCACAAATAACAAGACTGAACTAGATTCTTTTAACATTTGTTGTGACATGTTGGACAGTTGGTATGGAACAGGGCTGATCTGCACACAGTAAAGCAAACAAGGGGAGAGTTTCCCTCCAGGAGGGAATTACACATCATCATTATTAAGTGTGGCTTTACATCTCCACTCCCGCTCCTCTTTCTGGACGGTCCACCGACGACGTTTCATCACCGCTTCTTGTTCCTCTTTTTTTTTCTTTTTTTTTTACAACTGAGTTATTGTGATTGCAACTCTGATTGCTAATAACCTGTTCCTTATTCCATTTCTTGCACAAATAATCACCCATGTCCTTGTTAATGTTTTGTCTTACTAAAACAACTAACAATAAAATTTCAAGCAAAATTAATTATTTCTGAGTCCATGGAAATGTATAAATACATAATATCAGGTGAGGTTACAATGCCAGTGGCCATGACATACGTAGTCTTTTTCACTGAGTAAGGATGAGAGAGCAAAATCTGTCGCCACTTCCTTGTTGGCACCCATCTAGCTGCAGGTTTAAAGGGACAGTAACAGAAAGAATGTTTAGAGGATGTCTATATATTTTCAGATATATAAACACACACACATTCACAGAATACAGGACTACACGACAGCTATCGTCTCACCATGTTTTATGAGGCCACATTGTCCTTTATCTTTGACCATCAAATTCTGATCAGTTTACCCCTTGAGTTCACGATGGATGAAAACTTCTTCCAGGTGTTCCTAATATGTTGAACACATAAGAATTAAACCCACATGAGGTCACTCGAACTTAAACCCTTTTCTATCAAAATCTAATTGTGTCATTTTTGAGTCCATGTCCATGAACAGATTTCTTCCAGGGGGTATATAGATAGAATACTTACAAGAATGCAGCAGGGAAGTAAGTAAGTTGTGGATTACTAGAAGAAAAAAAAAATTTTCATTGAAACCCAGCTGGACATTAATGATCTCATTAATGATTAATGAGCAGCCAGACCAGTGCATTGGTGACTATATGGAAAGTAATGAGCTCATAAAATTCAAAAGCCTTCAATTTATTTAATGTGACAACACAGATATTTTAGTCCCATTTACTGTAATTAAACTCTTTTCTTTGAGGAAATTCCTTTCAAACAGCAGAAAAAAATGCTTGTGGTCAATGTGACAATGACTTACTGGCAATGACTTAAGTAATGGCTGAAAGGACTGAAAATCCACCACTTGCATCATAAATATGCTTAAGAGTGAATCCAGCTGTATACCAGGCATAATTAACTTTAACCAGCAGACATTTTACACCCTCTCTGGCTTATATTAATAAACTGCTTGTCTTTCACATTGCAACAGTTCATTCAAACATAAAACAACTTGATTTTTCTTTTCTAAAGTTGGAACATCGGCTGTCTAATCAGACTGTTTGTTTTCAGGTTTTGAGACATAAATCTCAGAAGTAAATCTTAACAGCTTTCCAGAAACCTGATAAACAAAACACCTTTAGATATCTTGATTCTTTGAAGTAAAATTAAAAAACAGTTTCATAGTAGTTTCATAGATTTACTGCTTAAAATTTGTCGACTATTTTTGTATATTAGATTTGAGGGGGGCTACTGCTTTCTCAGCTCTGGAGAAGATGCTATCTCAGAGTTTTTTGTGGTGGTTTTATTGTTCCTGTACCGCTTTCCTGATGGAAGCTGTACAAACAGGGCATTGCCCAGGTGGGTGGGGTCAGCTGCAATGCATCTAGTCCTCTTCTGGACTCAGGCAAAGTAGACGGAGTCCAGATCTGGTAGACAGCGGTCCACAATTCCCTGAGCTGTCCTCACCATCTGAACTAGGTTCCTCTTGTCCTGTGCTGTGCAGCTACCATACCACACCATCATACTGAGACACGGGGTGCTTTCAATGGTGGCTCTGTAAAAGTTCACCAGCAGCTGAGAAGCGAATCCCATCTGCTTCAGTTTCCTGAGAAAGAAGAGCCATTGTTGGGCCTTGTTCACCAGGTGTGAAGGGTTCACAGTCCAGGAGAAGTCAGAACAAATGTGGATGCCCCGGATCTTAATGCTGTCCACACGCTCCACTGCCTCTCCGTGTATGCAGAGAGGAGCATGCTAAGTCTTCCTGGACCCCTAATCTACTGTGACCTTCCTTGCCTTGTTGATGTTAAGAACCAGATTGTTGTTGAAACACCATTTTGTGAGACTCTGGACCTCTTCTCTGTAGTGGGTCTCATCATTTTTGGATATGAGACCCACCACAGTGTTATCGTCCGCAATCTTCACAACCATCATGGTGGGGTGGAGGGTGAACAGTACTTCTGTTGCTTGGAGTGTCAAAGCATGCGTCGAAGCTGCTCAAGGTTTTAGTGTCATGGCCCTGTGGGACAGGTGCCACCCTCCTCCACCAGGATTAGTTGCCAGCAGTTCAGGTCCTTTCAGGCTGGCCATTTAGGAACCCTCCTTGCTTTTAAATACCATGGACTACCTTCATTCGATGCAGCTGTGTACTATCAGGACACAGTTTGCCACTTGGGACTGATCTCCTTAAAAGAGAGATTTGTTTGTGTGCAAGCCTGTGAGGGTTTAAGTTTAACTCGGCTAAACCCTCTGAGTAACCCCCGGATTTACCTGATGCGTGGTTATTTTCTGCCATTTGTAAACTGTCAGTAAGGATGTATACCTGTGGACACTTTCAGTTAAGTTTTGTTTTTGGTTTTTGAGTTTCGTATTTGTATGAGCTTTGTATTTATTTCTAGGATATTTTGTGTTGTGTTTTGTGTTGGTTCCTATTGCATGACTTTGACTTGTTTTTTGGGTTTTATTTATACAAATTGTAAATAAATTTATTTTATATACTAAGATCCTGATTCTGACTTGTTTTGTTACTCTTCTTCTTCGAGACTAATAGGGTTTGTAACAGTTAGGCAGAATGGGGTCGTGGCTGACCTTCTGGTCTCTATTCTTGTACTTTGTGATGGTCTTAATGCTTTTTCATATGTTACATGTGTTATTGTTATTGAAGTGCACCTAAATATGCTGCTTGTACCTGAGTTTTGCCAGCTGGATGCCCTTTTGTTAGTTCTTTGCAAGCCCTGCTATAAGCCAGTGTGTCTTCAGGTCTGTAGGCTGCATCCCGGGATTTTAGCAGGGACCGAACTGTGCTGTCCGCACATGGCTTCTGATTGGAGAAAACTGTGATTGTCTTTCTGGGGGAGGACAGCATCAGTGCAGAAGTGAACATAGGACAGCACAGACAACGTATATTCCTCCAGATCAGTCTGTGTGCTCAAAGCAGTCCTGTAAGGCTGATGAAGCCTCCTCAATCCTAACCTGAATGGTTCTGGTAGTGGGTTTGGTCTTACAGATCAGAGGTCTGTAGGCAATGATCAGCTCCACAGAAATATGATCTGACATCTTAAGGTGAGGAGCTGCTGCCGCCTTGTATGCTCCTGGAATGTTACAGTACACCTGCTCCAATATATTTAAGTCTCTTGTCTTCTCAGGAACGGTTATGAATTTGTGGAATTTGGGGAGGACAGATTTTATCTCCAGATGGTTAAAGTACGTTCCAAGCCTCGATCGCGGCAGCCACAGGATCAGCATTCTTCTGCCTGGTGATCAGCAATACAGCTCTTCCAGTGCTAACTTAGCATTAGCTCGCAGTGGTATGTAGGCCGCTATGATTATGACCGAGCTGAGTTCTCTAACCATTTTAAACAATCTGCACTTCACTGCCAGATATTCCAAATTGGGGGAACAGAAGATTCCAATAATGTTCATATCTGTACACCACGAGTTGGGAATGTACAGCGCCAAACCGATCCCTTTGGTCTTACCTGAAGATGCAGTCCAGTCAGCATGGAACAGAGTGCCCCGCTAGCTCCACTGCTGCATCGGGGATATAGTTGTCCAGCTAGGTCTCAGTGAAGATTGCCACACAGTTGTCAGTGTTATGTGGGACGATCCTCAGATTTGTTAGCGATAGACCTGCCATTGGCGAGGATGAGACTGAGCAGAGCTGGTCTGTGTGGGTTAGCTTGAAGCCTAGCACGCAGCCTGCTCCACTGGGTGTACATCATCCTTTCACAGTACACACCATGAAATGTTAAGTTACTCTCCAAAAATTAATAACTCATCTTTGAATCTTCTTTGAAAGAATCTTTGAAAAACTACATTTTTATGAAAACAGGCTAAAGAGAGCTTTTTCCCACCCTGACATTTAAAGTCAATATAAGGATGGCTCTCTTTCTCAGCAGTAAAATTATTTATTTGATCCTCTGTGAAATATTTCACCCACAAGCAACTAAATATTTTAGTTATGTTTCATAAGTTCAGTTGCTGTATGATTTTTTATATCAGAAATGACTCTCTAAAAAAGTCTTGTGAATTCTGTCCATATGGCTCTTGTACAACAACCACAGCTGCTGCTGCTGGAAGATCAGAAGCAGACGCGTTAGAAGTGACAGGTAGAAAAAGGTGACAAGGGTGACGAGGGTGTGCAACCACAAGAGGAAACCCAGTCTGTTTACCCAAGTGATATTTTAATTTGAACTTCGGGCCTCAAGCTGATTTTTTTCTTTTTCCTCTGGAGCCTTTCAGCATGGAAAGGCTTTTTTCACCTTGTGCAACTGAGCCCGGGACCTTAAGACAACATTGACTTTGGCAGGAGGGCAGCAGCTAGGAAAGTGACAGGACTCTTAAAGAAGTTTTCCCTCCTCTGCTGCCTGAACGCTGATCAACATCAGATCACACTGACATTCACAGCAAGTCAACATGCCGCCTCGAGTCCCCAATGTCTGTCCATGCCGCAGTGATGAGGTCACGCACTCCCGCAGAGGTTAGAGCTAATGCCTGAACAGCAGCTCTGGAAATCAAAGACTCACACAGGAGAACTGAACTATTTTAACCATATAACTTTATGTAAGAGAAAAGTTCAGAGATACCTTTGTCATAATCAGTTAGTGTTGATTCTTACATGAGAATCATATGTATTTAGACCTTTCTCATAAGTTTGGAGACCACACTAATTAGCTGTATGCGCGATTCAGAGCTGAAAGGATTGTCTTTTTTTTCACATGGCACTAAGTTTAACACGAATCCAGTTTGATTATAACTTTTTACTTGTACTTTAAAACAAAAGATAGAAAGATAGATTTCGTTTTAACTTTAGTTTGTGAGATTTCTATCTGTTCCTCTTTCAAAAACACTCTAGTTTTGTGGAATTCTCCAGCCAATTCCTGTACTGTGTAGATCCCTGGGAAGTTATGACCTTATCAAATTGTAATAAATAGCTAAAGAGTTTTTTTTCCATCTTTTCCTTAAATTGTCCTTATTTCAAGATGCATCAGACTTGATTATTGCCTTTAATTGTAAAGCTCTGACATTGAGTCTTGTGGAGAGGTCAAAGAGTTTTCCCTCAGCCTTTCACTGGGGTCATTTTTGTGCAGGTGATTTTGTACAGTGGAACAGTGTCTTCTGCTGTCAAACAGGGAGGCAGATTTTATTTTCTATCTTTTCCAGTTTTGCAAAAAGGCTTTCTTTGTCTTCCAGACCTTAACTTCACCTTTGTTCCTGTTAACTGTCATTTCTGTAACATGACAAGGTGTGAAAACTGCAACCTGGAAGTATTTTATGTTCCTCCTGAAGTATTTGAATATTCAGAATGCCAGGCAGCTGCATAGAGAAACTCAACAGATTTTTGAGACAAGGTTTTCTTACACATTGGTAGAAATTAAGCTATAGCCCTGAGTAGTTAAAATTGTTCAAAGCTCAGATTTATGATTTGAAGATACCTTTTCATTTTCTACTCCTAAATAGCATAAAAACAAAATAATATAATAAGACTTTAGAATAATTAGAGGTTATGTTTTTCTGAGTTTTAGAGTTAGTCTCCTACTGACTTAACTTGTTTGGCAGTATGATGGTTAATATTGAAAATCAGTTTTTATTTTGTTACAGTATGAAACACCAGTTTAAATATCCTGAACAATATCTGGAACATGGCACAGAGGGAACCTGTTTGTGGGGGGACCTTTTTCACAGCTGCACCACTACACATGCATGCAGCAGATAATTTGTGCTATCAGATATTGAGCAATAACAATGGACAGAGGAAGTTCTTAAAATGAAGTTGTAGCAGATGTAGCCGATGTAGAACTTTTGCAGAAAAGGAGCCATATCTGTTGTCTAGAGATACTTTGGTCTATAAAAGGTCAGATGTGGACCAAACATTTTTTATTGAATATTTTTTACTCAATAATTTTGAGCGAAGTTGCTGCCACAGGTGGTAAAACAAGCTATTTGCAGCACAGCCTTAGCCACAAACATGCTTTGGAGTACCAAAAAAGTATGAAACTAAGATCAGAACCCTCCACATTCTCAAGCAAAACTAACACTCGAGTCTGATGTTGCTTGTAGATGCATTAAAGGTACTGCCTACAACCAAAAAAAGTGGCTGACGATAACCCACACCATCTCAGTCTATACAGTCAAAGGCATGGTTGCTCAAGTAATATGGAGAATAACAGATTGAGGGATCAAGACACTGTGGATATTAAAATGTTTTTTCCTGAGAGGGAGGATGGTATATGTGTGGGAGGATGAGTGGTGGAGGGATGATGTGTGTATGGGAGGATGGGGTAGGTGT
>JBAGKL010000009.1:33084935-33095403 GCA_037177135.1 Melanotaenia caerulea
AATGTGGCGGGGACACAAAATGCGGAAATCGGGATAGAGGCGTAGCTACCAGTCACCAAACACCTACGTCATGAGGGCTCCTATAGAACCCCGCTTAGACCCTGCCTCGGAGCAGGAGCTAAAATGGTTATAGGAACTGGGGACTTTGGTTCCTGAAAAGGTTATAGGAACTGCAAAAGGTTCCTACAGTCGGGAAGGCCCTATTGTTGTCATGGCTACTGGTTCTGTAACCCTTAACAAAGGATCAAGTATTTAACAAAGTACTCAGTCTGAGTGAGGAGTAAAAATGGACCACAGACAACTTAACGGTCATTGTTCTGTTCTCTGACATTACAGTGGATGTGCATCAATAAAATCTTGGTGCACCAAACTTCTTCAGTGTGGAAAAGCACCTGTCCCATGTTCAACGACAGAGTGGCAGACATGTGCTGTGTACAGCTGGGGACACTCCAGGGTACGAAATGGAGACAGTGACCAACAGGAAAGTGAGCAGACCAATACACTTTGAGAGGCAGGACTGATCCGAAGAGAAATTTAAATAAAGTGACGTGTAGAAACAAGAAAAACAAAAAGTGTAGTTGGACAGCGGAAAGAATAAAACAGGCTCTATGCAGGTCAGAATTTACAAACAAACACCAAGCAGAGGAGGCTCAGAAGATATTTGATTACATGTCAATTAAATGAGGAGTTATGAATATTTAGTTAAGGTATGGTTTTTAATCTTCAAATTCAATCAAAATCAATCTTTCACACGGGCTCAAAGATGGACAGACAAGATAGCAAAGTCATTTATCTGAAATGTATTTTTTTTTTATTTATGATTGATTATTAATAATTTAAATTACTGACACGAGCTGTTTCTTTTATTTGTTGTTACTATTTTTACTACTGTTTTCCCTTTGTGGTCATTGTACCGTGCCATTGATTGTTTCTCCTTTCAGGTTAGACAAAAGTTAGTTTCTCATTTAATATTACCAATTATTGGTTATGAAGATATTGTTTACATGATTACATAAGATACTGTTTTCCAGACCATCAATGTACTTATTAATTCTTTGCTGTAGATTTATTTTGAAGTATCCTTTTAGAACTCACCACTGTCTTATGTATAACTCTTGAAGTTGGCTTTCTCCCACTTCTACAAGACTAGCACTGGTTCCTTTTTATATTTAAATGTGTGTATTTCAAATATCCCTTTTACTTTAAGGACTTTTTAGTCCCATGTACTACATCATATACACTTAGACACTTTTAATACACGTACTTTTTTATTCCTAGAATCCTTAAAGTTATTGCCCATCGGCCATTTCAGTATAGAGCCCCCCTATGGCTGGAACAATCTCTCACTTTCTCTTAGATCAATTGCCTCTTTTCAGTGCTTTAAATCTTCCCTCGTCTTCCTCTCCTCCGTACTTCGTCTTCCTCTCCTCCGTACTTCTTCTGCCTTCGTCTTCCTCTCCTCCGTACTTCTTCTGCCTTCGTCTTCCTCTCCTCCGTACTCATTCTGCCTTCGTCTTCCTCCCCTCCGTACCTCGTCTTCCTCCCCTCCGTACTTCTTCTGCCTTCGTCTTCCTCTCCTCCGTACGTCCTCTGCCTTCGTCTTCCTCTCCTCCGTACTTCTTCTGCCTTCGTCTTCCTCTCTTCCGTACTTCTTCTGCCTTCATCTTCCTCTCCTCCGTACTTCTTCTGCCTTCGTCTTCCTCTCCTCCGTACTTCGTCTTCCTCTCCTCCGTACTCATTCTGCCTTCGTCTTCCTCTCCTCCGTACTTCTTCTGCCTTAGTCTTCCTCTCCTCCGTACTTCGTCTTCCTCTCCTCCGTACTCATTCTGCCTTCGTCTTCCTCAGGCCAACGAGCTGCTGCTCAGCGGCAGGAAGTTGACCGCTCAGGAGGCGTGTCTTAAAGGTCTGGTGTCGCAGGTGTTGTGGCCAGAAACGTTCACACAGGAAGTGATGCTGCGTATCAGGGAGCTGGTGTCGGTCGACCCAATGGTCAGTAACTTACCTGCACGCTGTCTTATACTAAATATCTGCTCTCTTTAAGTTCTGCTTCTGGTCCTGCAGGTCCTGCGGGAGTCCAAAGCCTTAATGAGGAACACCAGCCGAAGTGCTCTGGAGCAAACCAACGAGCGCGAGTGTGAAGCCCTGAAAAGAGTGTGGGGCTCATCGCAGGGGACCGACTCCATCTTACAGTATCTACAGAAGAGAACAGAGCTCTGCTGAAACCAGGATCCGGACCGGTTCCGGTCCAGTCCTCTGACACACTGGGTTTGGATGGGTCCTGTGACAGACCAGTTCTGGATCCGTTCTCTGACTCAGCAGATTGTTTCCTTCATGTTCTCAGCAGAATGTTGGTTAGAACCACGCCAGGTCCAGGAAGTAGAATCTTCTATATCAACAGGAACCAAGTCCAGAACTGTGAAGCCACCTGAGAGGTTCTCAGGGTTCCATCCTGGGTCCATCAGACAGGTGAGGTCACACAGCTGAACAGGTCCTCTCAGCTCCGAGAAAATTATGAGACACAACAGGCGTAAATGGACTGAGTAAAGGTTCTGTTCTGAGCCACCAATGCCCAACCGGACCCTGGTCTCAGACTCAGAACATGTTGGACTAACTTCTGGACCAGTTCTCGACCCGTTCTACATGTCTAGGTCTTTGTGCTTGTGCCCAGGTGGACATGAATGATGAACTGTGACACCTGGCAGGTGAGCTTATATTCACATTAAACTGGTTTCAGTCTGATAAGGTGAGGTTCTCCATCTGGTCCAGACCGGGTCAGAATTTGTCTGAAACAGCCGGACTTGCTTGCCAACATCCTTTTATTCTGATCCATCTTGAATGTGAATAAAATATTTAAATTTTCTGTAAATGTCATTTTTTCTTGTTCTGTGGTAGCGGTGAACGATCAAACCAAAGTACGGACAGAAGATATTCGCTTAGCAAAGAGCACGATGAACGTACGTTACTCTGCACCTCATCCAGGTTTCTGCCCGCAGCATCGACTCCAGGCATACTTCCTGTCCTCTTTCTGTGGGATAGTACGATCTTCTTTTTCAGGTTAAAAAATGTACCAGACTGATTCTGCTTGGAGCCTCAGATATCTTCACGTCGTTCCCACGCTCGCGTATTAAAACCTCTAAGTGGAGGCAGCCTCAGCACAGAGGACGGCGTACCTGGGTTGCTCTCTGCCTCGTCCTCGTTGCATCTTCAAACTTTTCTCGGTTAGAGGGTTCAACACCTTAATAAGACGAGAGGGCGAGGCAGCCTCTACGTTACACTAAACATCATGAGACCGCTCAGCTGGGAAGTCACGTCTTCAAACTTCACCATGGACTCATTTTCCATAAAGACAAACTGAGACCAGAACACAGAGGACAGAACACAGGACGGAACACAGGACGGAACACAGAGGACGGAACACAGAGGACGGAACACAGGACGGAACACAGGACGGAACACAGGACGGAACACAGGACGGAACACAGAGGACGGAACACAGGACGGAACACAGGACGGAACACAGGACGGAACACAGAGGACGGAACACAGGACGGAACACAGAGGACGGAACACAGAGGACGGAACACAGAGGACGGAACACAGAGGACGGAACACAGGACGGAACACAGGACGGAACACAGAGGACGGAACACAGAGGACGGAACACAGAGGACCCGACCATCGATGGCTTTATATTGTGCTGAACTGCAGAAAGACGGAATTCTGTGAAAAAAATGAGCAAACTTTATTTAACAAGTCAAAGAAATCCAGAAATCTCAGAACACTTTGGATTCTCATCTTGAGGCTCAGGGGTCTTCAGTGGTCCCAGGATGGTCCTGAAAGGTCGGAGTTCGCCATGCTCAGCTGGGTTTTACCAGTTTTACTGTCCATTATTAGCAAACTAAAGTGAAGCTGGAGCTGTCTCAGACTTCATTCATCCTGGTCTCTAACTGGGCTCAGATCGGTTTGTTCTGGGAACACAAGGTCTGCAGGCACTAATCCAGAACTGGTTTACACACAGGTCAAAATTATGAGACTTTAAAGCTTTAAGACCAGACACACGAGGACCCGACAGGGTCTGCAAACTTTTCTGTAAGAAACTTGAGGGATGGGGGGAACAGGTACCATGGAGGATGGGTATCATAGGGAGACAGGTCTCCCCTGTAGGGCAGGTATGGAGGACAGATCTCATGGGGGTAAGGTGTCATGGGGGACAGCTGTCGTGTGCTCCTGTGGCCAGGTGAAGGTGGTATATGTGGTCCTGGAACATCACCAGGTTGTAGAAGTTGTCCCCTCCCTTCAGGAAGCCGTGCTCGTTGTCCCCCCAGGACACAGGACTGTCTGCAAAGCCGTGGACCGTCAGGGAGACCCAGGATCCAGTTACAGCCGTTTCCAGATGAGACCTGTAGGTGAGTCACACATTTGTCATCACATATTAGACGCCATCTGTCATGTGACTTGCGTCTGTAACGTGTTCTGACCTGAGCTGCTGGACGAGGTTCTGGATGTCCTGAGGCAGCAGCAGACCGTGGATGGAGACGCTCAGAGCTCGGCTCAGCGTTTCGCTGGGTTCAGGACAGACCAGAGAGGACAGGAAGCTGCTGGAGGAGTTCTCACTGAAACCACAGAAGAACTGGGTCATAAGCAGTTATGTGACCCGGCGAAGACATGAACACAAGGATGGGGACGTCTCACCTGCTGATGCTGGCGTCCACTACTCCGAGCCACTCCAGGAAGCTGTGAGGGTCACATGACCGTGGAGCAGGACAAGAGAGGTCAGTCAGGCAACGACAGCTGACCTCAGGTCTGAATTCAGACCAATCACAGCGGGACAGGAGTGGCTGCAGAGAGGCCCCGCCCCCTGAGGAACAGAGGATCATGGTTTATGGGATCATATGTGGACTCATGGGTGGCTGCTGATGTCACTCACCTGGGTGATGCGATAGCAGGAAGTCTGTGTGCAGCTGAAGGCGGGATCTCAGGCCCGTGAGGAGCCTCTGGTAGGTCCGACCACCAGGAGCCATTTTAGCATGCGTTAGATCCACGGAGACGACTGCAAGACACAAGGTCATGGACATGTACGTGTCTGTTTAACCTGGTGGATCTATCTGGACTGGACCAGCAGGAACCATCTGGATCCATCTGGACTGGACCAGCAGGATAGAACTTTTGGATCAGAAGTCTAACCAAATCTGCTGCTGCGTCTGTGGGTGAAGGTGGACGCTTTCCCCTCAAAACCCAACAACTCGAAGGAGTCTTTGTCCAGGGACAGAGTCAGGTGACCTGCAGGTAAACAGAAAGACGAGTTTTTATTTACCATTTTTAATCTCAGACTCCAACAGAAAACAAGGATTAGTGTCACTTCCGTCAGTTTTTACCATTCGGCATCAGAGCGACGCAGTTGTCTTCATCGATATGAGTCCTGTAGGACAGACCGTACACGCTACCTTCAGGACACAGACAGGACAGGTATGCATAAGCTGTATCTCAGGTGTATTTCAGGTGTGCATCAAGTGTGTATCTGATAGGGCTGGGTTTTAAAAAAATCGATCCAAATAAATAAATCCAACATCGATTCCAAAAACTTTAAGATAATTTTTTTATGTCCTCATTTCCGGTAACGTGACCGTACTCTCATGGTCTTACCGAGGCTCGGCCAGAGCTTCGCATACAGACCAGGGATCCTCGCTGTTGGCAGAGCAAAGTCAAGAGGAGAGACACTTTTCTGTCATCCCACAAAAAAAAGAAACAACACAGCCAATACACTTTCAAGTAAAACCACGTTTACCTTAATACTGGGAGGGACGTCCTGACTGTCTTCATGTTGTAATCACAGTAAGACATTCAAGATGAGCCGGTTTCGGCCAGTTTCTCTGTCTCATATTGGTTGTGTTCATAGTTGAAAATGTTGCCTCACAGGTGTGTGTGCTCATAAAGAAAGACCTCACTTTCTGTACAAGTGGTTTTAGAGTGGGAAGGTGGCCAACACCTGCTCTGAGCTCCACTTGGAGAAAGTCATTTGTTTCCAGAGCAGCACAATGGTTGGAGTAAGATATCTCCTTATGTTTACTCACATCACTGAATCTGGATTCAAACTCACCCTTCAGCTCCTCCGAAACTTCAACAACACCTGTGTAGCTGCAGAGATGCTGCAGAGATGGCTCAGTAGTTTAGGGAAGTGGATGAGTTCTCTGTCATCCACAGAGCAGCTATTTTGTTTTGGATTGCTCTGATTACCTTCACCATGTCCCTGGGAAGCTCGTCTCTCCCTTGGAGCTGCAGGTTGAGAGTGTTCAGGTGTCAGGTGATGTCTGTAAGCAGATCCAGTCTGGGTCTTTCAACTCTGGCTGGTCTTTCCTCTTGCTGTCCAAGAAAGTGCAAATTTCAGGAAAGAGGCTTAGAAATGGCTCCAGCACCTTTCCACGGGACAACCATCTTACTTCACTGTGCATCCCTAAATCTCTGTAATCTGTGTCATAGTCTTCAGTTAACTGTCTGAACTGTGTGGTTGCATCACATTTTGGAATTCATTGTTTCTAAACTTTGATACCAATGACTCTTGATGGATGATGCAGTGGAAACTGATCATCTCTTTCATTCATGAGGCCAACAAGACCCTTTTCCTTTCCTCGCATGCTTGGGGCACCATCAGTACACACACTTGAAAGTTTGGACCAGCTGATGGCTTTTTCCTCAAAAAAAAAACCAAAAGTGCATTCAGAATATCCTCTCCTCTCGTTTGGCCCAGAAGTGGTAGTAGGCACAACATTTCCTCTGGTTTGGGAACCTCACCCGAACACACAGCTGAGCACCATCGATGCATCTGTGCTTCCTCCATCCACCGCTATGCTGAAACATGGTCACGTGTGTCCTTTCCAGTGTCTTCCATCCGTCTCATTATTGTTGAATCAAACAACTGTAATCCTTTTATTTGTTTAAGAATCGCATCCTTGTTGTCAAAGTCTGCAAACAGTATCTCTGCTGACGCCAATCTTTTACTATTTCAGCGTCTGAGAATGTTTTTTTTGCTCGTGCTAAAATCCACGCACTCAAAAGTTGCTTCTGTCAAACGTTCGGCAGCACGTAGGTTACAGCAGTCAAGTGCACCACTGTTATAAACTCGCGTTGCCAGATTTGACAGTTACCCCCTTTTGGAAACAACATTAATTGTGGCTGGAGGAAGAATATAATGACTGTTTGTAGTCTAATATTCTGTCTCTAATATTGTATATTTATGTGGTACATTTAAAGAAAATACACTGGCTGTGTTATGCCTTTTATAAGCTACCATTCGAGCCGCCAATCAAAGCGTGACGAGCCGCATGTGGCTCCCGAGCCACGCAATGAGTATGACTGATATAGACACACACCTGGGTTCCAGTGTCGCCTCCATCCAATTGGCTTCTCCTGCCGAGATGATGTCACATTCAAATGTTTTAATTCAACAGTGTGGATTACATTCCCCTGTAAACTATTTAGCAGCGTATTAAAGCTCACATTAGCAGCTAACGCTAAGACCGCAGAACATTAGCAGCTAACGTTAAGACCGCAGCACATTAGCAGCTAACGCTAAGACCGCAGAACATTAGCAGCTAACGTTAAGACCGCAGCACATTAGCAGCTAACGTTAAGACCGCAGCACATTAGCAGCCAACGCTAAGACCGCAGCACATTAGCAGCTAACGCTAAGACCGCAGCACATTAGCAGCTAACGCCAAGACCTGAGAAGGTCTTTAATATTCCAGAGAAACAGCTGGTGTTACAGTTAGCTGGAATTTGATCGAAATCTAAATCGATTTAAATGACTGACGATACCCAGCCCTAGCATCGAGGTGGTGAGAAAGTAAGCGAATGTAAACACGTGGGATTTAAGGATACCGCTACGCACACAACCCCGCCCACCACGGACGATCCAACCACAGAATGAGACGGCATATTCAGACCAGGCACGCTCAAACATTCATTCAGATTTTCTCCAGTCTAATAAAAGAAATTCTTGAAAGTAGGAAAATACTCTGGAGCACAGCAGGAGGACGTGGCCAGCCTGACAAATCGGTGCTACGACAGAATCGTCATCCACCCCCTCCTCCTCATCCAAGGCCAAGAGACAGCGAAATGAGGATTCACCACCGGGGGACGACTCGATGGACGTTCTGATCTCGACAGATAACTGTGTGGTTGTGATGCGTTTGAGCCTGGTGGAGATTCTCCACGCTGAGTTCCAGGAGTCACATGAAGTAGGGCTGCTCGATTATGGGAAAAATGATAATCACGATTATTTTGATTGAAATTGAGATCTCAATTATTTACCACGATTATAGATAAGAGGTTGGGGGGGGGGGACGACATTTAAAGTGTGTACTGTGGTAATGCCGACTAGTTTCTTTCCACCAGGTCCCCGTAGCTACTGTTTGTCTCAGACCAGCAGCTGTGTTCCGCCTGGTGTGATCTGGAAAAAAATAGTCTGGACACATTTCGTTTTCACGTTGAAATCCGCCTCAAGAAAATGTAGCGCGACATTTCTATACGGCTCTGGTGCGGCTTTACCACAGGTCCGTAGTGGTGGGGAAACATTGGACTGTCACCACGTCTTTCACAACACCCTCACTACGCTCATCATACAGGGAAGACAGAGACAGTCCACTAACATGGTGGTGAGATGGCAGCGATGCCGTTTGTCCAAAGTGTTGATGAGTTTCTTAAATCCGGGTTGTTCACTGTGTTAATTTAGAAAAAAGTTGTTTGTTTATAACGTTTGTCTCTCTGTGACTCTGGGAGCTGGTGGATTATTTAGTTGCAACTCACAAAAATTGAACATTTTTCTATTTTTTTGTGTTGCGTCGCAAGCCCCTGTGTGCATGTCTGCGTGCACGAACGCAACATTTTACATGCACGACTGTCGTCTGTCGCTTGGCTGGAGGAGGGCAGCAATTTTCACTTCCTCACGCAAGTTTACATAGAAAATGATAGAGAAGGAGCAACGCCGCCTCCTGTGTGTCCAGGTGTCTGCAACTCGTTCTGAATAAAACTAAAGCGGTCAGGGGTGTGGGAGGAGTCTGCAGCAAAGGGCTGCAATGACAGCTGCGCTCGAATTGAAAACAGCAGAAATCGAAGGACAAAAGATAATCGGACCATTTCATTTTTATGATCGTTGAAAACCCACATCGTAATTGCGATTAAAATTCGATTAATTGCCCAGCTCTAGTGTGTTCTATTAGTAAATGATCTTTATCAGGTTTAGGAAATAAAGTTTTAACTAGTGCTGGGCAACTATAAAAATTTTTTAATCTTGATTAATTGCATGACATGTTGCAGTTTATTGTGATTAATTGCATCGTTCCATGCAAAATGTCTCTTTCCTTTAAAAGAGGGCCCACGACCCAACGTCATGCCGGGGAGCAGAGCGCATCAGAGCCCCGTGTAAAGACAATGGATCCCCACTCGAGGACTGAGCCGGGAACAACTACGGCTACTAACCGCGCGGCTGTGGATGGTGGCGTGGGCTTTTGCTGTTGGTCGGGAGACGGAGCGGTGGCCAAAGCGGGGCGTGCTAACCTCGGTGGGGGAAAAGACAACACACTACAAGTGCGCTCAGATGGCTCTGACTGTCACGCTGCACAAAAACAAAAACAACATTTATTCTTCCAAACTGTCAATCACGCTCGTGTGGTCTGGAATGTAAAGTGTAATCCAAAGGGAATACTAGGCGGTCAATTAAACATACACAGCCTTATTTCCAAATACGATCAGATCTCTGCACTTCTGCTGGACTCAAACTTGGACTATCTCTGTTTAACAGAATCATGGCTTCATAGCAATATACCAGCTAATATGATCGACATTACTGGGTATTAGTGCTTTAGAAAGGACAGAAACACAGGCAAGGGGGTATTAATATACATCAAAGACTAATTTAAATGTCATTTAGTTGAACTGAATACCCCACAGGAATGTCTAGCCTTGAACGTAATTTTATCACCTACTATGAACTTTAATATTGTTGTCCTCTATAATCCACCTTCACATACTGTTACCTTTTATGATGAATTAAGTTATGTAGTGAAGCAACTTGACTCTTATAGAGAGACAATATGGTACGGTGACTTTAATATCAATTGGTTTGACAAAAACTGTAAACAAAAACTAAAAGCAGTTATGACAGTGTGTAAATATTGAGAAAGTTGTAGCAGCGCAATTGATTGAGTATTTAGCTGCCAGACAGCTCCTCCACCCACAGCAGTTTGGTTTTAAACCAGGTTAGTCAACTGAATTAGCAAACTGCTGTTTAATTGAAAATGTAAAGAAGACCCTGGACAAGGGCAATGTGGTGGGAGCTTTATGTATCGACCTTAAAAAGGCTTTCGATACGGTCAACCATACTTTGTTTTTATCTAAAATGTCAGGCTTTAATTTCTCAGCTGAGGCAGTAATCTGTTTTTTGTCTATTTGTTTGTCTATTAAGACACTAGAT
>JBAGKL010000010.1:1781-15664 GCA_037177135.1 Melanotaenia caerulea
GTTGCACCTGTTAGGGAAGCACAGAGAAGCAAGACCAGGATGATATTGAGCAGGGCTTTGTGGGTATCAGAGTCAAAACAAAGCTGTCAGCCAGGGCTCATTCATCTTTGATGTTCATTGATGAGGAAACTGGTGGGCCTCAACAGGGCATTGTTTCCTCTAAGTGGTGCCCATTGATAGCCAGAAAGCCACGTTTGTTTTTAGTCTCTGACGGGTGGAGCTCATTTTAAAAGGCTTAATGGTGCATTTAACTAGTCCAAAACACGGTGCTTTGGAGCCCTCCTTGCACCATTGGCTCGGTGCTGTCTTCCTGCTTCCTAAATAGCCCATAAACAATGATAAAATGCTAATCATGTGCGAATGGCCCACACCGGTGGGCATGCACATATTGCCAGTTCCTGGGTTCTTCTAAATGCCTGCTGAGACAAATCAAGGATCCAGGAATGAGGGCATTTGACTGCCATCCTGTCTGCTTTCTGGCCCATTTTCCACCTCTCCACTCTTTGTCATAAAAACCTGGATGGCCTTCATAAAGTGCATTTCTAATGCTATTGTTCAGCTAATCATGTCCTCTCCAACTATTTCAGGATGTGACAAGATAAGATAGGGGAATATTAATACCATATCACCTGATCTTAAATTAAGAAAATGTGCGGATGAGGGGAGGGCATCTAGGGAGGGAACAGAAATCAATTTGTACTCTTCCATTTTGTATATTGTCTTGAAAAGAAAACAGCAATTTTCCATGTTATCTACTTCAGATCCTATTAGAATCAGGTTAATTTAGTGGCAACGATTTCAAAACGTTATCATATCGTCATATCAGCTAATGTCTTTGAGTGCTCTCTGTTTGTAAGGTGTAACTGTTCAAATTTAATATCATGTCTGATACCGCATCTGACTGATGCGTGATCTTGGATATCGCTTGCAGAATGGTGAAGACAGGAAGACCACATTAATTAAATTCCTTGTTAAATGAGCCTACTATATACTTTACCTTGGAATAAAGTGAATGTAACTCTTCAAGAACAGATCCTGGCTTCTGCTTTGACACAATTCATCCCTTAGCTTGCTTTACTGGACTGAGATTGGGTGGCTGCTCTGGATATTTTCTGTTCTTCAGACCATTCTCTAGAAATTGTAGAGATGGCTGTGTGTGAAAATCCCAGTGAATACTCAGACCAACAGCCATGCCACATTCAAAGATCCCCGTTCTTCTTCATTCTGATGCTCAGATTAAAGTTCAGCAAGTCGTCTTCACCATATGTCTACATGCTGCCATGTGATTAGCTGGTTAGGTATCGGTGTTAACAGCAGTTGAACTGGTGGAACTGATAAAGTGGATGGAGCGTGGATATTTACATCCACATTTTCTGGTTGTAGTCCTTCAACATCAGACACCTCAGTGACTGTGTCAGCATGCAGAAGATGAGGAATGATCAGAGATGAGTGTGATCTGAAAATGTGACCACGCCTCTATGAAGGCTAAAGACAGACTAGGGAGGCCCAGAGACTCGGCCCATCAGCAACAATCCAGGAGCACAAACCCAAGCCACCCCACCACAGAGACCACCCTGGGCCCACCCAGAGGGCGGCAAGAGGAAGGCCCCAGCCAGAGCCCACCACAGTCGCTGACCCCACCAGGCCCATCCAGGGTGGCCAGAGTGGCAAGGCACACATGAGCAGCCTTGCCCACCATGCACTACATGGTATGCCCCGAACTAAAGCAGGTATCTAAAATTCTGATCCTTGAGAGCCATTGTTCTGCAGATGCGCAAAACACCTGATTCAAATTAAATGGATCCAACAGCTTGTTTTCACTTTCTGGACAGTGACCCATTAATTTGAATCATGGGGGTTAAAAAAAGAAAGATCTTAGGACAGTGGCACTAGAGGACTGGAGTTTAACAATTGTAGTAGATGATGTGAATTTTTAATGGGTAAATGACAACTTTGGTTGTGGTGCTAAAGGAAAGAGGAGCACTAGGAAATCTTTAATGGCCAAAGTCATTCATCATTACATCCCGCTGCACACCACAGAGGGCGGACAGACTGTAATTCCTGAGAATATCTCAGTAAAATTATCAATGCTGCTGGTAAAATCACAAACCCCCCCACAAGCATCTGAAGGATTTGTTCTTTATTAAAACTGAAAAGAGAAATCAGTGTATGGCACACATCTGCTTAATGCTGGTCATATTGGTGCGCAGTGGGTCCAGGAGTGTTTTAGTAAAAAAGCAAATCAGTGGGGTGTCGGGTAGCTCAGCTGGCTAAGTGTTACAGGTAAAGGTCTGTGTCTGAGTTGCAGTGCAAATCAAAATGGACTTGAATAGAAAAGAAATCAGCAAAATCACAGTTTGTGTCAGTGGGTCTAATGTCAGTGGTAGTTCATCTGGATCTGTTGGTGGACTTATGGTTAACGTATGTGTATAATATCCAGTATGTTATGAAAACAATGTGGTCTGAAGACAAATTCCTAAAGTTATTGTTTTGAGTGTAATGTGCAGAATGCATGCAAACACAGAGACAGATCATGTAAGTAATGCAGACTCATACGGGAGGCTGCTGCTTATACAGCCACTAGTCAAAGGTCAGGAAGGGTCAGACTGCTACACAAACATACACTGAAGTGCACACACCTAAAATAAGCCACTCATCTCACCCTCCACAGGTCAAGAGGTAATCAAGAGGTTCCCGAACTGTTTGTGATTGGCCAAGATCAAAGGTCAATAGACTGTAAGCTGACAGTGTGGATGGAGAACAGGTGGAAGGTTGAGCAAGCGGAAGGAAAAAAGAACAACAAAGAGTCCTATCTGAGCCCGACAGTCCTCGGTGCACTGCTCAGCCATCATGCTCCACTGAGGGACAATTACTGTCAGCGTAAAGGAGGATTACACTGGTTTGGACAGAGGCTCAGACTAAAAATGTCAGCTGATCCACAACCACTGGAAGAGGGTGGAGAAGTCCTTCTCACTGTAAACCAGTGTAAGCTACAACAGAAACAGGTAAATATAATTTCTCTGGAAACCTTTAAGGTCCCATTCTCATGCATTTGATAATATGTTTGAATTAGTCTCTAAATTTATTTATTTAGGACAAATTGCACAATTAATCAGTCACACTAACATACTGTACATTCTCTATGTGGAATCAACCTGACATTTCTAAATCCTCAGACTCCTCTGATATAGCTCTCCTCTTTTTGTTTGTAAACATGTCCTGTCCAGCATCATAGCAGCAGAATGATAATCTGGTTGCTGTATCGTACTGAAAAAATTTGCTCTGCCAAGGGGAGGCCTATGGGTAGGGTTCCTCTTGATAATCTGATTCATTTATTTATTTATTTACTTTGAATTATGGAATCTATGTAATCTTGCTGGACCTGACCGGAGGGGACAGACCGATCCACACCATCACCAGACAACAAACTGTTACACTTGTACATAAACACACCAGAAAGTTTCCTACAGCTTTTACTGAAAAACACAGCTGCTAGTTATTAAGAGTTGTTCAAAATTACATAAGTAGCACAACAACAACCAGACACTAACTCACAAGAAAAGCATGCAGATGATGAGAAATATGGAGTGATCAGTGATGAGGAGGGGTGAGTGAGATCGTACAAATGCGACCCCAACCCCCCCGCGGTTTTGGGGCACAGGCCCCAGTGGGCCATCGAGGGCGGCCTAAGCCTGAGGGTCCAGGTTCCCAGGAGCCCAGAGGAGGGGGAGGAGGACAGTGGGAGAGCCCAGACCCATAGCACACCACCCCCAGGCCCGCCCAAGGCCTCCCCCATAAGTGCATGTGATCCCCACATACACACCTCTGTCCTTGTAACATAGCTCTCCTCTATGGCCAAGGTGGTTATTGGAAAACTCATTAATCTGACATCTGCATGTGTCATTCCTGGATGGGATGGTACGCTTGAAAGGACTCCAGGTACAGCCCCATGTGTGCAGCACCACAAGTGTCATGTCCCTAAAATCCTCTTTCTAGTTAAGATGTTTAGAAGACTGAGCTACAGAAAACAAATTTTTTTATTTGTTGATTTTATTGTTTACAACAGCAGATATAGTGGATATAAAAAGTATTCACATGCCCGTTAAATACCAGACAACTTTTCCCATCTTTAATATGACCTATATCCTGTACAATTAAAACTGTATATCAAACTAATGTGTTTGGGGAAAAATATAAAGAATGAAAAAAAGGTACAATAACCTTGTTGTTTAAATGTAGACTCCCACAATGCTGAAGAGCCTTTTGGTCTAATCTGAGCATTCACTCTTCGTGCTATCAGTTAAAGAGACTCTGATCAACTCCCGATAAAGTTAAGCTGTCCTCACAGTAGTTTCCTGAAAATTTTCTTCCTGGTTCACAGAGATCTTTAAAGCATCAAAGTAACCTCCCAGTCGACGCAGCACTGGATAATTGAACACAGTATAGAGTCATCAAAAAATAGAGAAAATATTATAAAGACCTGGTCACCCCTCTGACAAAAATATAAAAGCATGAAACCAAAACTGGTCAGGGAGACTGCCAAGAATTCGGAGAAACACAGAAGGAGCTTCAGGGAGTTCTGGTTATGTTCTACAGCCACTGACTATGGGGTAGGGTTAAAAAATGAGCTTGGCTACAATATGCAAAAATAAATACACCAAGTCTCCCAAAATCATGACAAAAATGTGTTCTGGTCTGATGAGACCAAGGTGGAATTTTTTTTTGTTACAGTTTGCTAAAGACACACTACACATCAGTGAAATAACACCATACCACAGTGAAGCATGTTGGTGGCAGTATCATGCTTTAGGGTTGCTTTACCTTAGATGGTGATGGGACTTAAGTCTGGTGGAGGAAGTTCCAAATAGCAAAAGCTGTAGTGCTCTGACAAATGTTTGAGATAACAGTTAATAAAATACAAATATTAGTGAAATGGTCAAAATTTGAAACATTAATGAGATTACAAACTCTTTTGGTATTATTTACCAAAACAAAGTTTTAGAGATAGCTCAGAAAGGTTTATTTCGATTCATTTAGAAAAAATAATTATAGTCTACCAAACAATAGAGCAAACTTTTATATACTTTTTAAAAGTATGTAAATGTACATATATAATAATTAATATAGAATATATGTAATTTATTTTTATTTGTTTTTTTTTTTGTCAGGGACCATGCACACATAAATATTATACACAAGGTAAAGATGTTCTTTACCAGATTATAGTGTTCTTGATAATTTTCATCTGTCCCTGTGGCAGGCAGAAAGAAAATTAAAAGTTAACACCCATTTAATACATTTTTTTACCAGCTCATCCTAGGGGATCCTGAAGGTCTTCCCAGGCCAGCTGAGAGATGTAATCCCTCCATCGTATCCTGGGTTTTCCCTGGGGTCTCCTGCTGGTGGGAGACGTCCAGGAGGCATCCTGACTAGATGCCTGAGCCACCTCATCTGGGCCTTCTCGATGTGGAGGAGTGACTTTACTCTGAGCCCCACCTGGATCACTGAGCTTCTTACCCTATCTCTAAGGCAGAGCCCAGCCACCCTGTGGAGGAAACTCATTTTAGCTGCTTACATTCCCAATCTCATTCTTTTGGTCACTTTGCACAGCGTGCATAGTTCGGTAAATTGATCTTCATCACTACAGGCCGATACACAGTTTGCATCACTGCAAACCCCGCACCGGACCACCTGTTGATCTCTTGCTGCATCCTTCCATCACTCATGAGCAAGACCCCAAGATACTTGAACTCCTCCACTTGAGGTAAGACCTCATCTGTGACCTGGAGAGGACATTCCACCCTTGTCTGGTTGATAACCATGGTCTGGGATTTTGAGGTGCTGGTTCACTGCTCAACTACTTCACACTCAGCTGTGAATCTGTCCAGTAAGAGCTGGAGATCACGGCCCAATGAAGCCAACAGAACCACATCATCTGCAAAGAGCAGAGATCCAATCCTGAGGCCACCAAACTGTACCCCTCAACACCTCGGATGCACCTAGAAATTCTGTCCATGAAGTCTGAAAACCTGGTTCACAAGCAGTTGAGCAGTCTCCTGAGCAGAAGGGAGCTTAGAAAGTGCTATGAAGTAAGTAGCCTTGGAAAAGCGGTCCAAGGTAAACCTGTCACCAAGTCCAAGGCGATGTGTGACCAGGGTTGATAAGGTATGGGTAGAGGCTGCAGTCTCCCAGCTGGATGTCGGTGGGAGGATTTAGCTCTGTTGCACTCTGCACATGCCAGCACAAAAAAGCAAGTATCTGCCGTCAGACTGGGTCACCAAAAGGTCCTCTGAAGGAAAGAGAGAGTTCTATTAACACCAGGATGACAAACAAGATGGGACAAATGTCCCCATTGAAGCACCTGAGTTCTCATGGCTGTTGGAACAAACATGCGATCAGCAGGTCCTGTACCAGGGTCTGGTTCCAATACCTGAGACTCCTCCACTGCCTTCAACTTCTCTTCTATATCCCATGTAAAGTTCGCAATGATATGGGAAGGAGGCACAGGGTTTAATCTCAGGAGCCTCTGTGACAGAAAAAGCAGGACAAAGCATCAGGCTTAACATTGCAGGACTGTAGGTCTGTAGGCAATCGTGAAGTCAAACCGCCCAAAAAACAGTGACCATCGGGCATGACAGGAATTCAGTCTCTTAGCACTTTGAATGTATGATAAATTCTTGTGGTCGGTCCACACAATAAATGGATACTTGGCTCCCCCCACCCAATGCCTCCATTCGTCCAGGGCAAGCTTAATTGCCAGCGGTTCACGGCTGCCCACAGTTGTGTTTTGCCCGTGTTAACCGTCTGAACTAAAAAGCACATGGGTGAAGTTTCTAGTCATGTTCAGAATGTTGAAACAACACCGCCTGCACCCCAACGTCAGAAGCTTCCACCTCTACCATGAACTGACGAGAGGCATCCGGCTGGGTGAGGATGGGAACAGAAACAAATGGGACTTCAGTTCATTAAAAGCCCTCTCTGCTTTGTCAGTTCAAGAAAAAGTTGTTACTGTGGAAGTAAGTTTATTTAGAGGACTAGCGATAGTGCTGTAATTCCTGATGAACTTCCTGTAAAAGTTTGCAAACCCCCAAAAGTTGTTTCTGGTTTGTGGGTCTCAGCCACTCCGCCACTGCCTTCACCTTTTCCGGGTCTGCTTTGTAACTGCTTCCTTGAACAACAAAACCCCCAAAATTCCCAGTTTCCATGTAAAACTGACATTTCTGACATTTAACAAAAAGACTGTTCTCTGCCGGGGCGGCAGTGGCTCAGACGGTAGAGCAGGTCGTCCAATGATCGGAAGGTCAGCGGTTCGATTCCCACTCCCGCAGTTATCTGTCGTTGTGTCCTTGGGCAAGACACTTAACCCTCCTTGCCTCCAGTGTTGGCATCGCTGGTGTATGAATGTGTGGATGAATGTTCGGTGATGGTCGGAGAGGCCGTAGGCGCAGACTGGCAGCCACGTTTCCGTTAGCTTGCCCCAGGGCAGCTGTGGCTACACACATAGGTTACCATCACCAGGTATGAATGAGGAGTGGATGAATAATGGATTCACAATGTAAAGCGCTTTGAGTGCCTTGAAAAAAAAGCGCTATATAAATCTAATCCATTATTATTGTTCTCCAAAAGTCTCTGCAGAACTAGTCTAACATGTTTATGATGCTCGTGAAGATCATGGGAGAATATCAAAACATCATCTAGGTAGACAAAAAGGAAAAGATTCAGAAAGTCTCTCAACACATCATTTATGAGCACCTGAAAAACTCCAGGAGCATTGGTTAACCCAAAACACATCACTCTGTGTTCAAAGTGACCTAGGGGAGTCTTAAAAGCAGTCTTCCATTCGTCACCATCACATATTCTTATCAGGTGGTAAGCATTTCTAAGATCCAGCTTAGTAAATACCTGTGCTTCATTGAGCTCCTCAAACGCAGATCTAAGCAGAGGAAGGGGATACTTATTCTTCACTGTGATGTTATTTGGGCCTCTCTAATCAATAAGGGCCTTAGTGAGTCAACCTTCTTATCCACAAAGAAAAAACTAGCACTGAGCAGTAAGGACGAAGGCCTGATGATACCAGCAGCGAGAGACTCTTTGATATAAGTTTCCATAGCTGCATGCTCATGGCGAGAAAGACTATATAGCTTGCTTGAAGGCAGTCGGGTCCCTGGAAGCAGATCAATAGCACAGTCGTATGGTCTGTGAGGTAACTGGCGAAGCCCTGTCTTTATTGAAAACCTCAGCCAAATCATGATAGATCTCTGGTACAAGGGATAAGTCTGGTGGCTTGAATTGATTTCCTGGTTTGGTGACTGAGGGGGGAACAGTTGACCATAAAAATTATGTGTAACAAGAGGAACTCCAACCAACCACTTCCTGTCTGCCAATAAATTTGTGGATTGTGAGCTCTCAACCAAGGATATCTAAAGACCACAGGAGATGAAGGAGAAGGAATGATTTCAGACAACACAATGTCTACAAAATCAGTAGAGTGAGTCCCTTGTGTTAATCAAGAGCTTTACTAACACAAGGACTGGATAGTTCAACATGGGAATCTTAGACTTGGTCACAAAATCATGATAAATAAAGTTGGCCTCAGCCCCAGAATCAATGACGGCAGTTGTAGAAACTAACAGCTATTATCAATACCTGAGTGTTGCTGGAATAGTCAAGTGCAAGGGTGGGGATTCAGTAATTGCGGTTTGGCTCACCAGTATACCCCCCAACCTTTCATTGATGAGCCTTCTCTTTTGGTGTCAGCTTGAGCTTTTGACATCTTGCAACCACATGGTCAGTTTGTCCACAGTAGAAGCATTCTCCAGCCTGGAGACGCTGCCTTTTCTCCTCAGGGGGGAGACAGGTGTGGCCCAGCAGCATGGGGACCTGCCCTGAATCTGCCGACGGATCCTCTGATGCTAGTCTGACCTCCTGACGGGACATGGGAGAGGGGCACACCAAAGGCGACAGGGATGGAGGATGGTGAAGACCCAGCAGACCTTGGGAGACCTTATCTCCACGGTCACTTAAATCAAAAACAGTCTTCCAAAAAATTCCCAAAAAAACTGAGAAGCAGTAAGAGATGACAGTGGGGTCTGGGCATTAAACGCCTCTGCCCAGGCTAGTGCTCAACCCATGATGTAAAGAATCTTAGACTGCTCAGAAGAGAGTGTTATTGGACACTGCTGAAAAACCATGGTGCACTGTTGCAGAAAGCCTCTACACTTGTCCAGATCACCGAAGAAGGGTTCCAGATGTATGTAAGATTCCTGTGGTGGACCAGGAGCTGGAGCAGGTCCAGGTTGGCTGGGAGTGGTTGAAGCAAGCAGAAACAGGAGCAGCGAGACGAGCGGAGACAGCTGAGGTCCGAGGAGAGTTTTGCTACCTGTTGAAGTAGAGGCAAAAATGTTACGAGTCAGACTGTACACAAAAACTCAAAAGAATCTCTTAATGGCCGGTGTTGTACCACTTGAGTAAGGCAACAATCTGGCGAAGAGTGGACTGCAGACTGGCTATTATGTAGGCTGGCAAAGCCAAACAGCAGCAGGTGAGTGACATCTCCAATTACCACCAGCTGAGGAGAATCTCCAATTAGCACAATCATCACCATGTCCAATAGGATCTCTGAAGCACAAGTAGCAGAAACAGAACGTGAAAAAATAACAGTAAAATATAACCCTGACATAAACTTAAATCAATGCCGTCCTCCCTGTCCCATTTTTTCTTGGAGATATATGGATGATTAAAAATATCATTGTAGGAATACAACTTAAAGTGAAATATTATTATTATTATTATTGTTATTATTATTTTTATTATTATTATAAAAGTAACATTAAGAAAACTTTATTAGTCCCTAAGTAGGGAAATTGCTTTGTTGCAGCAGTACAGGTGCAGTAGCAGAAGCACGCAGGTGATATAAAAAAAGAACACACACACAAAAATAATGGGAAATAATAAGTACAGCATATGGTCTGACAGGTATTTAAAAAAAAATAAATTCAGACAGGTGAATTCATTCATTTACCTGTCGGCCACCTCCATCACCTGCGGCTGATTCTGATGCTGTTGAGGAAACTCTGCCACTACCAACAAAAAAAATGTGTATTATTTTAACACATTTAGCTGCATCTGCCTGAAGGGCTTGCCTCTTTCTGTCTCAAATTTTTTCAGCACCTCCTTTATGTTTTCTGTTCTCCATCTTGTTCTGTCTCTCACTTTATGATTGACTGACATGGCAACCATGGCCCAAGAGGGAGGGGGCATCGGCACTCAGATGTAATTGGTCCAGCCCGGAATCAATCATGACAGGTTTGTGCACCAAAAGGTATCATATCTTTTATGATAAGTAGCCTAAAAAAAAAAAAGGCCCAGCCTAAGTTGACGAGAATCTCCCGTTCCACCACATCCCAAAGCTGTTCTATTGAACAGAAATCTTGGGCCTTATGCATAAAACTCTTTGTAGCAAAGCAAACTACAGGTGGTGTCTGTGGCGCAAAAAGGAAATGCTGCGCACTTCAACTTTCAGATTTATAAAAGCATCCACATGCATGTCCCACGGTTGTTTCCGTCCATAAACCAAAATGACCTCTAAAGTGGGCGCATGTGAAGGAGCGCCTTGTGGCTATAAAAGATCAGGTGAACCCCTATGATACATACTCATTGCATCACTTGCGTGATGGCTTGGGAGGGAAAGAGAGGGAAGAAGTGAATATTTTTCGGGGTGTGAGACTGATATCCTGATGGACCACATTGACAAACATAAAAATGTTTAATTGGTGGGCACGACATGGGCAGAATAGCGGTAGCAGGTGGTAGATGCTATCATCACAGTGTCAGAAGGAAATACATGTCAGGGGAGTTGGAACACACAGCTGGATACCTCAGTCGGTAGAACATCTGTCTGCCATGCAGGAGACCGAAGTTCAATTCCCCGAGTGGTGAATCGCTTTGGAGAAAAGCGTCTGCTAAATGACAGTAATGATGCAGGTAATTTACTCTTTTGTTTTAATTTACAAAATAAATATGGACAGATACATCTGGGATTGGTAGCAGTTTATTTAGTGTTAAATAATATTTCTTTGTAGTTGCTGGGTGCTCCACCTGGGTGGGTGGTGCTCCAGCTGAACGACACGATCACCGTGTTTAACCAGGTGGACAAGGAGTTGTGGGAAATAAAGATTGTCTGGACAGAAATGAGGACAAGAATTAAAACATTGTGTAAGAATAAATAAAGGAAATCCTCCTCTTGTGTGTTTGGTTAGCGTAGCATCACTTCTAGACCTCCAGCCTCCAGTCTGGTCCCGCTCTGCTGGAACGAAGGACCGAAGCTACTTTCCACACTGCTGCTACATGCTGGCAGCAGACTGGCTCCTTATTTATCTGGATGGTTTAATAACATGAAGTTTTGTTTCACAATGACACAACATGTTTTAGTGGTTGAGCTTCTTATTAATATTGTCTCCCTTTTTCCTGGAAATCCTGTTTTTGTTTTATTTTTAGTTTTTTGTTTTGTTTGTTTTGTTCCCAAGCGTGGCTCTGAGGAGAATTAATATTAAATATTAAATTCTTTTCTGCAAACAGCTTTAATGTCAAACATGTGGTGTGAAAGGTAATAGTGGATTGTGCACAAATGCCTCACATTTCACATCATTTCCTTGATTTTAATTTGTGTTGTTGCCGTTTCCCGTTTTACTAGATTCTGTGTTCGTAGATTCGGTTTTTGTTCCTACGCATGCTTGATAAAGGCCCCTGGTTCTAACCATGGATTTGATTACAATTCCAGGTGTCAGCAACTTGTAATTGTTGACAGATGTAATGATGACCTGATTTGGAACCGGTCCTGCTCACTGCCCTCATCTGAGGTTATAGATCAGGGATCAGGAACTCTGGGTCCTTGAGGCTCGGTGTCCTGCTAGGTGTAGATGTTGCTCCAACACACCTGATTTCTTTTGATCAGGTCCATTGCAGCAAGGCATGATCTAAACCAGCAGGACGCTGGCCCTCAAAGACTGGAGCTGCTGATGCCTGTTATGCTTGTAAACACCCCTGCAAGTTCTGCAGCAGAACCCACCCAGGGATCCACCAGAGTCAGGGGCCAGTGAGGCTATAGTTGAAGAAGTCGACTGTTATCTTTAACTTTTAAGGTCTGGTCATTAGAGAGGAGTTTAACTGGTTTTAAACCCGTCTGACCAGAAAAAATGACAGAGTATCTAAAAACGCTCCTGAAAAACTTTATTTACACCTGCTGCACAAGATGCAAGACTTTACTTGGTGTTGCAGTAGGCCTGGAACTTAATTTGTTGTGTCAGCTTACTGAAAACATACCAAGGATCAGTCTCAGACCTGGTCTTTCAAAACTTTTTGGAATTCCTATAAATGACCTGGGATTATTTCCAGTGACCTTAAACCTGGGTCTGACCGCTGAAGGAAGCCTTACCTCTGTGCTCTGCCTTTGAACCTTCTCCTTCCTGACTGGTAACAGTACATCCTTCTTCCTTTGTTCTTCTTCGCTCTCTCCCTCCTTCCTCTCCTCCGCCTCTCGCTCTTTCCTATTCTGCGTCTCCACTCTGGCTCTGTCAAACGCCTCCTGCCTTTTTATCAGGAGTCGGCTCGAGGACATCCCAGGGTCCTGTGTGGTCTTAATGGGCACAGATTTGTTCATCAAGTCCTCCTCCTCATCTTCCTCCTCCTCACCACCCTGGCTGAGCTCCTGCAGGCGTTGTTGTCTCCGCCTCTCTCTGCGCTGAGTCCAGTCGCTGAAGCCTTCGTCCTCCTCCAAAGAAGAAAAACCCCTCGGTTTCAGGTCGCTGTCATACCTGAGGGTGGAGGAGATGCTGAGTCAGAGATCTGGATCACCAACCGTGTTAGGTGTAAGTGTAAGAAAGCACAAAATATAAAAAGTAAAAATCTACAGTAAAAACTGGATGAACCAGTCAATGTTCCCTGAACCATAGCTTTCCTTTAGAGCTATATGATAGTTATTTTCCTGACAGTAAATCTGACCTGGTCTGCTGGAGCTGAACTCAGTTTTCCTCCATCAAAAGGCATTAAGTGATTTTGGTAACAAGGCTTCCAGTGATTCAACAAACACGGGATTAAACTGGTTACAGAGACCAGGCTCGAAGCAAAAACACTGCAAATGATCTGCACTTAGCGCGATAATCACAGCTTAAGAACATTCAACAAACATAATGAGAGAATGGTAGTTACTGGCCCCTGTGGTCGGCCGGTCCTGTAGGTGCAACGTTCAGCATGTCAAAACCTTCATATTATTTTTACATTTAGTTTCAGTTAATACTAAACTTCACTCATCGTCCACATTATCAGGTCCATCTTTGCAGCTCATGTTAACACAAATGTCTATTTAGACAGTCACACGCCACCAACTCAGACCTGTAAACGTGGTCGAGACGCCTTCCTGAAGTTCAAACTGAGCATCAGAATGAGGAAGAAAGTGGGTTTTAGGTGACTTTGAACGTGGCATGGTTGTTAGTCTGAGTACTTTAGAAACTGATGATCTGCTGGGATTTTCACACACAACCATCTCCAGGGTTTACAGAGGATGGTCTGAAGAAAAGAAAAGCAGCAGTTGTCTGGACCAGGATGTCTTGCTGATGTCAGAGGTCAGAGGAAAATGGGCAGACTGGTTGGAGATGATAGGAAGGTAACAGAAAGTCAAATAATCACTGGTTTTAACCAAAGTCTGCAGAACAGCATCTCTGAACACGTCCAGCCTTGAAGCAGATGGGCTACAGCAGCAGAAGACACACCAGGAGCCTCCTGCCAGCTAAGAACACACTCACTTCAGGCTGTTGCTGACCATGTCCATCCCTTTATGACCACAGTGGAGCATCTTCTGATGCTACTTCCAGCAGGATAATGCACCA
>JBAGKL010000010.1:129410-141034 GCA_037177135.1 Melanotaenia caerulea
TTGGAGTTTCAGATGTGTGTTTTTCCGATCTCGATTGAAGAACATGCAAACCGATAGTGGAGAGCAGACCCGGGCAGGAAAACAAAAGGAATTAAAGTTTTAATTAAGCATTTAAAGGACCATACCTGTGTTTTTGCATGTTCTTAAATAGACATATTTCAGATTGATTTCCAGTTGCTGCTTTTAGTTTATTTTCTCTGAAAATGCACTTGCAGAGCCTTGAATCTAACAATTCAGACATAAATTCTGAATAAAAATATTACATTAGAGAAAGAAAAGTGTTGCACTGATGCGCTGTTAGCAAACAAGACATTTTAAAAAAACAGATAAATAAACAAAATACAAAAAAGGTAAATTAAATTTAATATATGAAAAAGGAAAGTCTGGTTATTCTGCAGAAAACTGTCAAATCTCAAATGATGAATCTCAAATAGTTTTCCTGACTTTGGTGAGTTGCTCCCTGAAACCAACAACTGACTAAAGGCTTTATTTGCATAAAGATGCAAATAACATGAACAAAAACCAAATAAAAACAATCAGCTCCACCACTGCTGGTGTTTAGATCAACAACAATGGACTGTGAGGGATGATCTATCTAGATCAGTGGTTCCCAACCTATTTTCCATGGGGCCCCTCTTCATGCCACAGACCCCCCCACCCCACACCGTGCTTGGTTTTATGCTTTTAAAGGTGAGATTCTCACCGTGAGCTCTGGCTGAGTGCTGTCCTTTGATAAAGCCAAAGTTAAATTAACAACATTTTACTTGTTTTTTGTTAAGATAGGGACAATGTGTGGACATTATTCATAATAGCTCTAAATGTTCAAAGCCTCTGGGACCCCTGTGCTCTTTGGACGACCCTCCTTGAGGTCCTGGACCCCAGGTTGGGAACCATGGATCTAGAGGATGTTTCAAGTTCTCTGCAAGTGAAACTGAAACCAAAGCCTGGTTGAAGTAAAAACGGAGGATTTGTGTGAATTTATCATTTATAACCAACATGCAAAAACATGGGTGTTGAACTTTAGTGAGGATGTCCCTGATTCATCTTGGGCGTGCACTGAAGCTGAGCGGATAGATGTAAACTCCTTATGAGGGCGGTTTGATCCAGTGCTCCTTGAAAACGTTTTTACTTTTTCAGTTGTTTGGTCTGGATTGGTGGAGGTTTCTGTAAGGCCTTTGTAAATACATGGCGCAGATCCAATGGTCCAATGATTTAGTGCATCGTGTGTGTGCAGGTGTGTGTGTTTGAGCATGCTGTGAGTTGAGTGAAAGTAATTATCACAGTCTGTTTTAGTAATAGAACCAGTTGTGTGTTAGTCACAGAAAACTGTTGGTTTTGCTGTAAACAATAAAAACTAAGAGATTCGACGTCCATAAGATGCCCAAATCAGAAAAAAAGGAAAAAATTTCACATCAAGCACAAAACAAAATCAAAAATGCTAAAAATACAAAACAGCCCAAGGAATACGTTATGTTAGTAGAAGCTTGTCACACAACAATATTGATAATTATATCAGTAGCTCACTCTAAAAAGTCAAAGGGGTTCTTCAGATTGAAAACAACAGGAGACCCAAGAAGGATCCCTGAGAATTATTATTTTTATTTTTATTTTGTTTTCTGGTAAGGAGTCCTAAATGCTCAAACAGCCTGAAGAACCCTGATGAACTTTTGGTTCCTAGAGTATAAATTTAGTTAATTTAAGCAATTCTGAACCTCAGTAACAAATCAATGCTGTTGGCCCCATTGAAAACAGAACACACTGTACAGTTAATATCTACAGTTGGTGCATTCAGGTAATCACAGGGAAACTAAAAATGTGTTGATAACATTTGCATTCAGAACATCAGAGTAATTTGCCAACATCCAACGGTTAAAAGCTGGTAATTATTTGTATGAAGCTGAATAGAGCAGCCTCACCGGCTGGAGGGTAGCCGGCACTGAGAGCTCGATTTGAGTGGAAAAATGCAAACTTGTTTGTAAAGTAGTTCAGGTGGTGGAAGAACTTTCTTTGAGCCATCGTTGGCTACTTTCCCAAATATGCTGCAATCTCAGTTAAATGGAAAAGGAAAAAATAGAGGAAAAACTCTAATACTGACGCGGTAGGTTTGATTGCCAAGTGCAAAAAAAAAAAACTCAACAACAACAACAAAAAAACATGTAAAAACAAGTTGGCTCAAGAGTATTTCACTCAGTGCTGTGTGACTGAAACACAATTTACACTCCTGTCCTGTGAGGTGTTAGCATGTCCTTCCAGGTGAAATTATGTCCAAGTTTCCGGTTCCTTTGAGTCTTTGTTGGATGAAGAGGATGACGACGGGCTCGTACATTCACCCACATTTTTTAAAAGATGAGTGGATGGCTTCCTGTTTGCAGTTTTGAATGGATGCAATCAACAAACGTGTTATTGATTCAGAGGTTGAACTGTGTTCATATTCCAAGGTGGTCTTTGTTGAATATTCTCTTGATAATCATATATTTTACCATCTTTGTGTCTGAAGGCACCTTATTCTCCATTTTGAAACATCTCGCTGCAGATCAAACTTAATTCACCCTCAAGTGCAGCAGAGACACAAATGCAGTTCGGACTGGGTGGGAAATTAATAACTTTCTTTATTAGAAAGCACTGGTTAAGTTTCCCAGGGCTTTTGAAACTTGATGTTGAGACAAAACCTGAACCTGTATTTAGAAGAATAAAATCATTCTCTTATTTTAATTTAATTGAAGATATTTCATAGCATTAAATGCTGTAAAGGCTTTTTTTGTGTAGAAATGTAAAATTTAGCACCGAAAGTCAGTAACTGAGTGTTTGGTGGATTATTCTTTGTGGTAATGATGCTTCTTCGCAATAAATCTTATAGCACTGAGAAGTCCATTTGTTTCTCCTTTAAATGGAGCCACATTTGTGAGGAAAATGATTTTGTGGGATGAGCAGCAGAGTTTGGTATGTGCGCTGCCCAATGAATCTTTTCTGCCAATGCCAGACAGCTGATTCTGCTTTTACACAAAAATTAGGACTGGAAAATGTCAGACCTGTAGTGGGCGGTGAAACTTCGCAGCAACGACTTGTATTGAGGTGTGTTTGTTATCTAGCGTCTTTGCTGGCGCCACAAATGTTGCACAAAAAAACAGGTTTTGCTTTAAGAGACAGCAAAATAAGCTGCTTGGCACTGACAGAGAAGATTTGGAAAGTTTTTCATGGGCACTGCTCACATACTCAACTCTGCTGCTCATCCCACAAGTGCATTTTCCTCACAAATAAGGATCCATTTAAAAGAGATGTAAACAGACTTTCCAAATCTGTAAGATTTATTGCCATGAAGCAGTTAAAATAAAGCAATTTACTGACTATTTTTGCTGAATTGGTTAACAGGTCAAACATACTGAGTGAAACCGGAAGGTGGTAGTAGACTATTCCCTCCTCTCCCAACGCCTCCAACTCCGTGCCACTTCTAAGCAGTACCACATCCTGTTCTGCTTGTATTCTGCCCTTTAAATGGATTCAGTGCTGAGTATTTCTACTATGGTTTGCATGTTCTATTTGGCTTTGTGGAGTCATTTGGGGCTCGATATTGCTGTCGCTTTTGTCTCCTTGAGAGAAATTTTTTTCAGACTGTATTCTGTGAAGATGATCCAGAAGTTGTTTTAAGAACTGTTGATACACATTCACAGCACTGTCAGACTTTACAAACAGATCCTAGGCTGCCTCATGTATATGGTGTGAAACGTGTTTGTTTGTTGAATTCACTCAAGTATTTCAACACAGCTAACAACTTTTCTGTAGACATAATGCATGATATTTTAGAAGGGGTTGGCCAGTTTGAGGTGAAACTGATTCTGAAGTACATTCAAGGCAACTTCCTAAGTGCTGAACAAGTGGCTGGAAGAATACATGCATATGACTATGGATTCAATCAGCAGCGAAACCGTCCACCTCTGCATACAGATAAGTTGCTTGATGGAAGTAATGATTTGGGCCTGAATGCCATACAATCTTGGTGCTTGTTGCGCAACATGCCTTTACTATTTGGAGATTTGATAGAGACAGATGATAAACATTGGCATCTCCTACTTCTGCTCTTACATATTGTTAACATTGTATTTTCCCCCGTCCTGTCAGAAGGCATGACTGTATACCTAAAACATTTAATCTTTGATCATCATCAGCTGTTCAAGCAGTTATTTCCGGAAATAAATCTTTTGCCAAAGCATCATTTCATGATTCATTACCCTCGTTGTATAAGGCAGATTGGTCCGATTTTGCACACATGGTGCATGCGGTATGAAGCCAAACATAATTTCTTCAAGCAGCAATTAAAAAGCTTTAAAAATATTACAAAGACATTAGCCACAAAGCACCAAAATTATATGGCAATGTATCATGAAACTTTTCGCAAGGAAAGATTAATTTTAGGTCCAGGAAAGACTGTGACACTTCATGAGTTGAAACAGGGTGCAGCGATTGCTGCAAAATTTGGAACTGTATTGTCAACCAGTGTGTATTCTGCCAGGTGGATAAAATGTCATGGTACAGAGTACCGTTGTGACTTCATTATCTGTACTGAGGTAGCTCATGAGATGCCTGTATTTTGCAAGATTGAGACCATTGTTGTAAAAGATGACTGTGTTTTGCTCTGTGGAACATTGATGGAGTCCATTTGTTTTGATGATCATTACCACGCGTTTAAGGTCAAGCTGCATCCAGACAGGGTCCTAAAGTTGTTGCACATAAATGATCTTTTGTATTTCAAACCATTTGATGTTCAAATGAAATATGGAACCACAGATTCCTCTTTATATATTGTGCCATATTGCCATTTCATGCAAATCTAGGTTTATTATTTTAACTTGGTGGCATTGTTGGGCTTACCAAAAGTTTGTTTTTTATGTAATGTTTTTATGCAGACTTGAGATAAGTTGCTTGGCACGGCAGGCACACCTACATCTACCTCAAATGTTCTATTTATAGTTCACTTGGAGCCCTGTAATATGACCCATTTGTACAGGTTGTCATAGGGTCGCTTGGCACGGCAAGCACACTATTGTACAACCTTACTGTAACACTGTTGCTTGTGCTTTTTCAAAAGGTTTAAGGTGACGCATGTGAACAAGTTGTGGTGTTGGGTTGCTTGGCACGGCAAGCACACCCATTGCACAACTATTCACCTTCTTTTTAAATGCAGCATAAACAGGTGAATAGGTCATGAGTTAAAATATTTTTGTACTAGTTGAAAATGCAAATGTTATGCATCTTTAAAAAGTGTTTTTATGCAATAAAAAGTCAAATGCATTTTTGTGGTAAGTGGTTTTTGTGGAAAATGCTTTTACTGTATTTTTTAAAAAACAATATTGAATGACTCTGCATAGATACAATTTGACACTACAAAAGTGTAATAATAACACCAAATGTTTATCTGTGTAGTGTTAGTGACTGGCAGGATTTGACTCTATCTGAGTTGATTTTTCACAGCAACAAGAGTACCATCAACACTTTTCAAAGTTACATGAGCCTCCAGTGTTAACCTTCAGTAACTCTATTCAGTGTTCATGGGGATTAGAATCAGAGTTGATTTGTTACCACAGCAGTGTATATTATCAACACTCCTGAGAATCATATTTACTCTCTCTAGAGTTATTTAACCTGTAGTGTTAAATTTTATTAACTCTGGCTGGTGTAGTCCAGTGTTAATTTTTTACTCAATTTTGAGTTAATTTTACTCTGAAATTTTAACACTATGGGAAGAGTAAATTTAACACCAATTCCGATAAGGACCAAATACACTCGAACACAGTGTTAAATTTAACTCTTTAAGTGTTGATTTATCACTGCAAAATTTGCTGTGTAGGTAGTAGTGAAAAGGGGGCTTGGGTGATCCAGATTAATATAGTAAACATGTTTTATTTCTCAATTATTATTTCTCTAATGTGACCATAGTTATCACAACAGTGTTTAAGAAACACAGTCATTTCCTGACCCTCCAAATAGTCTTACAACCCTCTGCCTCCACCATAACCCTGCCACAGAACACACTGGCCCTTTTCAATGTGCACCATGGCTGATTCATCAAAAAAAAAACAGGATGATGTTATTGGAAAAAGCGGGGAAAAGACAGAGAGTATAATGTGGCAACACTTGTTTTCTTTCTTTCTTTCTTTCTTTAAAAGAACAGAGATTTGAATAGTGAACCAAAGTAGTGAAATTATTACTCTGATTTTTATATTTTATGTTTGTTGTTTAAGAAGTAAACATTTTCACAGTCTAACTACAATTTCAGACCTGCTTGGTGTTGAAAGCTTACTTGTTATTGTAATATTAAACTACCTTATTCAATATAGAGCTTGGTTTGTGGTTTCTGGCCAACTTCATTACATGCTCTCTTTCTCATGTTAGAAGGGTAAATTTACATATTTCCTTAGATGTACACAGGGTTATCATATAGACTGTCAAATTCTTTTTACTTTTTTTTCTTGAGTTATGGAGTTAGAGACGACTGTTAGGGAATATGTTTCAGAAAGGGAAGTATACCCAAGTTATATAACAGGGGAACAAAACCCCTCCAAAATGGGGGAGAAGATAAGACAACGAGGTTAATACAGAGACTACTGAGTAATTATGTGTCATGGTCTATTAAGTGTGTGTTATTGTTTATGACTTATAAGGTTCCTTTTTTTGCTGCCTGTGTCTCGGAACTGACTTAACATTTAGGTGTGCTATAACATGATTGGCTCATCAAGTTGGGGTTTCACTGATGTAGAAAGGGTGAGATTTATTTCTCTAAATACTGGAGGATTGACTAAACAAACAAATATGACCAATGTTAGAAATTCAAACGCTGACGTGATATTTCTTCAGGTGACACACTGAACATAGAAAGTTGAATCAACCATGGACAGGACAACATTTGTCGAGGAGGCGTTTTTGGCGTGGGATGAGGGCTGATGCCCTGAACAGGTAAGCCGGAATACCCGATAGCAACGCGGGGACAGCTGTACGATGACTATAGCAGAACGTTGATGGAAGTCCATCATTGTACTGAAGTTCCAGAAGAAACTGACGATCATACATCAGCAGAGATTCCGAAAGTTGGGAGCCCAAGCATAAAATCAGCATAAACTTAAACCGCAGGGAGAACAGCAGACGAGCAGCCACGTACAGCGGCGCCATTAAGATGTTGCCGGTTTACGTGTTTGTGTGTGTGTGTGTGTGTGTGTGTGTGTGTGATTTTAACCTTCACATTGATAACAGTAGTGATTCCTACGTCAGCAAGTTTTTAAACATTTTAAATAGAATGGGTTTTACAGCATGTTACACAGCTTACTTACAACAGAGGACAGACACTGGACCTGGTCCTAACGTATGGTGTGTCCACTAGTGTGTTCTCTGTTGTTGATCTGACTGTGTCAGACCACTACTGCGTGTTTTAACATCAGCAGTTTTATCCAACAGGAGGCCTGTGAGAAAATGATATATTACCCCTGAAGTAGCTTTTTTAAAGTAGATTTTAGACCAGATTTTAGCTGCATCATGTGATTTTATTTTTGAGCATTTTAACAACAATCTAAAATCAGACATTGACTTAGCAGCCCCACTTAAAACACATCATCAGGAACTTAATCTAGAACACTGTAGAGAAGCCTGGAAATTAAAGAGTTAAAAAGAAGCTGCAGGAGACGAGAGAGGAAATGGAAACAAAAACATCAAAATTAACAGTCCATGAAATTTTAAAGAAACAACTCAAAATCTACAATAATTCAGTAAAACAGACAGAAAACTATTTCTCAAACCTCATCACAAATAACAAAAATAAACTAAACTTCCTTTTTAAAACCATTGATCTTTTATTAACACATATTTAACAAGTCCTACATGCCCGCATTAGATGCAGGCTTGTGAGGACTTTGCAGACCACTTCAGAAATAAGATCCATGCTATTAGATCCACTCTTTTATCTCAACGACTTGTTGATTTTAAAAACATTTTATGGTTTCTTTGAGCCTGAGTTTTTAAACATAGTTATTACTCTCTTCAGACTAGTGTCTTCCCTGCTGCCTTTAAAACGGCGGTGTTGAGGCCCCTTCTGAAGAAGTTACTATCCAACTTACTGTTTTTAAGTAAAATGTAAGTAAGAAAAAGCTGTGTTTATTCAATTGCATGAGTTTTTGAATAAACACAACATTTTAGAAAAATATCAATGTGGATTTAGGACAAACCACAGTCCCGAGATCCTTTTAAGGATTGTTAATGACCTCAGGTGTAACTTCGACTTACAGAAACATTCAGTCCTGGTTCTCCTGGATCTAAGTGCCACCTTTGATACAGATGATCACGAAATTTTATTAGACAGACTGAGAAGTCTTAAATGGTTTTACTCCTATTTCACAGATCGACAGTTTTATGCAAGTATGATACATGCTCCTCAGGAATCCATGAGGTCAAGTGTGGGGTTCCCCAAGGATCAATTTTAATCTCAATACTTTTTATTTGTACATGTTACCTTTTGGGGATGTCATCAGGAGACATAGCTTTGATTTCCACATGTAACCCACATGAGGTAATCGTTATTATAGAAATGGACGCTCTTTGCAACTTCCAGTTTCCTGTTCTACCTGATTGCTGCTCCCACTGTGGTGTGGAATTTGGACTAATACTTGATCTCATATTGAGAAAAGCGTGGTGGACAATTGGATTACGGTCTGCCATATTCTGCAACTCCTCAGTGAGTTACTGACTGTTGTTATGTATGCGTGGGCAAGAACGCGCCTCTTTATGAGCCACCGCTAATTGTGCTAACGTTATCATACAATCAACACAGAGCATTTCAAATGTTTGTTCGGATAGTACGTAATTTTAATGCGTCAGTAGGACGCCGAACTATTGTGGCATGTTTTATCGGACGATATATGGGTTGTCCCCTCTGGTTGTGTCCCCCCTGGTCTCAAGAGTGCTGTAGTTCGACCGATTCTAAAAAAACCCTCACTTAATCCTCTGGACCTGAACAATTTCAGACCTATATCAAATATGCCTTTTTTAGCCAAAATTTTAGAAAAGACTGTTGCCACCCAGTTGACCGAGCACATGAAAAATAACAACATGTTTGAAAAGTTTCAATCCGGCTTTCGCTCACACCACAGTACCGAAACTGCCCTTATAAAAGTCACCAATGACCTGCTCTTAGCCGCTGATACTGGTCTATGTTCAGTTTTAATTTTACTTGATTTAAGTTCAGCATTTGATACAGTTGACCACGCCACTCTGTTAAACCGTCTCAGAAATTATATTGGCATTACTGACTCTGCATTATCTTGGTTTTCCTCTTACCTTTCATCCCGGTCATTCTCTGTAGTACTTGGAGAGTTTTCATCTTCCTCGGCCCCCCTATCATACGGTGTTCCACTAAGCGAAATGTTCACACTAACCAGAATGAAAATGCCTTGAGCACACGTTCAACCAGTTTGGGAAATCAGAAAAATTTATGTCCATGCATCTCATGGCAGATATCCACGCTATCTGCCTTCTCCTTGTTACTTCAGACATAAGACTCCCTTTATTTTTTTCCATGTTGGAAAAGAATAAAAAGACAGTCCATTTCCTACTTTTCCCTGTTTATCGTGTTGTTGTTTTTTTCTTTGTTGTTTCTGTTACTGGTTCTGAGAACAGTTCTCAGTGTTCACTGCAACCCACTATGGAACAAGTTCTCCTCACATCGATCGCAGTGCCTCATGAGTGGCCTCCAACAATGGCTATTTGTCCCGTTAGCCACCACGGGGCTAGTGTCGCAACGTCATGTTCCCATGCCATATAGTGGTACTGCTACATTTTTGTACTGTGTCTTTAAAGAAAAGAAAATTAAAAGAAAAGAAAAGAAAAGAAAATTAAAAGAAAAGAAAAGAAAAGAAAAGAAAAGAAAAGAAAAGAAAAGAAAAGAAAAGAAAAGAAACGAAAAATGTCATATATAGCAGATAATTGTGAAGTTTGGACTTACAGAGATTAGATGGGAGTATGGGGTAACAGATATCTACTTTACCTGAACAGAACATAAAACAAAACTTTCTGTTTCCATAATCTGTCATTTAGTCTAAACAAGTGAACTCCTTTTCTAGTGAAGCACTTTCTGTTCAAATCTGCTTCTCTTTTATCCGTTGTATTCATCCCACTGGAGCCTTCACTCCCCCAGTATTTCTAACAAATACAGCAACAGTTTATGTGCTTTGTTGAATCATGAAACATTGAAAAGTAAAGTATGAAAGGTAAAGTTGTTTCCAGAGGAAAAATAAATTACTGAGATTGTGAAAAAGAAATCTTAGACGTATGTTTAAAATAACATTTGATCCATCTAATGCTCGTCTCTCATCATGACTGTCTGTGGAAATGACAAACGCTTCCTTCAGAAGTGGCTCCTGGTGTTTATTATTACACAAATGTCAGAGGGTTGAATCCTTGAATGTCACTGTGAAAACTGTACAGCCAGGTTTGACCTTTTACAGCTTGCTGTAACAAAATCAATCCAATACGTCACACTGGATGGCAGCTGTACATGGACGGCGATGTGCACCTTTAAATTTAGCCGTGTAGTTCTTCTGCAGACAAGTCTTTCTCAGTCTTTAGCTTGCTTTTAAAAGTGGATAAGGACTCTTGATCGGACAGAGTTAGGTAGATTGTCCACCACCAGGGGACAACAGAGAAGAAGAGTCTAGCTACGTTTTGGTGGGAGCACTAGGAGTCTTGCACTGTGGAGAGGGAGTGTAGCTCTAGATTAAGGAGTGGAGGTAGATCGTTTGGGTTATTGTTTTGTAAGCCAGAAGCAGAGCTTTGAATTTGATTTACACATGATTGTTTCTTTCCCTGGTCGAATGCCAGCTATTGTGCTCAACACTGCCCCTGGACGAAACTGTCTTTCTGTCTGCGTATCCGTCTTCTACGTCAAGTATAAATGGGCCTTTATAGTATAGGGTGTAAATTTATGGAAAACGTCTGAACATCATCTGTTATTAAAGTATAAGGAAAGGAAAATATGGAAACCCATACAATGAACTATGTATATAGAGATATGTTAATGGATATGTGTATAAAGGTATGTGTGAGTATGCACATATGCATATTGTACCATATGGTGCGTTATTGCATTACTAGCTAAATTAATATATTTCAGCCAGCAGCTGTGAGCTTCTTGCTGTTTAAAGTGGTGATGCAGCACGACATGGGCAGCGTTGCAAAGTCCGCTTGTTGGGCTTATTTTTCTGTGAAGCTGCTTGTAAATACCGTCAGGCGCTGGTTTTTGCGATTGTCGTCTTAAATGTAGTTGCTTACTTGGGTTTCCTCTGCTCCCTTTGCAAAGCACTCCTGATTTTCTCACAGCTGTTCATCAAGTAATACCCCTGATGTGAAACAGGAAACGTGAACACAGCAGTCCTTTCAGCAGTTATTTCAGGGCTCAACATGCAAGACAGATTTAATTTAAGCACCCGTTGAATTACTTTTTATTTATGTATTTTTTCAAATAATCTGCTGGTCTGACTTCATTAAATTTATGTTAAAAAATAATTCTTTGAGTTTGACTTTGTTTTATATTTTATACAAGACTGTCATTAAGTTCAAAGGAGATTGTTGAACATAAATTTAATGAAGTC
>JBAGKL010000010.1:1009998-1022593 GCA_037177135.1 Melanotaenia caerulea
ACGAAACAAATGAACACAAACTACACCTCAGTAATCAAAGTACAAGCTGTTATAAAGCAAATTTTCAAAGAAGAAGATGAAGAAGAAAGAAGAAGGAGAAAGAAGAAGGAGAAGAAGAAGGAAAAAAAATGTTACTGGTCTAAAATTTCTTTAGGTATTAAAACCTTAATTTTTTTTAAACTTCCTAATTTGATCCTAAAAAAAAAAAAAGAAAAGTAAAAAATGGATGTAAACATATATCCTGTTTTTCAACATACAATTATGAGAGTAATTCATTTAATTACTTGGTCTTTGAGACAGTTTCAGTCTAAAAAATACATATTAAATAATAACTAGTGTTTTTAATTTTTACACCCTCTAAAGGCCAGTTTACAAAACTTCGGTTATGTAATGTAATAAAAACAAACAATTCATTATTCTGGCCCTGTTAGTTTTTTATTTTTATCTTTTTTTTTATTTCTTATTTTTTATTTTTTACACTGTCTGCCTGTCTGTCAGGAACATAACTCAAAACGTTATGGACAAATGTTGATTCAATTTCCAGAGAATCTCAGAAATGGAATAAGAAAAAGGGATTACATTTTGGGTGCGACCCAGATCACCGTTTGGATCCAGGAATTTTTTTGAAGGATTACTATTGGGAGATAGGGATAATTTTGAATTTTGAAGCTTCTGACTCATCGGATACTGTCCAGAATCCTTGGCAAAAAAAAAATAATTACAAGATGACATTGATTTAGATATGATAGCCTTAATATTTATTTATATAAATTATGTTTTAACGCATGAAAACCAGGATTGCCACCATCGACTGTACATAAAAGATGGGCGGAGCCTCCGTGAAGTCACCCGTGGGTTTCTGAGGAGCAAAAGTGAACCTCAAATCGCGGTTGTGCTACACTCTCCCTTCTTGCCGTGGATATTGGATACATGTCATTTAAAAGGACACGCCCTTAATTAAGCCTGAATTTCAAAATTAAATAACATTCAAACAGATGAGTTAGAAAACAATTCACCCCCCCACAGCTGTCATGAAGGTGAACTTGACCTATTAAATCCTAAAATGGATTTTTGTACCAGGCTTTAAACATGTTTATTTCTGCTGTGAAATTGGTCTTTTTAACATGGGAGTCTATGTTATTGACTTACTGGTGCCCCTAGTGGATGAGGAGTGAATTGAATTTTTTTCCGCATAGGCTTCATAATTCACTGCTGGAGGTTGTCGCTTGATTGCCACAGAACTTTTTAGGTTATTGAGTAAATAAACTCAGATAAAAGAATTTTGATTAACGCTACCTTGAAACTGGACGTACAGTGAATGTTTTCCACAAAGAACAGGGGCTTCTAATCCTGGTCGCCTAACTCTGAAACATTGTTGTTGCACTGGCTTTTCGGGTCTTATTCTATAAACTTCTTCACGTAAAAGCATTTCCCAGTGTTTGGCATTTTGCTTTTCCTTTAAGGCAACAAACGCCTTGCAGTCTTTCACTAGATGACAACTACGATGCTTTATAAAGTCACTGGTGGTAAACCTGGCAGCATTCGTGCCGCCTCTGGAAAATTCAGCCCTGCATATTGGGCAAATCGCTATTTTACTAGTGGTATTTTCTAATGAGTAAAAATGACAAATTACTAGCATACTGCTAATGCTAAATGTTTGCACAGCAGTGACTCATGCAGCTGTTTCTTTACTTACCAACTCAAAACAACGGTCACGTAAGTGTACATAACTTCCTGTGTCTGTGTGGTGCGGTGTTGGGCAGGAAACAAAGAATTATGATTCTGTTTCCGTGGTAACAGATGGTGTTTAGACAGAAATACCAGTGTGGTCAACTTAGCGATGTTCACCTCTGGCTGAAAATGAAACGTACAAAGCTGCTGCTGGAGGATCCTGCCCTGGCTTATCGTCAGAGTGATGTCTATTAATGAAGAGTGGACAAAAACAAAATACACTTAAAAAAACTGAACTAAAAGATAAAGAAAATATTGACAGAATTATTTTTTTATTTTATTTATTTATTTTTGCTGTTCTAAACATTTTTAGGTTGTCTATTTTTTTTAAATCAGTTTCTGCCTTTCCCACCACGTCCCTCTTTATAGCAGCATCCATTACAACTATATGTACCAGGCTGATGATGCTGATTAGCAACTTCTAGGACAGCCAATAGCAGCTGTTCTTACTGAGGAGTGGGAACAGTGGCTAGAGGAGCATTAGTCCCTGAAGCTGTTTATTACCAGGAACTACGTGGACCAGTAAAACCATGTCCTGGGGGGGATGATGGGGACAAAGTTGTCGTTCTGCTTCGACTATGAAGTGAAAATCAAATCAAATCTGACTTTATTTGATTTGTTAGTTCTATGTCTACTTGTTTTTTATTTGTGTGGCCAGTAACATGTTTTTATGTCAACTGCTGCACAAATAAATGTGAATGTAAACACTGTCATTTCTGAATTTATTGTTCAAGTTTTTATCCCTAATACAGTGAAAATGAGAGGAAATGTGAATGTTTGCTATGTAAGGCGCTTTCAGTGTGCTCCTAAAATTAAATTAGGGCCCCCATGCTCCTCGTAAAAGAAGTCGATCTGGAGCCCTGCCCCCTTCATCCAGGCACGCCCCTCACATGTGGAACAAACTGCAGCTCTGCTGACTCAGCAGTTTTACATCAGGGTTAAAACTTTCTATTTGCTGCCTTTTATCAGAGCAGCTGTTAATTCCCCACACCACTTTATTTCTGTTTGATCTATTTTATGTCTTTTTCTTTCCGCTGTTATCTCGTTTCTTTTAAAGTTAGTTTTTAAATCACCTGTAATTCCTTCCAGCAGCGCTGCTTTAATGTTTTATGTGAAGCACTTTGTCTTCTACATGAAACGCGCTGCCTTGCCAGCGTGTGGTTCTTTGTTCCAGGATTATTTATTTATTTATGTTTGGATGTTTTTCCTGCTTTCTAAAGAAATGTTCTGACCATGGTGATAATTTGGGGCCTTTTCTATGGCTGCTGATCTTGGCCCACCAGGGCCTGTGCTGTGACCAGGGGGGGGCTCCGGCTGGGCCTTCCTCCGCAGCCCTCTGGGTGGGTCCAGGGTGGTCTTTGTGGTGGGGGGGGGGGCTTGGTTTGGTGTCAAGGTTTTTGTAGTTTTGGATTAATTTTAGTTTTTATTTCATTTTGACTTTTTGTTTTCAAATTCAGTTTTAATTAGTTTTTAGAGGAGATTTTCTAGTTTTTATTAGTTTTTTGAAAATGCTTAGTTTCAGTTTAGTTTTTGTTTAGTTTTAGTTTTTCTTTTGTAAATTTGGGTATTTGTCAGATGTAAAATTTGAAATCATCAAAATAAGCTTCGTATAATAAAACCTTAACAAGATAGAATTTTTAAAAACTATCAGGAAGAAACATGAACAGCATCAACAAATGACCTTAAGTAAAACAGTGTGTATAGTGCTGCTTCTGAGATGGTGTGCTCGGTAAAAATCACCATAACATACTAAAAACACGCATCAACATAACATGAATCCATTCCAGAGACAATTTAGTCTTATCATGAACCTCAGCAACCCAGCGACCTCTAGACCAGAGGTTTCATTCATTCATCGAAACCATTAATAACTTACTACATGAAGAACTGAACTAAAGCTGCAGCGGCTTCAGTAAAAATGAACAGAAGCTCATGTTAAACTGGACGGGATGAAGCTGCTAGGACATGTTAAACTGGACGGGATGAAGCTGCTAGAACATGTTAAACTGGACGGGATAAAGCCGCTAGAACATGTTAAACTGGACGGGATGAAGCTGCTAGGACACACAGCCAGCAGCTCATGCTCAAGGAGCAACCACCTCCCTGAACTCTGGTACAGGGTCAGTGATGCATGTACATCACTTAATGCTGAGACGGGACAAAGCTAAAGCTGCAGAGATCGTGCAGACTTGACTGTTTATCAGCGGTGCATTGAGCCATGTGTAACTTTTACCAACATCCAGCATGGGCAGATCTCTGCTGAGAACAAACACAGCAAGTCAACCACGGCTCAGCTCCTGGGTTCAGAGGGAAGCTTGTTGGCTCCGTGCAGCAACTGCTTGACAGGGAAACTCCATCTGTCTGTAGGTGGATCCAGGAGCCATGTGGGTTCAGACCAGAGCGTTTGCCAGCACAGCGGGTCGGCCAGACGGCCATATGGAGCGGGCAGCGCCAGGCTGGATGGCTTGGATCTGGTCTCAGACTTCCCTGCAGCCTGGTTTTACTTTAGTTTTAGACTGTTAAGAGTCTCAGAACTCACCGGTTTATCACCGAGCTCAGTAAATGAACTCTGCTTTATGACTGTAGCTCAGTGAAGCCATCGTCCCCGTCACCAACGTGGCCCTCGCTTCTTGTAAACATCAGGAGGTCACCAGCAGGAGCGAGGTGACAACCTGATGACATAACACAGCCCAGTTTCCGCCATCAGAAGGAAGCCGTGACGGCCACTGCCTCCAAGCCCTTCATCACACTTCGTCCTTTTCTTCTCCTGAGACTCTGTTCACAGAACTTTGCTTTTTAGTGATTGGGTGTGTGAATGAGTAGCAGACTGTGTGTGAAAGGCACAGGCAGGAAAAAAAAACATCTGTCATGAGATATGGAAACGACGTTCAGAACTGAGTCCCTGTTAAGGGTTAAAACTACTGGAGGAACCAGACCATGACCTGGCACTGGGAGACAGGGCAGGTCCTCTCCGTCCGTCCAGCTGAGCTGCTTCTACTCTGGCTTTTCTTTGTAAAACTCTGTAATTACAAGCAGACGAATGCTTCTCCTGCAGCAACACATAAAAACACAGTTTCTTTCAGCCTGGCAGCCCAGTTCAAGGTGTTTACCACCACTCCCTCGCCCCCTCTGCTGGGTTGAGAACACAACAAACAATGCGGTTGCTATGGGCTCATCGGGTTGCCCCGACACTGCATGTCATCAACAGTTCAGACAGCCGAGCCGCGGTTCAGGAGATGGTGAAAGAGCCTGGATACTCCCACAGCAAACACACCAAGCCACCGGACATGCTACACACACCTTCAAGAACTCATCTAAAACCAGTTATCTACACACAAACGGCACTGAAGCCAAGAAGCCTTTAACATCTCTTATTGAAAATTACTTCAATGATTTCTCCTTCAAAATACATATTTATTGTTCCAGTTATTTCATTTGTGCAGTTTAGATTATGTATATGGGTTTGTCTTGAAACCATTGGGGGGGGGGGCTGTTTTCCCTGCCGCACCACTCAACCTGCGTATAATGCCTAGAAAACCGCAGCCAGGAACCATCCCTGCAGCTTTGTAAAACTTTGTTCTTGGCAGGGTCAGGGCGGTAAAGTTGCTGTACAGTGGGAGGGATCTGGTTAACGTCACTCACCAGTCTCTCCATCTCCTGCTCCCGGAGCCTCTCCTCTCTCTGTCGTCGATGGTACTCCAGCAGTTCATCCTCATTGTCGCTGATCTCCGTGATGCTGTTCTTCCTTTCTCTCATCCCAGGGTGGGGTCTCCCTGAAGACATTTTCCTGTGGGTCCTGGGGCTGGCTACGGGGGAAGAACCAGGCAGGGACCCCAGGCTGTAAGCAGGTGATAAAGAACTCCCAAAGCCTGTTTTCCGTACGCTGCTTTCCTCCATCATCACCGAGGTTGGAGATGGACTGCGAGCTCGAATCCCCCTACCGCACGCTGCCTCCTCTGATGCACATCCGGCTTTACGCCGAAGCCTGGGACTCTCTGGGACAAGCTTTCCCAAACCTGATGGGCTCTCCAGAGACCTCAACATGGGGATTGTCCCTGGCAGCGCTCCTGGGAGAACTGGGACCGCCCTCCGAGCTAAAGAGGGGCTTAGAGGAGGCAGCTCTCTCATACCGCTGCCACCGTTCAACTCCATCTTCCTCCTGGCCATACGAGGGCTCTCGAGGGGCTGCAGTGAACGTGGATGCTGGAGGGGAGATCCTTGGATGATGTGGACAATGGGGTCCAGGGGGGGCTGGAAGGCTCTGGTAGGTTGGGAAAGCTGGCTGGAAGGGCTGGAGGTGAGGGAGGGCTCAGCCAGAATGAGGTGCTCTCTGAAGGGGCTGGCAGGCCTTTCCTGCAGCACTGTGGTGGTCTTGGTCCTGGGGCTGGAGGGAGATGGGGATGGACAGGACGGGAACTTGGGGGTGATTCTGGAGCTGCTTGGCACAATGTTTCTACTATTAAGAGATTCATTAGAGGACAGGAGCGGGGTCAGGCAAGGGTCCTCAAACCCATCCTGGACCAGTCCTCTGGGGCTTGGCTTGGGACTCGGAGGAGCCTCCGGTAAGACTTTCCGCTGCAGTCTGGGGCTTTCATGAACCTTCTGGCCCAGCCCAGAGCTGCTAAAGTTGGGCAGTATTGTCCGTGGCTGAGGTACAGGTGGAGGCTGGGTGGTAAAGTTGTAGCTAGAGGAGCGTGTAGGCACTGGTGGCAGGGTGGAGCTCTGGTCCAGGGGTCCTCCACTTGGAGACGGGCTGGTAAAGCTCCCACTGCTGGCCGCTGAAGGGGATGAGAGTGGGGAGAAAGGAGGGGACGTGTTCTCGTAGCTGGACCCCACAGACATGGCCCCTGGGCTGGTGGGCGGGGACAGCAGATACTTTCCCCCTCCGTTGACCACGGGAGACAGGGGGGAGCGGGGGATAGACTGGCCTCCAGGAGGCTTCTTTGCCTCAGAGGGAGAGGGCTGGGGGTCATCCATGGCTAAGGAATCCATGATCTCCTGGAGGTCCTTCTCAATGGAGCTGACGATGGCACTGTGCTCAGACTGGACTCTCTCTCCAGCAGCTGGAGGAGACTGGACTGGACTGGTCTGGTGATTCCCATTGACCAAACTTTCAGTGTCTGATGGGGGAGAAGACGAAGAGCAAACATCATCACACTATTCCTCAACTTTCAGTCTTCAAAAGATATTTTCTGTCTTTAGTAGGACATTTATTGTGCGTGTTAACTTTCCTACGACATATCAGCTCTAAACCAAGTCATAGTCACTGGTCTGACTGGTGCACTACAGAGCCAGGTAGGTTACCATGGTAACTTTAGAGGAAGAGGTAACCGACTCCGAAGCCGGTTAAATCTGCTGCTGATGGTGCACCAGACAAAAAAGTGAGCCTAAATGTCATCATGCAGAACTGCTGAATTTACCTTCATCCCGACACTGGAACTCATTTAAAAACCACATAGTGGGTTTGTGTGGTGGAACACCCGTCTGAGCCAAAGAACGAGGAATTTAATAACTTACACAGAGATTTTACGGCTTTTAAATATGAAATGTTTTTCCCAGATATTCTCCCACTTCATGACGTTTCTACAGCACAGTTTCCACTGACGGGGGTGGGTTGGGTCAAGTCAGGCCGAGACAGGTCGGGGCGGGTCGAGGCAGGTCGGGTCAGATCAGGGCCGGTCAGGTCTGGTTGGGTGAGGTAGAACCCAAATTCCCCACAAAAACAAATGATGGTTTTATCTGATGAAGCAGCAGTTTTAAAATCAGGATTTTATTTCCGACGACGCTTTCAGTGACACAGACGACTTCTCTTCATTAAATTTTGTACAATTTGGCTTGGACATAGATTTTTACATGAATTTAAAAAGTCTGGTTTTGGTCAGACATCATGAACCGAAATAGCTTAATAAATAAAACAAATAAAAGGTCAATTTATAATATTTAATGTAAAATTATATATTTAAGACTATAACATTAAATAGAATACAGAGAATAATTTGATAAACTGAAGTAAAATTAAAATGAATAAAAAAAATTATAAAAAATAAAACAGACTGAAATCAAAGAAACGTATGAATGAAGTAAACAAACAAAAACTTGAAAAGTTAAATGCAATGAAAATAAAATAAAAAAGGATAAACTTGAGTAAATTAAATACGACATTTAGACATAAAATGTATAAAATAGAAAATAAATTAAAATAATTAAAAAATTACAGGAAATTAAAATCAACAAATGTAAATAGATAATGTATAATTCAATATAAAATCAAATAGAAGACAATAAATTATGTCACTAAATTGAATAGAATAAAAAAACTATAACAGAACAAAATAAACTGATATAAAATTAAGTAAATTAAAATTTAAAAATGAGCAAAAAATGAAATAAATTATTTAATAAACTAAAGTAAATAAAGATAATTGAATATAAAAAATAGCACACAATTAAAATCATTAAATAAACTTAATTCAAATAAACAGAACATTTAAATAAATAATAACATAATAATGTAGTAAATAGAGTAAATGAATTGATATATACCTTAGAAATAGAAGAAAACATTTTTAAACTAAGTTAGTTTTATTATTTGCCTTCAGATCAACAGCTGATCCACATTTAGCAGCCAGGTGTGCAGAACAGGTGAGGAAGGAGGCAAGGACACAGACAAGGAGACAAAGAGACATCACAGAGGCCTGTGATGTAGGACAAGGATGAGGGAAAATGCACCCACATAACCTCATAATTACCATGTAACCCAAACGCAACACAGACCACCAATCTGGTGTCTGTCATGACGTCAGCATGGTAGGTTTTTCCTAGAGAAAGGCAGATCCACGCAGGACATTCATCAGCAGGACCCGAGGCAGGACTCTGTGCACACATCCATGTTAAACCTGTTTAAACTGAGAGCTGTCATTTTACAGGCCCATGAGGGTGACTGCACGCGGGAAATGAAAGAGATAAAGCAACGATAACAGAAAACAGAGCGCGTGCTGTCTCTGAGAAGATGATGTCAGAGGATGTCCCATCAGCACAGCTGCTATCAAATATAGAAGCTTCACAAATAATGCATCAGCTGAGCTGGGAACAGCTTTCACGACATGCACCGCCGAACCTGAACGCACCTCCAGCATAATTACAGACATCAGGTAGTTTTACCGACCAATGTTTAAATGTCACTGTCACGTCCACTTCCACGGTGCACAACACGGAGGGGTGGGGTGACGACAATAAAAGCAGCCGTTTGCTCAGGGAAAGCCGTGAAATGATGTCATGGATACAGACCACCGTGCCAAACTTCGCTTCAAGAAATGGCAAGTCAACGTTAACGCGCCTACCGGTGAAACCGAGCGTCGCGGGGGTCCTAGCTTGCCTCGTTTTCTTTTAATCGTGGACATCTTTAATTCGGCACCGTTTCAGTTAATAAGTGTTGGCTCAAATAAACACATTTGGTTCATTTGTCATCTCGAATATCTCATTTCATGAGAACACACCGTCACGTTGGGACCTCGGGAAATAAATGATGTATAAACCAAAAAATGGCTAAATGGTTGATCGGAATTTCTAGACTAATTAGCCTGAACCGAGCCAGGTAATTGTTCGTGTCCTACGGCTTATCGAGCCTCCCCGACCAGGACACAAACCCGACAGATCGTTAATGGAGTTCGGTGTGTGGTCGTTTCCAGTAACTTGCGTCGCCCATTGAGCAGTAGGGTTACTCACATGAAGGCATAAAACTGCGACCCAGTTTCAGCTCGGTTCACCGGCTACATGACACACACCTGATGTCCATCTCCTTCGGACACCGCTAACAGACCGGGTGTGCCGGAGCACTGCCGTGACAGGCTCCGCACGCACCGGGGAAGCTATGGAGACGCAACGCAGCCTGATCAGCCGGGGTTGGGGTGCTGAGCACCACCGCTGCCTGCTGTACATTCACCCGCAATAAGACAGGACGTTTCCGGATCCAACTCTACAAATTAATGGTTTAATGTAATCAAAATTCCTCTGAAAATAAAAATAAATGTGACAGAGATTAATGTGATTATGGTTACGTGAAGAGATTATTGTTACTCGTTTTTACAAACAGAGGAGCTCTCCTAACTCACGTACGTCAAGCTTCGCTTCTAGTTTTGGTGGCATAAAGCTGTGTCACTTCCGGTATCGTAGCTAGCTTTACGCTGCTCAGTCTGGGGTGACGTTACCTGCTGCTGCTTTACAGCGCTGATGGAAAAAGTCACAGCAGAGACTTGTGGATTTTTCCTGCCTCTTCGTATAAAAACGAATGTTTTCTCTGTTATAGATGAAACAGAGAGGAAATTTACACAAATGGCAACAAACTGCCATTTTACTGTCATGAAAACAAAGATCTGAAAATATATTAAATATAGATAAAATATTGTCTTTTAATTACCTTTGATTACCAGACGGGCCCTCTGAGGAGAGAAAAAATTATTCTATAATCGAATTTTCCAAAATGAATCATAATGATCCAGTTTGCTTTGAAAAGGTTTGAAGATGGACGTTAAGCTGCAGGAAATAAAAATGTAACAAAAAGTAATGAAACTAGCGTCTGGTGGGTTATTTCTGTGTTATAATAATGCTTCTTGGCAGTAAATGCTGTGGAAAGCCTGTTTATTTTCTTTTTAGAGTAACTTCATGCATTAAAAAGGTTTCTGACTCATTTTATGACACACTGACATTTATTATGTACATTCCTGGAGCTGTTGCTGCAGCTTCCCAAGGCTAGAAACCACTCATAACAACTGCTTTCCATCCTGGAGCCTTTCCAGCAGCATTTTACTTCATGCACCGCACCACTGGCTAGCAACTGGATAGCAACACTGGCCGTTTTACGTGCATCATGGTTGAATCCTTAAAGAAAAGCAAGAGGACATTACTGGAAGAGAAAGTGGGATGGAAGACGCGACTAGAGTCAACATCAGCCTTTTACTGGATGCAGAAAGAAGAGACAGGATGCAAGACGGGTGCCGAGCTAGCCGTCGTTAGGCGTGTGGATGTGAATGGAGCCAGGTTTGTAGGGAAATGCATTTGTGGGATGAGCAGGTGGAAAACCAGCCAAATCTTTTCTACCAATCTTCTCTCAGCTTAGTCTGCTGTTTTGAGCTTCTGGTACTCCCGGTGTTAACAAGCAGGTGTCAGATAACACCCAGGTGCTGCTGGTCAAAGTGTAGAGAAGATGTGGAAACCACTGATGTACCAATAACATCTTCTGGTGGGGGCAGCGTCTTTCTCGCTGGAGGAAAGCTGAATGCAGAGAGATGAGGTTGTGCAACCAGTGGTGATCATATGTCCTTCCAGTCTATCAGACTGTAAATGTATCAGCAAGCAGCTTTGGAACAACACAGAAATGATCCATCAGCCCTCATTTTCTGACTTTTCTGCTACATTTACATGTTTAACTGTTCGTTGTTGTTTCAGTGATGATGTTTTGTCAGAAACCTCCAGCCCTATCTGACATGTGGAGCAGTCAAAGAGCCTTTATCTAGTAGCAAAGCAGAGGGCTGATGGGGGGCTGGGGAAGGGAGGGTGCGGTTATAGCAGAGGGACCAGAGCTGGACGACTATAAATAGTCTGCAAAAAGAGCCTGTAACCCCAGCTGTAGGCCACTTTACGTGAGCAGTTCAGGAACACAAAGCACTGCGACCGGCTCACATGAGCAGAAATGTATGAAAACAAAGGATAAAAGCTCAGATAAGCATTACAGAACTTGGCAAAACCCCTTTGCATGCAGTCTTTTATGGTAAATCATACAATAATAAGGGAAATTATAACGATTTAGTCCCAAAATGAGACTGAATGTGATAAAACTGTCTCTAAATTTAACGTTCTGGTTTGGCCTCCATAATGACCCTGGGCCAAGAGTTCACATACAGATAACAAGCACCAGTTTCAAATCTCTGCATCTCATACGACAGATACTGGTTTATCATGGGAGTGGTGTAAGCCAGTGCAACACAGGAATGCATAATTATATGTCTCCAAACAACGGAAGGCTTTCATTACTGGCTCAGGAAGTCCGTGGCAGCCCGTGTGCTAAACTTATCCCCCAATGGACGGCAGCGTCAGCAGGCAACGATGCTCGGACAGGTCGCTGCCCCGGGCCAAGAAAAGGAGGAAGATTTGCTTACAGCTGTACGAACACAAACACAAGCAGCTGCAAACGTTGCCTGGAGACACGGAGGAATGAGATGCTGATAAAAACATGCAGCTGCAGGTCCAGCTGGGCAGCACTTTAACACCTCCTACTAGCAACAAGGGGCAGAAACAAACTGTTCAACAGTTCCTCACATGGATTTAAAGGTGGTTTAATACCTGTAAATCAAGAGGATTCATTCACATTTTACCGTGCTAGAGCCGGAGACATAATCCCCACGGGGCGAGCTGACACTGGAACTTCACCAGGAAACTCGGATCATATTAAAGGTCTGAAGGTGGAGACGGCCGGTGTGTTTTCAATCAAAAGTTTAGGAATTTAAGGTTCACCTTGCTGAGTGAAAAACACTGAATACGACCCAAATTCCAAATATTGGTATAACCAGAATCCCATCAGGTCACATTTTCTTCCCAGTAGAAGATCAACAACATGACAGATGATGAAACAGAGACATTTCACCATGAGATGGAAAATATGAGCTGACGGTGGATCTGATGCAGCAACACGTCTGGAAAAAGTAGTTCCAGGGTGGTGTTCGGCATGGTGTAAAAAGTAGTTCCAGGGTGGTGTTCAGCATGCTGTAAAAAGTAGTTCCAGGGTGATGTTCGGCACGGTGTAAAAAGTAGTTCCAGGGTGGTGTTCAACATGATGTAAAAAGTAGCTCTCGGGTGATGCCCAGCATGA
>JBAGKL010000010.1:1137630-1149788 GCA_037177135.1 Melanotaenia caerulea
GTTTCCAGTTTATACTGGTTTCTAGTTTATACTGGTTTCCAGTTTATTCTGGTTTCCAGTTTATACTGGTTTCCAGTTTATTCTGGTTTCCAGTTTATTCTGGTTTCCGATTTATACTGGTTTCTAGTTTATACTGGTTTCTAGTTTATACTGGTTTCCAGTTTATACTGGTTTCCAGTTTATTTTGGTTTCCAGTTTATACTGGTTCCAAGTTATACTGGTTTCCAGTTTATACTGGTTTCCAGTTTATTCTGGTTTCCAGTTTATTCTGGTTTCCAGTTTATACTGGTTTCCAATTTATACTGTTTTCCAGTTTATTCTGGTTTCCAGTTTATACTGGTTCCAATTTATACTGGTTTCCAGTTTATACTGGTTTCCAATTTATACTGGTTTCCAGTTTATTCTGGTTTCCAGTTTATACTGGTTTCTAATTTATACTGGTTTCCAGTTTATCCTGGTTTCCAGTTTATACTGGTTTCCAGTTTATTCTGGTTTCCAGTTTATACTGGTTCCAATTTATACTGGTTTCCAGTTTATTCTGGTTTCCAGTTTATACTGGTTTCCAGTTTATACTGGTTTCCAGTTTATTCTGGTTTCCAGTTTATACTGGTTTCTAATTTATACTGGTTTCCAGTTTATACTGGTTTCCAGTTTATACTGGTTTCTAGTTTATACTGGTTTCCAGTTTATTCTGGTTTCCAGTTTATACTGGTTTCCAGTCAGTCCCAGAACAGATTTAAACCCTTCTGATGGTTTACATCCCAGAACGGTTCAGGACCAGAATCCATCTGTGATTCGTTCAGAGAATAAACCTGGAAGAGCTCTGAGGTCCAGAGACTCTGGTCAACTAGTCCAGACCAGAGTCCAGACCAGACTCCAGACCAGAGTCCAGATGAGAGTCCAGACCAGAGTACAGACCAGAGTACAGACCAGGGTCTAGGCCAGAGTCCAGACCAGAGTCCAGGCCAGAGTCCAGATCAGAGTCCAGACCAGAATCCAGACCAGAGTCAAGGCCAGAATCCAGACCAGAGTCCAGACCAGGGTCCAGATGAGAGTCCAAACCAGGGTCCAGACCAGGGTCCAGACAAGAGTCCAGACCAGGGTCCAGAGTAAACCTGGAGCAGCAGCATGTAGGTGGAGATGAAAGTTTCTTTAAATCCAGGTGAAACGTTTCTGTTCTCATCGTCTCTGCAGGAATCTGCTGCTGACTTTTAACTTTTCATCATTTAATGTAGTTCATGGTTTTATTGTGGTTTCTGTTTTTACTGCTTCTGATGCTTCCTTTCCTTTCTTGTTTGTTGTGAAGCACTTTGAACCGTCATGAAATGTGATGTAGAAATAAACAGTCTAGCCTTACATTAGGCTTCTTCAGCCTGCTGCCATCAGGAAGGAGACTGTGGAGCCTGCGGGCCAGGGCCAGGGCCAGGGCCAGGACCAGGACCAGGACCAGGACCAGGACCAGGACCAGGACCAGGACCAGGACCAGGACCAGGACCAGGACTAGCAGAGTGAGGAACAGCTTGGTCCACCAGACTGTCAGGATGCTATAAAATAAAAAAATAAAAAAATAAATAAAAAATAAAAAACTGTCAGGATGCTGAAATCGCTCCCCCCTTCCACACACCCTGGACTCTGATGCCCCCCATCAACCCCTGAACTTTTTACCCCCTCAGAAACAAGAACAACCATTTTAACCAGTTTAACCAGCTCAGACTGTTGTTGCTCTATAACCATAAAGACACTGACTGTAACTACCATCCATTCATTCTCTGTACCGCTCAGTCCATTACGGGTCGTGGTGGGTAAGCTCGAGCTTATCCCAGTATTTAACAGGTGAGAGGCAGGTACACCTGCACAGGTAGCCAGTCCATTGCAGGGTCGACACAGGCACAAACAACCCTTCACACTCACTCCTAGGGAGGATTAAGAGAGACCAGGTAACCCAACATCATGTCTTTGGATGGTGGGAGGAAGCTGGAGAACCCGGAGAGAACCCACGCATACCTGGGGAGAACATGCAGGTCCACACAGAAAGACCCCCCCAGCCGAGGATCGAACCAGCGACCAAACCGCCACACCACCGTGCAGCCCTGACTGTAATGTTTATTGGGTTCATGCTTGTATTCATGCACCGAGGTTTGAGAGAAACATACCTTAATTCTCTGTTTGTCCTGTATAGTGCAGAACTGACAATAAAGCTGACTTTGACTTTCATGCCTAATGAGGATGCTGCACACCTGGGTGTCGCTGCAAAGTTTCACTGCCCACTACACGGTGTTTGGTCTGCGTTTTCTCCTGCACAGACATCGTTTTCACTCTGCTGTTGGATAAATGCTTTTTTTAAAAAGGACAAAGTTGTGTTTTGCATGGAAACACTGTCGTGTAAACAGGCAACAAATGACTAAAAAATTTAAAGAATATGCATCTAATAGTGTTCATGGAGAGTCACAATTAATTATTGACATGTTAGGGTGTCAGGATTAGGTATAAAATGAGCATCTTTCCCAGCAAGGTTGGGTTGTGGCTTATCAAAAGTCACCCAGAAAATAGGAGATAGTTTAAAAACTATATTTGTCAGTGATAGATTGTTTAAAAAAACAAAAACAAGAAACTTGTGTGTGTTGTGTAAAGGGTTACCTGCTGTGTTCCGCATCCAGAGGTGGATGCTGGAATTTGGTGACATATGCTAGCCATCAGGAGGAAATCTTTTCCCAGGACACATATGTTAGTTTCAGCAGGATTTTACCAGACTTGTTCTACAAGCCTTTCAACAAAAATGTGAATATTTACCACCAAAAATCTGCATAAGCGATTTTAGTTTCACATTTCTGAAATAAAGTCACCACAGCTGCTATAAGCCAAAAGGAATGTGGGCTGTAATCTACCAGCTAATGGTGCTGGAGCAGAATTAAATACAACAAACTGTTCACCAATAAATTTACTTCAGTGTTTGCACAGCACAGTCTTCCCCTTACCAACTCCGTAACTTTATGACCTGAAACATTTCGGACTGGTTTGATGCACAGTGACGTCTGTTCTGTGCATCTCTGAAGCAGCGTCCCAGAAACCACACTATGCAGCCTTTTCACCCAGGACGCTGCGTGATGTTGCAGCTTCGTGTCACAAACCGACTGTTTTGAACGCACACCGTGGCTGATTCAGCAAAGAAATGTTAGAAAACATTACTGAAAGAAGAGAGGAAACAAGAGCCAGAGCAACAGAAGACATTTTGTACTGTCTGGAGAGATCTGACAGTGCAGGTAGGATGAAGATGGATTAGCGGTCGACAGCAGGTGCACCACTGAAACGTTTAGTTCACCTTAAAGCTGCAGCATGGAACAAGATCAAAGATCAATGACAGAAGAACTTAATATATCATTAAAAACAGTGTTTCTATTGGTCTCTAATGATTTTACTAAACCAACTGTTATGTTTTTATTCTCTTAAAATCCATGTACATGCAGTTGCCGCCATTTTTACTACGGTGTCCCTGAATGGAAAAACACGCTTTAAAACAGCAGCAGCAGATTTGGTAGGAGCTAGAGCTACCTTAAAAACACCTTAAAGCACCACAGAAGAAGACAGGACACACATAGTTACCTGTAGTTCAGTCATCGTTGCAACTGAGGCCCCTGGATCCACTCATCTTTATGTCTGGAAGAAGTTTGGCTGCTGACAGACACCATACATTCATTGCATGCTCTACCCCTCTTTACCACTAGATGGCAGTAAATCTCTCAACCTGGAGCTTTAAGGCCAGGAAACATTATAACTCAATAAATTTGACCAAAAGTCAAATGAATGACATAAAAAGAGTGATATAGTGACCGTGAGATATTTTCTTTCACACTGAACCTGTGTTAGACTTTTAAATAGCGACTTGGGTGGGACGATGGCTTAGAGACCTGGGGTTTTAACGGAGGAGAAACGCTCTGATGATCTGATTTTCTTGTGAGCAAATTGATTCTGTAGGATAAACATGTGATACAAATTGTTAATATTTATAAATCAAGCTCAGATGTTCACCAAAAGATGGAAAAATAATTCAAGATACTCATTTCTTTGACTAAACTAAAATTATAGATCCCCAGTGTTTGATTACCCTACAAATGTTTCATGTCTGATTTATTCATTTTTGTAGCTGCTTTAATAGACTGTTTGGGACGTGAACAGACACGTAGCTGACAGACGGAAGACGGAAGTGACCTTTCGCCGGTCCAATGACATCACGTGGGCGGACTGCTCTTGAGTCCTAACCAGGATTTCATGGACTCTAATAGATTCTGTGTTCAGTAACATAGACGCGTTTACTTTTACAACGTAGACAGAGAAGAACCGATCAACGACATGTCGGAAGAAAATAGCTCTGCGGTAAGTTTTGATCAAACGACTCGATTTCTCACTGTCATTTATACACAGAGGTTCAGCCAGAGTTCCGCATACGTCATAATTCTGTGCGCGGTGATTGGCTGATGTTTCTATCTGTCTCTGGGCTCTGCTCCTCATTGGACAAGAGAAAGGAGCGAAACGGTCTGTCAAAGCTGAGCCTGAAGCTAAGGCTAAGCTAAGCTAGTTCATGAACTTAACATGGAGAGCCAGTTTTCTGGCTAATGATAAAGTTTCTAAGTATAAATGGTCTGAAGGTTGGAGGGTGTTAGACACCAGCAGCGCGTGTCCTCGTCCTTTCTGTTCCAGGTCACATGGTTATTCCGCTTGTCTCTGCTGATGTACCACCTGAAACATTTAATTTATTCAGGTTTAAAGTTTACTTCTGTCCAAGCTCAACCTTGTAATTACGGTAGAAACCAAAAGTCTAATTCTACTATAAACATGTCACCAGTTTTCTATAATTTCAAAGATTTTCACTTTATCCCTGAAAGATTCGTGTAAGATATTAAATCAGGGAAATTTATAAGTTTTATGATGGTTTGTAGCACATGTTAGTGTTTTACTGTTTTTAATTGTCACTGTTTAAAAATTATACTAATGTGATTAATATTTGGTTAAATATTTAATTTATTTAAAATTTGTTAAGAAAACATAATTGAAATAATTAAATACATTCATTATTTATTAATCTGTATTTTTGGATTAATTTATTGATTATTATCAACGTTTTAAATAAACAGTTTTCATTAGTTTTTTTTTTTTATCGTGGATCTTAATGTATTTATTTTAAACATGTTTCAGGTAAAATCAGAGGGACTTTAATTAAATAGATTTCTGAACATGTACCGTGGCCACACCTCATAGCCGGACCCTCCCTAGCCGCCCATCCCTGCCCTAGTAACGGACTCAGTGAGCTGGCACGCTTATCTCTGGCCCCAGAGACACGTTGGGGTGGAGGGTAGGCGGTGCGCTTCAGTTAGAAACAGCTCCATCTGTGCTGCAGAGGCTGTAGGACCTCAGTCAGCTCGGCTTCTTACACCAGGCAGCAGCCAGTCCCAGACACAGCAGCGTTAGCAGTTAGCCTCCACAGAGCAGCATCTCAGGTCAGGGAGTTGGGATCATGGAAGAAGGACCTTACAAATGCATCAGGGTGAGGCCGAAGAGAACGTCCTTGTGTTGGATGAGTCGGGCATATCTGGCAGATTCATATTCACGAGGCTGCTTTGGTCTTCTTTGTCCTGCAGGATGGAAGCGGTAGAGTCAGCCGGGTCATCAGGATCGGGACCCGGAAGAGCCAGGTACAGTACGTTGTTCTGTAGGTCAAAGTGTGGGTGAATGGTGATCCTCCACGCTGACATGCAGCAGAGCAGGAAGTCTGGAGCTCCTGCTGGCAGAGACAGCACTGTCTCGCAGCCTCCATTTTCTCACTGTAAAACTCCGTCAATCTGTTGCAGCTGGCTCGCATCCAGACGGACAGCGTGGCCGACAAGCTGAGACAACTCTACCCGGACGTCCACTTAGACATTGGTGAGAACTTCAAGCAGACGTGTCCCTGGAGACACGACCTTCCTGATTAATTCGCTCATATTAGATACGATGTGTTTTGCTCACTGATGTCGATAATCTAAAGCTTTACATGATATCAAGAGCAAGTGATTACTTCCTAAATGATTATTCAGCCTAATTTCTCTGTTTTCAGTTGCCATGTCAACAACAGGAGATAAAATCCTCGACACGGCTTTATCCAAGGTGACGTTTCTCATACTGTCAAGTTATCCATCTGTCTACTCGTTAATAAATCATTTAAATGAGGATTAAAGCGGAAACATCAGGATCTAAAAGATGAAGAGAAAATCTCTTTTATTTTTATGCAGATTGGTGAGAAGAGTTTGTTCACCAAAGAGCTGGAGAACGCTCTGGAGAGGAACGAGTGAGTGTTGGAGCACCATCACATTTCCACCTTCATCAGCGTTGTTTACTGTGAATGATCAGGCTGTTGATGTGAGGATGAGGAGGAACTGCCTGAGTGATGAAGATCTGTGTGTTGATGTGAAAAGGCTGCAGAGAAAGCTTTGATTTCCTGCAGCTGAATGGTGTCTTTATCCCAGTCACCTCCTTCTGTGTGACCCACAGGGTTGACCTGGTGGTCCACTCGCTCAAAGACCTTCCCACAACCCTGCCTCCCGGATTCACCATCGGAGCCGTGCTGAAGTGAGTCCTCACAAACTCTGTAGCCTCTAAAAGCTCCTCCTGTGGAGATCAAACATACTGAGGTTAAAACGTGGAGGAAATGTCAGTTTTCATTCTTTTTACTCCACTTGGAGCAGGATAGCTCACAGTTGTGGTCATCAACTGGAGCCTGGAAGATGCTGCATGATGCTTCCTGCAGGGTCCACTCGAGCCCATTACAGCATTCCTAGAGCTGCAACTGGCAGCAAAGCCTGGAGCTAAAAGCTTTCATTTCTACTTCTAAAGATCTTCTTACCTGCAGTCATGTTCTATTAAATCTGAGGACGTCACGTTTTCCATCACACGAGCGTTAAAGAGCTTTAACGCAACACGCTAAAACAAAGTTCTGAACATGAAACAAATTTAAATTTACAACATTTCCATCATTTGATGCAGCAGAACAAAATAATAAAAACCAGTAAATGCATGTGTGCAGCTGATCCATCAGAAACTTTAAAAGATAGATGGATTAATGCAGAAAAAATACCCATAAGTGAGGTCAGAACCAAGTCGGGCTAAAACCGACCGCAGCAAGTGGCACTAAAGTTTTAATTCATCCCATAAAATATCTGAACCATCTCGATGAGAGATGCATGTTTTGTCACAGCGGGTAACCAAAACCCACTTTTCTAACCCAAAAACCACTTTCCTAAACCCAAAACCACTTTCCTAAACCCAAAACCACTTTCCTAAACCCAAAAACCTCTTTCCTAAACCCAAAACCACTTTCCTAAACCCAAAAACCTCTTTCCTAAACCCAAAAACCACTTTCCTAAACCCAAAAACCTCTTTCCTAAACCCAAAAACCTCTTTCCTAACCCAAAATCCACTTTTCTAAACCCCAAACCAATTTCCTAAACCCAAAAACCTCTTTCCTAAACCCAAAAACCACTTTCCTAACCCAAAACAACCACTTATATTCCTTAATTCTGAAGTTTCTGACTGTTTTCCAGCCTTACATGTAGAGGATGCTGCCGGATGACCCGTGTGTGTGTAGATATGAACCTGTTTTGGTTGATTATAGAGCCACTCGGACACGGATGACCTGGTTTTAGTTTCAGCCTGGTGAGGTTTTTATTGAAGCTGCTGTGGCAGGTGGAGGACCAGGATTATTTCCTCTCCAGTCTGAGTGCAGCTGGCGTCTGATTGGCTGTTAACACTTGACTCCTTGGTTTCAGGAGGGAGAGCCCCTACGACGCTGTGGTCCTACATCCCAGCAACGCAGGGAAAACTCTGGACACTCTGCCAGAAAACAGGTACGGGTTTGTTTTTCCGTCCGTCCCACATGATGGACGCCGCCGCTTCAGAGTGTGTTTGTGTGTGTCGGCAGTGTGATTGGCACCAGTTCGCTTCGTCGTGCCGCGCAGCTGAAGAAGAGGTTCCCCCACCTGGACTTTAAAGACATCGTATCCTTTCAGCTTTTAACACATTAACACAAACCTCCACAGGTGTAAGTCTGCAGGTAAAGACAGTTTGATGGCTGCAACCAGAGATTTTACTAATCTGTCCAGAGATGTTCCGTCAGCCGCCTCCAACATTCAGAGCCGGAGCAAACAACCCGGGAAGGTTGGGAAAGGAAAACGTGCGGTGGACTGAGGAAAAACTCCACGCATGACGGAGAGCAGCAAATGTCCCGGAAAAGACATGAAGGACAGAAACAGGAGTCGATGTGAGCGAGTGGTCAGAAATCAGAAGAAGCAGCTTCCAGTGAAGCTGAAGAGGCTTGTGATGATGATGATGATGATGCAGCTCTCCCCAGAGCAAAGAGAAGTCCGACTTCAAAGGAAACAAGTCAGACAGAAAACCATCTGAGTTCGGATTTATGGAGGAAGAGGAGATGATTTCATTTGGTTTTATTTAATTTTATATGGTTTATTTTACTTTAATTACATTTGGTTTAATTTTATTTAATTAAGTTTAATTACATTTGATATAATTTACTTTTATTTGGTTTAATTTAATTACATTTTTTCCATCCATCCAGTTTCCATTTGGTCGCAGGGAAGCTGGAGTCCATCCTAGCAACAACAGGTGAGAGGCAGGTACACCTGGACAGGTAGCCAGTCCATCGCAGGCCCACACAGAGAGACTAACAACCACTCACACTCACTCCTAGGGAGGATTTAGAGAGACCAGGTAACCTAACGTCATGTCTTTGGACGGAGAGAGGAAGGCGGAGAACCCGTAGAGAACATGCAAACTCCACACAGAAAGACCACGCCCCCCAGGTGTGAGCAAGAATGGTTGTATTACTCTCTGTTGGTCCTGTGATGGAGAGGTGGACCTGTCCAGGTGGACCTTGTGATGGACAGGTGGACCTGTCCAGGTGGACCTTGTGATGGACAGGTGGACCTTGTGATGGACAGGTGGACCTGTCCAGGTGCTTCTCACTTGTTGTTGCTGGGATGGACTCCAGCTCCCCTGAACCGGACCCAGTGGGTCCAGAAGATGGATAGATCTGTGGATAAAGGGGCGGCTGATGCTTGTGAGGATGAGTGAAATGTGCTGGATGTGTCTGAGCTCGAAGCTTCTCTAACTCATCCAGACGAGCTTTGCTTTTTCCTCAACGTCCGTCTTCAGCGCGGGAACCTGAACACGCGGCTGAAGAAGCTGGATGAGAAGGACGACTTTGCTGCCATCATCCTGGCTGCTGCTGGGCTCAGCAGGATGGGCTGGGAGAACCGGATCAGCACGGTGAGAGCATCTGTTCATCACACCTTCTCCTCTGCTTTATCCTGCTCCTCATCTAATAGTCTGATCCTGTCCCGCTGCTAGATCCTGGAGCCTGAAGACTGCATGTACGCTGTTGGACAGGTAGGTAGGAAACCAGGAAACTAAATGTGTGTGTGATGCTAACGGGGAAATGATTGACTGCGTGTGTGTTTTCAGGGGGCGTTGGCAGTGGAGGTTCGAGCCAGAGATGCAGACATCCTGGAGATGGTGTCCGTCCTCCATGACCCCGACACGGTGCTGCGCTGCATCGCTGAGAGAGCCTTCCTCAAACAGCTGGTACATAACACACTCTGTACGTCGTCTCACAGGCTGGAGTCCATGCTTATCCAGGTTATCTTTCCTCTGCAGGAGGGTGGCTGCAGCGTTCCGGTGGCCGTGCACACCCAGGTGAAAGATTCCCAGGTAAGGAAGAAGTCTGGCTCACCTGTACTATCAGGGCAGCAGATTTCAGACGCTGAAACAGTGTCAGACTTTTTCAGGCCACAAGTACACAGAGTGCAGGCCGTTTCCCCAGGACACCACCTAGGCATACATTTCCCACAATGCTGGGAACGTCTGGCAGAGTCCCTGTCAGAACGAGTTTCAACTCCCATCTCCGGCGGAGCTTCAACCATTTCCCGGGCGAGGCGGAGGACATTGAGTCTGTGTTCGTGCCTCTACTGTTGAGGCGGCCAGCTGCAGCTGCAGCCGTAAGGTCGTCGGTGCCTGTCGTGGCGGTAAACTCGTTGGTGGACACTAGCAGTGAGGGATGCCGTCAGGCTGAAGAAGGAGTCCTGTCAGGTTCTTGGCCTGTGGGATTCCAGAGGCAGCTGATGGGTGCTGGCAGGTGGTCGCTTTGGTGGTCACTGAGGCAAAAACTCGGGCATGGGAGGAGTTTGGAGAGGCCATGGAGAATGATTTCCAGATGGCTTCAAGGGTGGTGTGGATGGCATCTGGGTTCCTTAGACTAATTTCAAGTTCAGGCTAATTTGTTTTAATATGTGCGTCCACAAGGGCAGGAATCAATCCAGCATTTTCCACAAAGCCCTTTATTTGTTTATGGATCCTCTAGGTAGGCCCTCAGATCGGCCTCTGCTAGAAACAAGCAGAACGAGACTCTTCTGACCTGAGCCCCGCCCCCGATGCAGGCTCCTCTGACTGGCTAACTGCCGTCAGAAGCACGCACTGTTATCGTCATAAAAACGCCGGCAAAAGTAGCCCAGCTCGGAGGCTGAAGCTGCTACTGGCTGGTCCGCCCTGGCTTCAACGGTAGACCAAAACGTGTAAAAAGCTCATCTGTGTGAATGAATCTAGTTTTAAAAGTAGATATTAACTAGTTTGTTCCATTGTTTTCTTGATCTCGTATCATGTACGCTGAAGAAAAGGACACTTGTGTAAATACGTACAGGACTGGTTGAAGGTTTTAGTACTTTTTGCACCACAGTGAGCAAACAGAGTGCGAACACGGTACGAGAGTGTATCCGTACCACCTAACAGCTGGAAAGTTATTGTCTTTTCTTATACGTATTAATATATTTTTGTAGTATTGTTTGGATTGTGTTGTTATTTTTGTCTTGTTTTGGCTCTACGTGTAAGGCAGTGGACACCACGATGTTTCCAGGGTCACACCAGAAACGCTTCTTCAGCTGTGAGGAAAAGCTGCATTAGTTCAAATCTTCGAAGGAAGCCATGGTTAGACAGCAATGGATGACGTTTGTTTCTGGGAGCCGGACACGAGTTTGCTCCAACGCTTGGATGTGTGACCAGCACTTCACCGAAGACTTCTGGATGAATGAGGGCCGCTAACATGCCCAGGACGGCTATTATGGCTAACATACGCCAAAACTTTTAATGGTGTAAACTTAATTAAAATGGACATGTAACCCACATTTCTACTGATTTCATAACATTTGACCCACCCCCCCCCCACCCGAGTGACCTTACCTCTCTGACAGCTCGGAAAACCTTCTCCTCGTGGGAGTCCATCTCTGTGAAGGTACGGATCTGAGCCAAGTTGACGTTCTCTCTGTAGCCGAGCGCCACGATCTCATCGAAGGCAAAGATAAGGTCGAAACAGTGCTCTGAAATTTCGCTCTCCTCCAGCACGCGGCAGTATTCTGGGATCTGCAACAGTTGAGCAAAAAGGTTCATTGCAGACGATGAAAATGAAGCTGATCTTTTCAGATGCCCCCTGAGGAAGGCCGGTGATGTGATAAAAAAGCCTAAAAAATAAACCACACTGATCCTGAAACATACTGACAACATTTAAAGTAACAATTCAAACTCCCGTCTATAAGAACCACTGTCCTGCAGACTTCCCATTAGAGCTGCTCCATTATGGGAAACATGATAATCACCATTATTGTGACTGAAATTGATTATTTAACACAATTAGAGAGAGAGAGATGGGGGCAGCCAGTGTGTCGGTGGTAATCCAGACCAGCATCTTTCCTCCAGGTCCCAGTAGCTCTAGTTTGTCTCAGACCAGCATCTTTCCTCCAGGTCCAAGTAGCTCTAGTTTGTCTCAGACCAGCAGCTTTGTTCTGTCCGATGTAATCTGGGGAAAATGAGTCTGGAGACATTTTGTTTTCACATTGAAATCTGCGTCATATCCGGCTCTAAGGTGCAGCTTGACCACTGGTCCGTAGTGGTGGCGAAACGTTGGACTGAGGCCACGTCCTTCATCCAGGACAGGGAGACACTCCAGCAACATGGAGACCAGGTGGCAGTGATACTAGAGTTGTTCCGATACCGATACCGGTATCGGAAATGCCTCCGATACCACCCCAAATTCTGGTATCGGTATCGGCGAGTACTGGAGTTCAGGT
>JBAGKL010000010.1:1288771-1306120 GCA_037177135.1 Melanotaenia caerulea
TTAAGAATAATTGAATGATTTTCAGGCTAACTTTAAAGAACTGTTCCTTCCTGGGGCTGACACCCTCTGGACTTGCAGCCTTGTACTGGTTCTGTATCTCCAGTTGCTTCTCCACCTACTGCAGGAAACAGACCTGAAGGAGGCAGAAGATGTCTTAACTACATTACATTTGTGATATGTCCTGAAAATCATTCAATTATTCTTAATAGCAGATGGATAATCTCTGGCTAAATGGATAGATATGCGGTTTATATATACAACAGGGTTAGTTCAGTTCCTCAAGGATCTGGATACTGTGGGTTGTCATCATTGACAACCCACAGTATCCAAAAGGTGTGTTCACGAAGGAACTACAGCAGGATCAAGCCAACTCAGATGAGTTTCTAGTGAGGGTTAGAGTCCTCCAAGGCTGCCCTTTGTCACAGATTTTGTTGATAATCTTTAATGAACAGAATATTTTGGATGAGCCAAGGTAGTGATCAGGCTTGGTGGCCTTAGGATGGGCCTCAACTTTTTGCAGATGATGTGGTTCTGTAGGCTTCTTCGGGCCATGATCTCCATCTCTTACTGGTGAGATTTGCAGCCCAGTGTGAAGTGGTTGTGATGAGAATCAGCACCTCCAAATCCGAGACCATGGTCCTTACCCAGAAATGGTGGCGATTCCTGGCCCAAGTGGAAGAGTTCCAGTATGTTGGGGTTCTGTTCAGTAGTGGGGGAAGGATGGAGCAGGAAATCTACAGGAGAATTGGTGCAGCATTGGTCTATCCTGGTGAAAAAAGAGCTGAGCTGAAAGGAGAAGCTCTGGTCCATCTATGTTCCTACCCTCACCTATGGTCACCAGCTGTGGGTAGTGACCCAGATCTTGAATATAAGTGGCTAAAATGAGTTTCCTCCTCAGGATGTGTACTCTCTCCCTTAGTGATAGGGTGAGAAGGTGGTCACCCAGAAGGAGATCAGATTAGAAGTGCTGCTGGATAAGATGCCTCCTGGAAACCACCCTGGTGAGGTGTTCTGGAGGTGGCCTCGGGGAAGACCCAAGACATGCTGGAAGGAACATTTCCTTCGGCAGCCTGTGAACACCTCGGGTTCCCATGGATGAGCTGAAAGCAGTGACAAAGGAGAGGGAGGTCTGGGCTTCCCTATTTGGAACGCTGCAATCGCAACCCGATCCCGGATAAAGGATAGAAAAGAGATGGATATATGGATGATATGTGTATAAAGATATATATAAGTTGATTTATAGGTGGATGAAAGATACATTTGTCATAGTTAAGTAATGAAAAAAGAATAAAAATCTAAACAAATCCAAACTATGAAATAATTCTAACAATAAGTTTGTTTTATTTTACCTCCAGGGTTGGCATTGATTTGACCCTTAGGAAACATTAATTAAAGTGGAAAAACAATAAACCAGGATACCATGCCCCCAAGCTAGTTCACTGTGTGACCTGAGTCCATCAACTAGAATTCCATTGTTCCCAGAAACCAATTACAACAGCCTAGCTAACATAGCATATGAGGTTACACCCAGCATGGCTACACCCTGGACGGAACATCCTGGACAGCTACACCCTGGACGGTACACAGGATGCCTACACCCTGGACAGTGCACCCTGGATGGTTACACCCTGGACAGTTACACCCTGGACAGTACACCTTGGACAGTACACCTTTACGGCTACACCCTGGACGGTTACACCCTGGATGGCTACATCCTGGATGACTACAGCTTAGACAGTTACACCCTGGACAGTACACCTTGGATGGTTACACCCTGGACGGCTACACCCTGGACGGTACACCCTGGACAGCTTCACACTGGACGGTACATCCTGGACGGCTACACCCTTGACCACTACACCCTGGATAGGGCACCCTGGATGGCTACACCCTGGATGGATACACCCTGGACAGATACACCCTGGGAAGTACACCCTGAACGTGCTACACCCTGGAAGGTTAAACCCTGGACAACTACACCGTGGACGCTTACACCCTGGACGGCTACATGGTGGACAGTTACACCCTGGGCGGATACACCCTGGGTAGTTACATCCTGGATGGCTACACCCTGGACGGCTATAATCTGGACAGCTACACCCTGGATGGCTGCACACTGGACAGGTCTCAAGTTCATCACATATGCATAAATAAATGATAATTAATTATATTAATACCACACCAGTGCCTGGTAAGCGAGAAACAGTGTGTAAATGTAAGTCTGGGATATTTAAGTCTTTAGTGAAGCTACACACAAGTCATCAAAATTAAAAATGTGGAGGGTTAACAAGCTCAGACTTAATTTAAAAAACCATCAGAAGCTGCAAATTGCCTGCTGGTGATTACCTGAAAAATAATGACAATTTTTGTCTTCCTCTGTTGACATCATGTTGATTTAGTGTTGAAGCAGCATTTCACTAAATAACATAAAGGATAATAAATTTTCTTCAGAAATTATTTTCACAGCTGTTTGTGCCTAAAAGAACCCACAAAGAATCCACAAAAAACTGATCATCAGCTTTAGTGTTTGCAGGTTTGCGGGTTAACTGCAGACATGTAATACATTATCTTTACTGCTGTATCCATTACAGGTCACGGGTAAGCTGGAGCCTATCTCAACATTTTAACAGGTGAGAGGTAGGCACACCTGGACAGGTCTCCAGTCCATCGCAGGGGCAACATAGAGAGACAAACAACCATTCACACGCATACTCACTCCTAGGGAGAATTTAGAGTCACCAATTAACCCAACATCATGTCTTTGGTGGGAGGAAGCTGGAGAACTCACACATACACAGGGAGAACATGCACACTCCACACAGAAAGGCCACCGCCCCCCAGGTTTGAACCTCGCCCCAGTCCAGGCTCGAACCAGTGACCGCCCTGCTGCGGTGCTAACCATCACTCCACCGTGCAGCCCGACATGTAATACCTCTGACCTTTTCTTCTTTCACTCTAATTGCTTTACTTCGTTGTTGCATGAGGACTGCAGAAATGACAGTTAAAGTAAAAGGTCAGCAATACTTATTTAAGCACCTGCACAGCTGACATGATCAGCATCTACAGCCAATTTAGCTCATGTATATGACTCTAGAGGACAGCACTTCAGTAGGTAAGTCCTGCAGGAGAAGATGGATCTGTCAGGGCTGCAGAACACCCTGATAGTCAATAAGCCAGCAGGAGGGAAATTACAGTGGGGGCTGCTCTGGGAGCAGAGCTCTATCACCTTAAAAAATGTCTGACAGCAGCTTATTATTCTCCTAAACCTACTGCACGCATGCTTTCTCTTTTCCACACCTTTCTACACAGAATCACACCCTGATGCACCCAGATGATTACTCTTACACCTGGACAAGGCAGATAAAAAACTGTTGTCTAAATTTCCATGAAGTCCCTTATTCCAGGACAAATCGGACTCATGAGATGAAGGAGGATGTTATATTTAATTTGTGTCAGAGATTTAGAGCCTGGAGATAAGATAGGCTTCCAGCAATAAAGTAGGACCTCAGACCAGGTAGATAATCAAGCCACGGACCCCGGCAGACCACCCAGCTCAGACTGGCTGGCTTTCTCTGAGTGGTATATGTGCTGGGAATACCACAGCATGATGACTATCTTCTCTACAGCATCCTAGTCAGATCCCAGGGTACATATACTCTGTGCAGCTTAGAGATGGAGTGGTGAAGGAGTAGATCTGGAGTAATCTGGTACACGGATTATGGAGTTATTTTTGTGTTTTTATTAAATGCAAAAAAATAGTGATCTGAGAGTGGAAAATTTTTCTGAAAGAAAAAAAAGATATGCGTTGTGATCCACCATTGATTCACTGGGAGATGCAGACACAGTGAATATGCATTGATCTGTTGTTTTTGGCGGCGGAGACTCTAATATTTGGGTAAGATTATGACACAGCACACACAAAAGGTGTAACAAGTATGCAGAAATGATCGCCGCCCAGCTGTCAGTTCGGTTGAGATTGACCAATAGTAACATGCCACAAGTTTCACATCGATAGCAAAATCTTGAAACGATAGCAAAGACTTCGGTTTTGAGAGCGAAAAGAAAAAAGCTTTGAGAGAAAAAAAAAAAAATTCGAGTGTAAAAGTTTTCACTCTGATAGCAAAAAATACATATTTGAGAGTAAAGAAAGGCTTTTGGGAGAAGTTTTTTTTCTAGGAAATTATTTTTTTAAATGTCAAATTATTTTTTAAATGTGCTGTAACAAGATACTTTATCTCAAAACTTTTTTTAGTCTCAAAGATTATTATTTTTTGCTATCAGTGTGAAAAATATTTATATCAAATATATTTTTTTTCCTTTCAGATCATTTTTTTTTTTTTAAATGTGTGGACTCATATTTGAGACTTGTTTTGATTTTTGTTTTTCTGTTTATTTTCCATCAGAGTTCCCATTCTCTGTCCTCACCCACGGGGGTCATACTGTTAAGGATCCTCGCCTTCCTGATATGTGCTTTCCTACTTGCTACATGTTTCTATGGATTGCCAGAACAGTCTGTTTCACCAAGTGGTCCACAGACATTAAGTGGTGGCATCGTTCCTCCAAAACCAAAGACCCACAATGAATCCAACCACAACAATAGTAGTGGATCCATGCCTGTTTGGCAGGGTCTGCTGGAGCTGATCCCAGACCAGACCAGAGAAAATGCCAAACTGGTGTGGCAACATGGAAAGGACAACCAGCTAGTAATAGTTTCTACTGGCCTGTTGACTTGTCTCACAGCTATCTTCTTAGCAGGACCTATGAGGTAAATAGCCACACTGTCTTTGTTTTGTGTCAGATTGTTCCAGCTTTCAACTTTTTTGATAAAATTAAACATGTTCTTGCTTTTTTCTTTCTTTTTTTCTTTCATGTATTGTTGCATTTTTAGATTGAGGAGAATTGATGCCGTAGCTTCTGTTCTGTGGTTTTTCATCCTGTGCCTCTACCTGGCTGAGGACTACTTGGCTGATACCCCGAACTGGACGGACACAGTGAAACTTGTTACCATCTTCCTCTGTTGCCTTGTCAGCTTCGCTGCTGCAGCTGCAACCCGCAAACCGCTGGGTCCACGAAGAGCCAGATATCGAAGGTCAGAGTCTGAGCAGTAATCTGTGTTCACATTGTGTTTTGAAAGTTGGGATTCTACAAAGGGCCTTCTCTGAGTAGTTTGTGTTCATCAGAACCAGATCAAAATGCATCATTAAGTGTTATCCATTTATTTATTTTTTTTTTTAATTAATTACTGTCCATCTTTTTCCTCACACCCCTTCTTTAAACTACTGTTGTAATGACATGTGAATGGTAAGCTATCTTGAAGGTAATGTAGTTTTGCATAAACAGCTGACTGTTTTTCATTATTCTAGTTGGCAGTAGAGTTTAAAACAAATTAGTCATTTATTGTTATTCAAGGACTTAAAAAAGACACAGATGAGGAAATATTTCAACCATTGAGTCAAAAGTGATTTTTTAATATAGCAACACTTAAACACAATACTTTCAAAACTTTTAAAAAGCTTAGTTAAGTACACTAAATATAAACGTTTCTGGGAAGCTGTGCCAAGATTTCTGTCAAATAATCCTTTTTAATATTGTTGCAAATTAGCCATGTTTGGTGCCTGATTGATCATAACAGATCAACAAAATACCATTTAAGTTTCATATTTTCAGCTTAAAAAGTGGGATTTTGACATTTATGTTCCTATTGAACATTACCAATGTTTTCTAGACTGTACTGGAATATCTGTCTCAGACTGTTTTGAATGTACTAATTTATTAATTAACACTGTTGGAGCTGTGGGTTTGAAATGTTTCACTAACTTTAGTTGACTGCATGAAATACTAGCTTGTGAAAACGGGCCATATTCAGGATATGGGGTTTGGGTGAGCAGCACATCCTTTCCTGTAATGCTTTACATCATCCACGCCTCCTGTTCAAAAGATGGCTTGAATATTTTCTCAGTGTTTTATTTGGAGTACTAAATACCAAAATTTATTTTTAAGCTTGGGTTTTAGATCTTCATTACATTGCCACAAAATCAGCATATATGTATACCTGTATACAGGTGCATGTATACCTGTGTTAGTGTTAGAGCATTGGTTTGAAGTTAGACCCCTTAAAGCACAAGTGGTCAACAGGGTTTCTTTGCTGTTGCTTAGTGACAACAAACAGATATTAGTTAATGAATGCAGCAAATTATGTGAGGTCATAATGTTGAGCAATGTCAGCAGATTGATTTTAAATGTTTCCTTTAAGGAAGAAAAACAAAGTGCTGCAGGGGTAGAATACTGGTTGTACCTGTTTCAAGTACAACTTTCACATTTACAGTAAGATGTTCCAGTGAAAACTAGAGTGCAGACCTCTATTTCTTTTTCTTTGCCAATGATTGTGTACATTATTTTTGAATTAGGAATAATTTTGCCATTAGAGCTTCTATCTCTCCATAGAAAGAAATCCTTTTTTAAAAAGTTCCTGGATCCAGACAGTGATCCAGATCACCCCTAAAATCTAATCATTTGTTCCTAATGCCATTTCTGGGATTTCCTGAACATTTTATCAATCCGTCCGTAACTTTTAGAGTTATGTTGCTAACAGACAGACAAACCAATGACACTGAATGCATGACTGCTGTGGAGAAGGTGAGAATTAAAGGTTAAAAATGCACCATATACTGATTGTAATATGTAATTCTAGACATTTAACTACATGTTAGTTAGTTAGTTTTGCTGCTGTTCTCCATTCCTAGTTGGCTGGTGATCTTGTGTGATTTACATGTAGACAATGCATCCTTTTTCTTCACAGTAAAATGACAAGGATTGCAAAAACTGAGCTGTATCTGTAAAAGAAAATGTCAAAATGCAGTGTTGCTGCAATCTGCTTTTACCCTAAATTGGTCGTGTTTCTCTACAGTGCACTTGTACAGTTGTTCTTGGCACTTCGCAGATTTATTAGGGATTTTCCACCAACATTTACTGGATTTTCTTCTGTTTTTTTTTTAATTGGAATTAATTTACCAGGGTATAAGATTTCCTAGAAAGCACTGTCGTTTGCGTTTCCATCATTCTACAAAGTTCTGGACAATTTATTGTAATTGGGGTGATTCCACTTGTATGGCAGTCGGACCAACTTCAGGTGTTGTGGTCTTTCATCTTTTTCTAATCTAAGTTTCTTGAGCTTTTCTCAAATTTGTTTCTATGTGCCTCTGCCAGTGTGTTAGCTATTCCTTCATACTGTCATTTTAGGTTGCAGAGTCCTCAGCAGATGCACTTGGAAGAGTCTGGACCTTGTCGTCTGTCCGCTTTTCATAGCTGTATTTTTCAACAAAAATTGGATTGCTAAGTATTTATTTACTGACGTCAAGGGTAAAGTCGTGTGTTCAGTTTGCGGGGAGGAGATCTCTGTCTTCAAGGACTACAATTTGAGTCGGGATTATGAGACAAAACATGCGGATAAATAAAAAATCTTGACTGATGCTAAAAGGGCACGAACATCGGAAGCTTTGCTAGCTAAGCTGCAAAAGCTTCACATGTCCATGGATGCAGCTTTGTGATACACAAAATCACTAAAAACAGTAAGCCGTTCTTGGAGGGGGAGTTTGTTAAAGAGTGCTTGGTGGACTCTGCAGCACTAATACGCCCCGCTGTCCAGGAGAACCGTGACGAGGAGGATCGAGGACGTCGCGGGGAACTTCAGCTGCAACGTGAATGTTTTGACTTTTTCTCTTTGGCTTTGAATGAGAGCTGTGATATCTGCGACACAGCCCAGCTACTCATATTTGTACCTGGGCAAAGTGCTGAAAAGAGTTTGGGACCTGAAAGGAGAGATTCGAGAGTTTTGTGAGGAGAAAGGCAAAGACATCCCGGAGCTCTCAGATGAGGAATAGATTGCAGATTTTGCATTTGCTGTCGATGTGACAGCACTGATGAATGAACTTAACACCAAACTGCAGGGCAAGGGCCTTTTTGTGCATGAAATGCACAGCCTGATGAAGGCATTAACGTCTTAAATTTGGACTCAAAATATGCAGATAGAAATACAAAGTTCAGATGAAGTGGCCTTGTGATTGTACATATAGAAGCATGAAAAATCCATCTGTTACCCAGTTCATCCCCAGAAGAGAAGATGGCCGAGCCCAGGCGGGAGTTGTAGTGGGAGTTGGTGAAGGCAGTGAAGCTGTTTTGTAAGCGGCGGTGTCGCAGGTAGAGCGCCACCAAACCGCCACACACCCCCAGCAGCAGCAGGAAGAGGACTGGAACCACCACCGCCGCCACGTCCCCTGAATGGGCCTCACTGCGGGAGGCATCGCTGGTCCCTGAACAGGTGGATGAAAACATTAACGACACACGAAAACTGTCCTGAGGAGGCTTCAGACACGACACAGAAGCATGTGAGGCTGAAAGCTGCTTCAGTCCAACATGAAGTTGTCTGAAAAGTGAGATGGCATCACCTGTCAGCTGGTTGTAGAGCAGCATGGCAGGTTCCCCACACAGCTGGCCGCTGAGCAGGCATCGGGCCGCCACCGAAAACGTGTAGTTGTGTCCGACCACAAGGCTGTCGATGCGGAAGAAGGTGTCTGTGGTGTTTCCCAGGTATGACGTCTGGTTAGTCGCGCTGTCGAACACACGCACTTCATATCCCTGTAAGCAGATTAACAAAAGTTACAGACAAAGGAAGCACAAAGCAGAGTCTCAGCTCTTATCTAATAATTCAATCCAAACTTTATGTAAACCTGAGAAGCATCAGAAAAAAGGAAACAGAATCGGTGTCTATTTTAGTTACTTGTTGCAATTTTTTTTTTTTTTTTTTTTCTTTCTTTCTCTAAATGAGTGATCAATGTAAGTTGACTATATATTGCTGAAAAGTAATGTGCGTGGTTGGCGGACTCCTATGGTCGCCTGTGGAGCTAGTTCGAGTAGTTTAGCTGCTCCTCTATAGAGTGGATCAGCATAGCCCCCCCCAGGTTCTGTTTTGAGTAAGGGAGGGGGAACAAAGTGTTCAAATGTTTATATATGTAAGTGTATGTATGGTGGTTCTTTTTATTTCCGTATGTTGTACACTCAATGCAGCAGAAACGTTTTTTACTCCTTTTCCCTGTATAACTGTCTTGTACCACATTGTGTATGGAACACTTAGCCACTCAGAATATTTCTGACATAAAAGTTACGAGCTGGAATGTTAGGGGGCTACGGAAATTAACTAAAGTGAAACAGGTCATAAATAGGATCAGACAACTCAAGTCTAAAATAATTTTCATTCAAGAAACTCATCTAACAGCCTCTGACATTAAACCGATACAGAATAGATGGCCTGGCAGAGTGATACATGCACCATACAATAATTATGCTAGAGGTGTACTTGTTTTAATTCATAAAAGCATACCATTCCAACCTATAAATACTTGATTCCCACCCCTCACATACAGACACGCTCATGTATTCATCATCATTCATCAGCAGAATAAACCAATTATCCTGCATGACTTCATCTTCGTAACGCAGGATTCTGTAGAAAACAACTCTACATTAAAACTCACTCATTTTTTATTTTGGCTGCTTAAAATTAAACCAGAAACAAATACAGCACTTTACTGCACACCTCACACTGCTAAAAGGCTCAAGGATTAATACATTTAAATTCCACCTCATCAAAACGTAATGTGCTCTTATTCAGCTTTTCTCCATCAGTCATGCTGTGAAGGATGCCAAGGCGAGACATTAGTTATAAAGATACAGCATTAAAAGAGTAAAACACAGAGCGTAAATCAAGTAGAGACTTTTATGGGTTGTAATAACTTCCTCATATAAGTGCATAGACATGTTTTATGTTTGGCTCTTAGCAGTGTTTGAGCTGCAGAGATTTTTAGGATTATCCTCCTGCCTCATTTTGTTTCTCCCTCACAAGATGCTTTCAGAGAAAGAGTCTTTTAAGCTGCAGCTCCTCACTCTCCGGCTCCTTTTGAGGTGTTATTGTGCTGACATCCTCTACATTCCCTACCCAGTTCTCACTTTCCATCTGTATCCAATACCTCTTCTTTCTGTCCAGATGACGGAGCGCTGCGCATCTGGAAGAACTTTGCCGACCAGAAGAACCCAGAGATGGTGACGGCGTGGCAGGGCCTCTCTGATATGCTGCCAACTACGCGAGGTCAGGCCACCACCAGCACCCACAGTAAAGATAAACTTTCTTTGTTACTATCAGCCCCACCCACCTCCCTGTGGTAACCCATCCCAGTCACACCACCACACCTCCCCATCTGCAGAGCAGGTATGACAGGAGTTGATTTTTTTTTCCACCATCATGTTTTAAGTTAGAAAACTTGGAATCTAAGGATTTTTTATGGGTGTCAAAAACACTTTAAAACCTTCTTTAGGGAAGAATTGGGAGGTTTAAAACATCAAATTTCTACAGCGGTGCTCAGGGTTCTCATCAGAATCAAGTCTGTTTCGCCAATTTGAGCCAGCTCTCACAGACTGTTACAGGAAGTCCAGAATGTGTCACACCCTGCTTGAGGAAAAACCTGAAGCATGTCAAAAAACACAACCTAAACATCCACAGTTTTACATTTAAGTTGCTCCTGGTACATTACTCGCAGGTTTTACCTCCATCGATCAAAACAAATGTAACTTTAACTGCTGTCACCACCTGTCACCTACACTACATCCATCATATATCCGTCATGTCTGAACAGAAGTGGGTCAGATTTCACCTGTTGGGAGGTTTACATTCAAATTGCTGATTGTAACTCCTACTTTCCACCAGGTGCGTGTGCACCGCGTTATGGCTGCGCCGCTGCCTCCGCAGCTGCTCACAGCCGCTGTAGTCAACGGTTTGCTTCCGCTTGTTATCGGGCGCTCCGCTTGTGTGTCGGAAGCTTCCCAGAAACGCCTTGTCATCAAACTCAGCAGTTCAGAAAGGGCAGACAGGAAATCAGACACGGGAGCAGTGAAAAAGCTTCTGGTGATTTTCAAAATAAAAGCGCCCGTGCAGATTTGAACCATGTAAACATTACATCATTAATCGGTCATGATGTGTCAGTGTTTTTTTTTTTTTTCTCATCATGGACAACGATGCGTTTATCCTGGAAGTGGAGAATCACAAGATTCTCCACTTCTCTGGTGATTTTGTGGTCTTGCGGATCCAGCTAGACGAACTGCACGGGCGGGCGTTCCACACCTGACACGCTCCCGGTGTGGATTGACACGCCACAGAGGTCGAAACTGAACTGCGGCACGGCAGTAACCTGACACACACGTGCCTGGTGGAAATATATGGTTAAGGCGTGGATCATGAAATTCAGCAGGTAGGTATTCTTCTTCCTTCCCTTGTAGGTTTCTTTATCGACATAATTGATCATTTTAAAGTTGAACCGCGGATGCTTGTGGACTGCTGATACACTTCCATAATTCCAGAGGCAGATTTATTCACAAATATGTGAAGCAGGACAGACAGAAACTGTACACACATGTCAGATTTCCACCCACTTCTCTGTCAGGGTGAGTTACACACTCTCTCCTGCTCCATATTTTTTGCCTCCAGCATTTCTCAGCCAAGGTTTCTGGGTCAGGGATGTTTTTGAGGAAACTGTGACAGCTGCAGGAATGATTGTAAAGATTTCACCAAACACCAGAACCCTGTGGATAAATTCAGTGATTAATTACTAAACTTTTGGTAAACACAACATATTCTTCTACAAATCTTTTCCTGAAAAGTTGTGATGTTTTAAATTGTATCATCTTCAATTTGTTCATTTGTTTGAACCTTTATTTAACAGACACAAAGTCCAAATGAAATCATTTTTACCTCCCGGGAAAAGGCGCCATCTCACTAGTAGCATATGTCTCCCCAAAATTCCACAAACACCTCTGCATCAGTGGTACCTCATCTATACGAAGTACTTTCACAGAGATGAGGTCCTCCATGGACACTGGTGCTCCCCCATACCATCACAGCTTTCTCTGATAACAGTCTAGATGCTCTTTCTCATTTGTGTCATGTAAGTCATCAGTTTTTCCTAAATGCAACTGAAACGTGGACTCGTCTGTCCACAGAACACCTGTCCACTGTCTCTCTGTCCGTCTGAGATGAGCTGGTGTCCAGAGAACTCGGCGCCATTTCATATAGTTCATATATGTCTCCCATTTGTGTGATCCAGTTTCAGATTACATTTCTGGATGCACAGGTAGACTTTGTGGAATGAAAATGGTGAAAACAAGGTCCTCCTGAATCCATGTATTTGTATCGATCATGGTATGATGCAGTGTTTCTCCTACATTCCTCCTGTGTCTCATTCCTGGAAAGAATAATCCTTTGGCAAATCTTCCTTTTATACCCAATCCTGACACCCTCACCTGTCAACAATTAGTCAGCTGATTTGAAAACCTTCATGATAATGTTTTTGTCTTTCTTTCTTTCTTTAAGTTTCTTACTGGCAACTATTTCTAAGTATAATACCATTTTTAAATTCATGTCTTTTCATTCAGGTTCCAACAAATGAACAAACTGCAGATTTTTGTTTTTGGTGTATTTTGTAAAATTTTCTTAAAATTTAAAATATGTTCTGGTGCTGTTATCGAGTCTGGATTAATGGGACTGACCATCTTCATTTGATTATAGGAATTGGGGAAAAAAATATTTAAAAAAAATCACTTAATAGATAAATTTAACTTTAAAAACATAGATATATTTTAAAATTTTTCTATCATAGTTTATCTATTCATTGATTAGCTTTCCTATTGATTCATAGCCTGTGTTATTTTATATGTGCAATATTGACTAAAATCTCGTTTTGGACAAATGTGATGGGGGGGATTAGTGCAGCTTGTCAACTTGCCTGTGGCAGTTTTTAGAGTATCCCTTAAAGGGGTGCACACAGCAGCAACGCTCACAGAGAACTGTCAAGATGAGGGAGTGTTTGACCTGTGGGCACCGCACAGAGATCCCCACAGAGTCACCAGAGCTGTGTGGAGACCTGCAGAGGAGCGACACACTTAACTAAAGCCAGTGTCTGTCTGAGCCTCACACCGCTAATCACCCTGCGAGGCTCTTCCTCTGCCGAAGGCTTTCTCACAGCCAGTGTTTTCACCAAGAACTTCACTTTTAATGGTGTGCTTGTTAACCCGGATGTGTTGTTACTGAAAGTTGCTGGTTGGGTGGAGGTATAAGCAGAGGTCTTTCCTCCAGCTCCATCTCAGATTCAGATTTTTTTTTATCTTGTATCTGGTGTTGTTTTCGATTTTTTTAAGTAGAAGAGAGAGAAAACACAAACCCTTAAGCATTCACACATTCAGCCTCTCCGGCCAGTGCTCAGAGTTTTTACCTTTACATGAAGCATCTTTCAGACACAGTTTCTGTAATTACGTGTCTGTGTTTTAAATTTTTAGGATTTTAACATTGCCTCAGCTGCATTAATAATCCAAAACCCAATGAAATATTACACAAGTCTGTCTTTGTGCTTCCAAAAAAAACTGCTTTACTTCTGACGGTAGTTCCTACAAGACTAGATTTCTGAAGAAGACACTGGCAGACAAACATACACTCAGCAGAGTCCCTGCAGGCCCCGTGCTCACTCACCCCATCTCCATCGTCCAATAACATGTTTGTGTGTTGTTTTTCCATCACTGAGACATCTCTGTAGACTGTATGGCTTGTTGGTACTTTGCTGGGTCTTTGATATTGTTGTGCGCCCCCCGCCCCACCCCCTCTTCTGGAGAAAGGCTGAACAAGGCAGCAGCAACAAGTCTGCTATCACACATAATTCCATGTGATAAATGTAAAATTTTATCATGCACCTTTATTTTTATTTATATATATTTAAAACTTTCAACCTTGATCAAACATAATTCTCATTGGTAACCACACACTACTCTGTACCAGCTCCATCCTGCTGTTCTTTCTGTTTTTCGGGGGGTTTGCCTTGGGTAAAAGGGATTGAAGATTCTGGATGCTGCAGGTTTGGAGGCTGGAGATCCTGTTTATAATGCAGAGCTGACTCACAGTTAGTTGTGGAAGCAGCAGCCTTGTTCACCCTTCTGCTGAATGCATGTGGAGTAATACTCATGAAGTGATGAATAAAGCTTATCGCTTCACGTGTATTACACTTCTTACAGTGTGTGGGATTCTTTGGGTCAGCATGCACAAGGGGTTCTTGCTAATTTGTTGCTTGCTTTGTTACGTTCTTGCTCTCCCCTCCTCCACCTCCCTCCTTCCATTTGCCTCCCCCTCCTCCCTCCCCTGCTCGCAGGTCTGGCCAGAAGGGTTTCCATCTATCTTGACAGGAGTAAGCAAGGAGGTGAGTGTTGCCATCCTCTTCTATTTTTCCTCATTCTCAGAGTGAAGGTGCTGCCCTATACCGCTGGGAACTTGCTTATTTATGTATCTCTTACATTCCCCGTAACACCATCATCACCCTCCATTTCTCATTTATCTGTCTGGTGTCTTGTGGTTTTTCCCTGTTGTGTGGTTCCTGTTATTTCTGAGTTTGGATTATAACATTTGTTCCTGCATTCCATCTTCCTCCTGCCTCTGAGTCCTGCATTTGGGTCCTTACCCCCCCACTACACCGTGACATACCAAGTAAACAATAAGTTTTCAAATATCTGTCTTTTGCTGGTTTTGGTACCAATGAGGCTACACGTCTATTTAAAAAGAAACATAATTACTAAGTAATTATTATTTTTGGGAAAGAAAGAACATGTGTGGATGTTGCATTTTTTGACAACTGCCAAATGCAGTTTTCCTGTTACCACTAGATTCTGTGTATAATCATGGGCACAGCTATGCATATATTAATTCCAAATGACAAAAACCACTTGGCAAATTCTACACTGCATGGAAAATGTTTTATTTATTGATAGATGATGGTCAAGGATGTTTAGTTGCTGAATGCACATACAAATTAAACTTTGTATGTGCAGTGTGCCTTGGCCAGTTTGAGTCGAGTTGAGTGTATACATGTTAGTGTTTTGACTTTCAGCCTTATTGCCTGTGTGCATCAAATGAGAACTTTGATTTTATTACTTTTTACTTTTATTTTATCATTCAGTCAGACTGATATGTTCACTTGTACTTGAAAAGTCAGGTTGTAAACATACAACAAGAATTCAGAAATACAGACAGCAAATACCTCCAACATCAATCTACTTTAAGGACTGACATGATGAATTACAAACCATTTTGATGGGGGACGAGCTGAGATCCAGATCAGAAACAGGTGTGTTGTTGTTCTCCAGGACATAGATGCCTTTCCTGGACAGTGCTTGGATGACAGACTGGTTGCTGTGGAGAGAGGCAGCCTGCTCAGCAGGAAGGATGAGTCCATACACACGGCAGTAGAGCTCTCCAGACAACAGCAGGCGGATGATAGGGGGCTTGATATGTTCCTGCTCATACTGGTCTGTATAGAAAGGGTCTTGTAGATCTGGAGGGATATGATCTGGAAAAAGGAACAAAGACAAGCATGACTGAACTGCTGAATTGTTTATAGACTGTTGGATGAAGGAAGCAAGTAAGTTTTTTTTTTTCCTTTAAACATTAAGTCGCAAATCATGCCACGCATCCACACTATTTTTATGCAAACACGTGACCACCACTGTCTCCCCATGTTACATAACAGAGGAGCTCCTAGTGTGCAGACAATAAACGTATTAGACTGTCTTAGAAGAAAGCAGCACGACACTGAGACAAAGTCAGTGGTAGAGCAGCATGTTTGGTAGGCATGCTGAGGCGCTAACAAGACTTAGTGGTTATACTTAAGCTCATGGTGTTGTCTGGTGTTTTCCTCCTCATGGACACAGACGTGGGAGAGCTATTTTTATATGCCTTGGACATGTTAATCCAGAGTTAAGGCCTATAGCCCTTTCAAATTTAACCTTCCAGCACATTCTGTAGCCTTAGGCAAGAGATCACAAGAAAAAACGAGGTACCAGAAACATCTGACAAAACTTACAACTGGTTGTTTTTTTGTAATACAACAGAATTAATATTAAAGGAAGACTATTTTACACCCTGGTTCTTTTTTTAGTGCTTATGTAAATCACACCAGTCAAGGCTGATTAGATATTACTATCCATCCATCCACTGCCTTGCAGCTTTTCTGGGGTCGTATCACAGGGGCAGCTGCGTAAGCAGGGAACCCCAGACTTCCCTCTCCCCAGCCACATTTGCCAGCTCATCTCGGGGAGATCCCGAGGCGCTCCCAGGCCAGCTGAGAAATGTAGTCCCTCCAGCGTATCAGGTCTTTCCTGGGGTATCCTCCCGGTGGGATGTGCCTGAAGTACCCCACCAAGGAAGCGCCCAGGGGGCAGTGTGAGGTGATGCCTGAGCCACCTCATCTTATTTCTTACAGTCAGCCAGATGAAAGGATCCCTACTCCTGTTTCATATTTGTTCAAATATGAAACAGGAGTAGGGATGTGGTAAATTTAACTTGACATCAAGACTAAAATGAGTTGCTTTTTCTGTTGCCTTGAGTTTAAAAATAACTGTCTACTATTTTACTGTATTTTTTACTATGTAATGCAGTTTTTTTCCTTACTATTAACTCTATATGTGCTCTATATTGTGTTTAAGCTACTGTCTGTTACAAGCATATTTTCTTCTGTGATTAATGCTGCTGTATACGGTCCCTGTTAAATATACTAATTGTCAACAAGCACCTTTCAAGTTAATCAATTAACAAATTATATATATATTAACTTATTATCAATAAATAGTGGCTAGATGCCAGTATTAGTGGTAAACTTTCCTTCTATGATCTTCTTCATCAGCACCAAGAAAATCATTGAGCATTAAGTAAAGTGGCTTTGATATTTTACATTTTCTTTTAAACAAACAAAACAGAATAGATATGTAAGTGTTATTTTACCTTTGTAGAAGAAGGCTGATAGTTTGCTTCCGTTTCCAGTCCTAATGCAGAGCTATGGTAATTGCTAAGGTAATTTATAATTTATAAAAATCTCAGCAGAAAGTAAATAAGTGTATATCTGCAAAACTGCAAAATAGTCCTTTGTCATTATTGTAAATCTCTTAGGTGACCTAACATAGACCACACCAGATTGTGATGAACTGCTTTCAACATCACCATCAATCTGTAGTTACTCATACACAGTAATAATGCAATGCAAGTTCTTAATGGTAATTTTGTACAAGCCTGTGTACCCTGTCTGATTGTGTATCTATTGAGTCAAAAATATCCTAATTTTAGCAATGAAATTAAGTATATCACATTTTGTATTAATGCTCATTATAATGTCAAAACCAGATAAATAAGGTGAACAACAAGACTGCAGTATTCTTCCATCAATATCTAAATGCTCTGAAGCCATTAAAGACAACAACCAGAAAACAAAGCAAAAA
>JBAGKL010000010.1:1615014-1631087 GCA_037177135.1 Melanotaenia caerulea
TTTTTATAGAATATTTTAATCCAGTCAACGAATACATCTTTAAAACCCATATGTCCAAGTGACTGCTCCAAAACAGCCAGTCCATCTGGTCAAATGCCTTCTCGTCATCTAAGCTGAGAAGCATTGCCGGGGTTTTCCTCTTCATTGCTATTGTCAGTAACTTCAGGGCTCTGAAGGGCATTGAAACCTGTTTGGTCAAGTTTAATCAGAGTTTTGATATACTTCTGGATTCTGTTTGCTATAATCAAGCTCAAAATTTTCATATCTACACATAAGAGACTTATTGGACGGTAGGAGGAGCACAGGGTTGGATCCTTATTCTCTTTTGGTATCACACTAATCACTGCCTGACCATGATCCTGGGGGGTCCCCCTCTGTCAGTGCATAATTATATACTTTACTAAAAATAGGTACTAATTCATTCGAAAAGGCCTTATAGTATTCTGCTGATAATCCTACACCCCGGGTGTTTTGCCGATTTTTAATTTAAGAATGCTATTTTTAGTTTCCTCCGGTGTTATAGGATGTACCATTATGTCTGCCTCCTCCTGTGTTAATTTGGCCAGTTTGACTGATTTCAGAAATGTCTCCATCTTTTCCTTTTTTCCTGGTAGTTGTTCTTCGCTAACTATTATCAAAAGTTATACGAGGAACACTTTAGTAATGTCCTTTGGTTGCGTGAGCACCTGGTTTGTAAGAGTTCATTTTATTTTGCCAACTCTATTAGACTGAGCTTTGCGTAACTGGAAAGCCAAGAGTCGGCTGGCCCTATTTCCGTATTCATAATATTTTTTATTTAAAAAACATAAGGCTACTTCTGCTTTGTATGTTAACAAATCATCTCATTTCTGTCTAGTCTCTTTTAGTGAGTGTAATAGTTTCTGATCATGGGTCTGTTGAAACCTGAGTTCCATAATTTCTTTTTCCAAGTTGTTCTGCTCAGCAAGCCTCTGTTTCTTCATGATTAATCATGAAGAGATGGCTATGACATTACCCCTCATTCCCTTCCAACAGGGTTGAGGGAGAGATTGTGTCACTTTTGTTTAGCTCAAAATATTCTGTTAGGGACTTTTGAAGGACTTGTTTTATTTTTTCATTATTTAGCAAGGACACAGTCTCCAGTACTTAAACTGGTTGTGTGACCCCATTTTCAGCTTGAGTGAGACTGGTGCATAGTCTGATATAGTTATTGGTTCTATGTTACATTCACTAACTATGTGAATCACCGGTTGATATCAGAAACATATCCAATCGGGAATATCTGTTACATGTTACAGGTGACCTGATAAGTTAAGATGTGATGCGGAATCAAGCATTTCCTCTAACAAAGGAACGTTTCTGCAGTTGCTGCCAGCTGAACACTGCCACCAAGAAGCTTGTGTCCCCCAGTTTAAATACATTAGAAACAAATTGATAAAGTCCACGTTAATTTATAATAACCAATTTGTGTGGAGGAAATGGTTCATGCATGTTTTTTCTGTGCAAATTATTTAGACATCTGGTTCCTGGTCGTCACCCATATATCTACAAGTTTTGCAGGGTATAAAACAATGTTTGCGTGCAGTCTCTGTCTGGTGCTTTTACAGTCATTTAAACTTTACAACACTAAATTAGTTAGTTCATTTTCTCCCGTAACAGATGACATTTAGCACACATGCTACCCCCAGGTCCAGCGGAGCTGCGTGGGCTCAGGAAGATTTCAGGAAACCATTATCAGGTAACACAGTTCATCTCTACATCCACATCTATAAGTCAGAGTTAATGTAGCACCATGTAATTTTCTGACCTTGAAACTCAGGCTTATTTTGATGCCACACTGACATTTATAATGTACATTTCCGGAGCTGCAGTTGTCCTACATCATCTGGAGGCTGATAAACTAAACCTCATCATGCTACAGCAACTGGATATCAAAATGCTGGCTGCTTTAAAAGCGCATGATTGATTCATAAAAGAAAACTAAAACACACACACAAAGGGACATTAACAGAGAAAGAGACGGGACGAAGACGTTGTTAGGGGAGATCTCGTACAAGGGACGAGAGGAAGATGATGCCGGATTAGCTGTCGTCGGATTAGCTGTCTTTAGGGGAGACCTCGGAGAAGACACGGGACGAAGACGACGCCGGGTTAGCCGTCGTTAGGGGAGTTCTCGGAGAAGACACGGGACGAAGATGACGCCGGGTTAGCTGTCGTTAGGGGAGATCTCGGAGAAGAGACGGGACGAAGACGACCACGGATTAGCCGTCGCTAGGGAAGATCTCGGAGAAGAGAAGGGACGAAGACGACGCCGGATTAGCCGTTGTTAGGGGAGATCTCGGAGAAGACACGGGACGAAGACGACGCCGGATTAGCCGTCGTTAGGGGAGATCTCGGAGAAGAGACGAGATGAAGACGATTGGAACATGTCACAGATATCAAATTCAAAAAGCAAATACTTGCAAGAAAACGATAAAATTTCAGTTTGAACATTAAAGCTGCAGCATGCAACAAAATCAACAGTCAGTGAGAGAAAAATGTAATTTATCAAAATACTGTGTTTCTAAAGGTATTTAATTACTTTACTAAATTAACTCGTTTCAATTCCCTTAAAATGAAGCATTTTTATCTACTAGTCATGGGTCCACATACATGGCAGCTGCCACCATTTTTACTACAGTGTCTCTGAATGGACAAATGGACACTGTGTTCCATCTTACAGTGACATCATTACCAGGTGATGACGGTTGATAAACTGCCCATAATTAGGAGACGCTTCACCAACAATCCACTGGAACAATGCAGTTACCAATAACAGCAACTCGATATCGACACTAGAAACTTAATGAACTGAAAACAGAAATTAAAGACACCAGGTGTTCGTGGGTGCAGCCAACTGGAAACCTAGAATATTGAGGTTCTCTGCAAGTTATAAGTTTTCCATTCAGAAAAATTAGGTCATTTCATCATTTCTGGCAAAAATCCCTTAGGAAAACAACCTTGGAAGAAAACTGGAACTGAACCAAACTACGACAACAGAGTTATTAACACCTTAAAGCACCAAAGAAGAAGACCGTTCACCTGTAGAGCAGTCATGGCTGCACCTGTGTAAGATGGATCCAATCACACCTGAAAACATCTTTATGTCTGGAAGAAGTTTGGCCGCTGACAGCCACCGTACATTCTCAGCTGTGCTTTACCCTTCTTTACCGCTAGATGGCAGTAATCCTTACACAGTGGATCTTAAAACATGTTTTGCGAGTGTGAATGGTTGTTTGTCCCTATGTGTGGCCCTGTGATGGACTGGTGACCTGTCCAGGTGTACCTGCCTCTCACCTGTTAATGCTGAGATAGGCTCCAGCTTACCTGCGACCTGTAAGCGGTACAGAGAATGAATGAACGTATTTTTCCTCATTTACAACCACCTTCATGCAGCTGGGAGATCTTGTTTAACATCTGACCAGTCAGACATCATTTCTTCCTTCCTGAAGGTCGTAGAGCTTCAAGCTGGAACCGGAAATTAAAGACTGACAACTTTGTTTTTTTCTTAAAAAAAAAGGATTGTTTATACATCAAAATGATCAGTACCCATGACACTGCACAATACAAAGGCATGAAAAAGAAATTAAACATTAAAATAGGTATTGCATCTTCCAAAAGCTAATTCATCCATTCATAAATACTGCTTTTGATTTCAGTCCACTGTAGTTTCTTACAACAGAATCACAGTTTGCTCTAAACAGCCAGAAACCCTTCCTACAAATCAATGAGCGAAATGTGACACAAATGACAATCAGACGACATTCTGTGGTGCAGGGAACCGGTTTCCTTTTCTTATTGTAAGGTACAACATCAAGGCTGAGAGCTCTCCTCAAGGCCAGGACTGGCAGCAGCCCACTGGAGGAGGAGGAGGAGGAGGAAGAGGTGAAGACATGTCGAGGTCACATGAGCGCCGAGACGTGCTGAGGCGTAGCACACATGGTGAGATGGGTGAGACGATGTCTGAGATCCTCTGTTCCACCGGGTCCTGTATGGATGAGAACACATCATACTGGTGACTTACTGGTTCTCATTAACGGTCGTCCAAGTCGGGACCATTAATCAATCACAAAGATCCTCAACATCCCGACTTTCCATGTGGGATCATGTGTAAAAACATCTGATGAGATCAGGACGGAAAACAAAGTTTTCTTTTTTCTATGTAGGATTTATTTATTCGTTTTTATTTATTTATTCTTCCCACAGCAGAGGAGACTTATGTTCCTTTACTTTGTTCTTCCATTGTTCCGTTATGTTGGCATGAAAAGATAAATAACAATAAAAAAATGGAGGGAAATTAATCAAAGCAGAATAACTGATTAATTTTTCTGACAACAATCATGAAAATCTATAAACCTGACATCTGTATTCAGTCGCCTGGTGGAGGTTTATCACCCCTCCACCTGGTCAAGGTGGCGTTCGCCACAGAGACAGTCTTACAAACGTGAATAAATCTGTAAATCAGGAATTATTTGTTACCATGAAAATAATAAAGCAGGAGGCTTGAAGGGGTCGGTCTGGGCTGGTCTCCTGCTGCATGGCTGCATTTCTCCTGCCTCCATTTATACATTCACTACAATATGTTCAATGGATCTAATGTTTATTTAAATTTCTGGGGAAAAATGGGGGGAAATATCAAAAGTAGATTTAAAATAGTCTTATCCACCAAGAACTTCATACCCCTGCCGTTTAAGGTGCAGCGCATGTTTTTATTTCTCCGCTTCAACTGGGACAAACGATGCAAACTTTAACAATCTGACTGCCACATGAGGAATAAAGCAGCGAGTGTGCTCTTCAGGTGTACCTGTACATCGCCATGCCAACGCTCCCTCCGCTCCTAACTGGGGTTGGGTTTCTCTGCCGACTTCTGGATCTGTGTGAGGAACAGACATCAGGTCAGCGTTCAGTCTCACATCACTGACAAGCGAGGGAAAATCCTGCAAACGTACCCTGACACACAGCTAAGTGACAACATTCAGCCAACAGAAGCTGACTGCGGTGGGAAAAAGGACAAAATTAGACAAATGCAAAAAGTTGTAGCTTGCTTAAGCTTCCAGCAGAGGGCAGACTGGACCTGTTGCCAACATGAGGCCCTGAAACCAAAGAGATGACGCAGAGAGAAACAAAATATGAGCTGAAAACTGAAAACATGGAGGCAGTTTGGAAGCTGACGCCAGAAATCAACAACAGGCTGCGTGAGATGGCAGGAAACACAAATGGAAAACAAGAGATGAGTAACTGTGAACAGATGGAAACCTGAAACCTGATCTTCCACTGAGCTACACGCTTCAACTCAAATCAGACAAGAAAAAGTCTGAATCTGAAAAGAAAAAACAAAAGAAAAAACAGAGAAAGCTCAGCAACAGGCAGAAGTTTTACTGTACCTGTGATTGTTCTCTTAGGAAATCTGGGAGCTGAAATTCACCTTTAAAGACCTGGAAAAACAAAGGGCCAGGTTTAGAGGTTCAGAGTTCTGGGTGAGCTTAGCATCTGGATGATGGTGACATGTTACCACACTGCACTGGAAACAGCTGCAGATAGAAGTAAACCTAAAATCTAAAGCACGCCCAGAGCAGAAAGATGCACCTGGACATCCAGGAGGCTGCCAAGGTGCTGCAGAAGGTCAAGCCCGAGAGAGCGAGGGGGCGGGTCCGAGAGAGCGAGGGGCGGGTCCTAGAGAGTGAGGGGGCGTGTCCGAGAGAGTGAGGGGGCAGGTCCGAATGAGCGAGGGGGCGGGGCCATGAACGTTTCGTTGTCAGGACGAACGTTGAAATACTGTGACAGCGTGAAGCCGTGGGAGAACCAAACGTACAGAAACTGGAGGCTACAAATGAAAATATTTCATGTTGCAGAGAAAAGGTTGAAGCAGGCAGAAAAATGCTGAGTCAAGCTTCTGTAAACGTTTGGACTTAATTACTGCAGATGTCACGTCCACGTCAACAAACAGGTCTGAGATCCTGAGATGTTTAAAATGCTCTGATACGAGTAAATAAACAAAATTCAGATGCAGACATTTTCTGGTTCCAAGGAAGTTGGGACTCGACGTAAAACGTAAATAAAAATACGATGAAATGATTTCCAAACCTCATCAGGCCATATTTTATCCCAGTAGAAGATAAACAACATCAGATGATGAAACTCAGACATTTTACCATCTGAGAGAAAATATGAGCTGATAGAGAATCAGATAACTGGAGGAGCATTTGACAACTAATCAGGTTAATTAGCAACATGTGGAATAAAACATGAGTTGATGAGATTCGGGAAACATTTCATTCTGGTTTTATTTACATTTTATGTAAATGATGCGGTGGTCAGTGAAGGCCTCACGAGTCTTTACAACATGCATTGCTGAGTGTGTTTTGTGGGTCTGGAAGTTGAGGAGGGGTGCTCAAACATTTGCAGTTTGTTGTTTCTGTTCTGTTACCACACGACGCTAATCTGGTATTTAGTTTGAGAACATACAGAATATATAAAAAATGAGATTATGTGGTTCTAAATCATCTCTACCATGTTCTAGATCATAATTCAGACTTCATATATCATCATCTCACCAACCGTTTCCATGGTGATAATTTCTGTCCTAAAGCCAGCAGATGAACCAGCTGAAGTTAAACAGCCGACATTGATGAATAAAAACTCTGATAAAACTGATGATCTGGATAAAAACAGGATTTTTCTTTTATCATTGAAGTGAGTGTTTGTGCAGCCGTGATAAAAGTCCTACAGCAGCTTCACCCAAAGTAAACACCTGCTGGTTAAATACATCTTCACTTTTTTACATTAGATAACCACTTTAGTTGTAATAGTCAGTTCAATATTTCATAAAATCTAGACCTAAAAAAAGGTCTCATGTGCACCCCCCTTTTCCTGGTCAGTGCTCCTGCCTGGCCCCCCAACAGAACTTTTCTAGACCCACTCCTGCATAGCTGAAGTATAAACCCTGTTTACCACCAGCAGCTTCTGTGTTAGAGAAGGTCCTGCCAACAACAACACTTTAAGGTAAATATGTGACGGTGTGAACATGAACTGCTAGTTTCCTCCTTCTCAGCTGATCCATAAACACACGCAGCAAGAGAGAAAAGCCGATCAGCTGATCACCAACAGCCGTGATGATTCACAGAACAACATGAGGGGAGAGGGAGGAAGCAGCTGCTGCACAAACAGAGACGAGCAGAGATCCTCTAGAGCAGCCATGTTGGAGCAGAACGCAGGAAAAGTTTAAAAAAGAATGCAGGAAAAGTGTGGGTGTGGTTTGTGTTAATACACCCACGGGAGAAGCCGTCCTTGGGTTGCTCCATTAATGCTGTGTTTATTCTGAAGTCCATAGAGCCAGCCGGCTGCTTTTCCATCTGGCCTCTCCATGTCCCACCGTCATAACAGAGAAATGATGCGTATGCATTAATTGCCCTTAAATTTTAAGGTAATAACATAAATTAATTATTGCCGTTAATGTGTTATATTTGACAGCCCTACCTAAATACAAAATAACCTCTTCCATGAAAATGAAATGCATTTATAATCTGTAGATAAACAAATCAAATCTCAGCTAAAACACCATCAAAAACCAAATGGATGCTCGTTTTGATGATTTATTGTATTATTAGCTTTATCAGTGAATGTTATTACTGAAGAAGAGGCAACAAAAACAATTATAAATAAAATAATAAAATAAAATCAGAGGCAAATGGTAAAATAAATTAGGTAGGCTCAGAAACAAAACATAGCATGGTTTATTGTATTATATGAACTGAATGTAATACGGTCACAAGCAAACCACTGTGGAGATTAACAGCCAAACAATGACTGGGAGCGTCTTTAAAATTAAATAATCACATTTTAAAAGGTAGAACTTTGTGTAATAACCAACATATCCAGGACTGCTATATGGTTGTTGCTAGTTAATCTTCTGATATCTAGAAAATATAAATATTTCTCTGGTTGGATTGAAAACAGTCACCCAGTCTGCTGCACTAGAAATGTCTCTGTTCTACTGCAAAGCAGGAGGACGAGTCCCAAACTACTGACCTAACCTACATTACACTGATAGCTGAGCATTTTCTTTACCATTCAAACTGTTCTAAAATAAAGACAAACTATATATCTGGCAGCAACAAGCTGATGTTCCACAACTTTCCATCAGACGAACTAACCGACCACCTCGCCTCTGAAAGAACAGGGTGACGTACTGTCCATCCCTCTGTTCTCTCTCCAGTCTCAGCTTTTTCTTTTCTTTTTAAACTTCCAGATTTTTGAGGCATCCTGCCGTCTTAGCATCCACTCGCTGTATGGAGCAAGTGGACTGAACCATTTACAGGAAATCTAGAGGGAGGGGGGGTGTTCAGAAAAGTTTACAAAACAAAGACACTTAGTGATACCAATGCATTATAACTAAAATGTTAGCGTGATTGTAAGTTTTTTCAATGAGTATTAGATAATTGTTAATATTACCATTGTATTGAGGGCCCTTCTGGGCCCCTAGAATCCGTCTCCTTTACCCCCCCTTTTCGGAGCCCCAGAGTGTAGGTGATTGGGTTTGGCTGGAGAGCAGGGGGTCAGCAGGGTGGTGGGAGGGCCGATGGTCAGCGGGATGCAAGAGCAGATTCGAGAGGATTGATGCAGATGCAGAGGGCTGGAGGTCCAAACTCCAGCGGGCACGAAGAGCTGCTGGAGGTGATCATGCTGCCTCAGACCCCATCGTAGAGAAGGCATCACTTTCTGCTTTTAACTCATGTAAAAATCTCCCCATCATAGCCTTAACATTCTTATCCTGATAATAATGAAGAACAGCCGGATAGAATGAACCTGTCACGTTCCTGGTTTATGTTCCTGGTTCATGTTCCTGGTTCATGTTCCTGGTTTATGTTCCTGGTTTATGTTCCTGGTTCATGTTCCTGGTTTATGTTCCTGGTTTATGTTCTTGGTTTATGTTCCTGGTTTATGTTCCTGGTTCATATTCCTGGTTTATGTTCCTGGTTTATGTTTCTGGTTCATGTTCCTGGTTTATGTTCCTGGTTTATGTTCTTGGTTTATGTTCCTGGTTTATGTTCCTGGTTCATGTTCCTGGTTTATGTTCCTGGTTCATGTTCTTGGTTTATGTTCCGGGTTTATGTTTCTGGTTTATGATCCTGGTTCATGTTCCTGGTTTATGTTCCTGGTTTACGTTCCTGGTTCATGTTCCTGGTTTATGTTCCTGGTTCATGTTCCTGGTTTATGTTCCTGGTTTACGTTCCTGTTCTTGTTCTTGTGTAACACCTGCGCTTTGCTTGTAATTATCCCTCTCAGTAGGAATTTTACAGGTTTTGTGTGTCTAATGACAGATATAGTTTTCTTCGGGTTTGTACTGTAATGTACAGTCCTCTTATTTAGGTAAACTTAAAAGATTTTTCAGATAAGTTTGTCCTGTTTGCTCAGATAAAGAGCGAGGCTGAGAATTTATAATGATGCTGTCTGCAATATTTCACTAGATGTTAGTACAACAATAAACCTCAGCCACCACACACACACACACACACACACACACACACAAACACAGCCCCCAGAGGAGAGAAACATATGTTTGCTCTGTCACCGCTGGGGAGTGTGCTGAAGCAGGGGGGGGTAATGCTTATGAGAGCAGCATTAATATGACAAAACAAGGCTGGCTGAGGGATTTAATGCAGAGGCTGGTGCTACCATCATCTGTCAATGTTTCTTATCACCCTCTTCTACTGCTGTTAGCCTCACCATTAACATCACACCTATTCTCCAGCTCAGTGATTAATCACTGTCATAAACATGTGTATTCTGTTCTTGTTTCCAAAGTCGTGAGAGGTAATTAAGATCATTTATTTAAAGTAAAAGTACTGCAATAAAAAGTTTTGTTCCTGCTCTCAAAATGTGAATATGCAAAAGTACTTAAAGAATTTAGTCTTACTTGATGTTGTGATGGAGAAAGGCTTCAGTAATTGTATTTTAATTAAATTGTTATCATTACTCATATTTGTGAGCACAACAGTTAATGCATAGCTGATTAATCATTATATACAGTACCAGTGAAAAGTTGGAACACATCTCCACGTTAAATCCAATCAGGAAATGTTTCCAGACTGATACTGTAGTTTGAAAACAAACTGAAGGAAATGCATACAAAAAGTGTAATAACAGAACATGTAAATTCATATAATTACCTAAGTAAATGTGTAATGAAAAATTTGGTGATATACAGTCAATACAGTGCAACAACTACACAAGGAGGACAGCTGGAATAAATAAATAATTACTTCTTCTCCTTTTTGGAGATAAAAAGTGTAATTGGCTCACTTTGACTAATCTTTGTTTTTAATTAGCTTTGTTTTTAGAATTTTTTTTTTTAAGAATACATATCTTAACTTAACGTAAATATAAACTGCTTAAAAAAATAAAGGGAACACTAAAATAACAGATCTTAGATCTGAATGAATGAATTATTCTTATCAAACACTTTGTTCTTTACATATTTGAATGTGCTGACAACAAATTTACTCAAAAATTATCAATGGAAATCAAATTAATTAACCTGTGGAGGTCTGGATTTGGAGTTACCATTAAAAAGTAAACTGGAAAAAACCACTACAGACTGATCCAACTTTGACGTAATGTCCTTAAAACAAGTCAAAATGATGCTTAGTAGTGTGTGTGGCCCCCATGTGCTTGTAGGACCTCCCTACAACGCCTGGGCATGCTCCTGATGAGGTGGCGGATGGTCTCCTGAGGGATCTTCTTCCAGACCTGGAATAAAGCATCCGCCAGCTCCTGGACATTCTGAGGTCCAACGCGGCGTTGGTGGATGGAACGAGACATGATGTCCCAGATGTGCTCAATTGGATTCAGGTCTGCGGAACGGCGGGCCAGTCCATAGCATCAAAGCCTTCGTCTTGCAGGAACTGCTGACACACTTCAGCCACATGAGGTCTAGCATTGTCTTACATTAGGAGGAACCGCACCAGCATATGGTCTCACAAGGGGTCTGAGGATCTCAACTCAGTACCTAATGGCAGTTAGGCTACCTATGGCGAGCACATGGAGGGCCCCCTCAAAGAAATGCCACCCCACACCATTACGGACCCACTGCCAAACTGGTCATGCTGGAGGATGTTGCAGGCAGCAGAACATTCAACACGGCATCTCCAGACTCTGTCACGTCTGTCACATGTGTTCAAGGTGAACCTGCTTTCTTTTGTGAAGAGCACAGGGTGCCAGTGGCGAAGTTGCCAGTCTCGGTGTTCTCTGGCAAATGCCAAACGTCCTGCACAATGTTGGGCTGTAAGCACAACCCCCACCTGTGGACGTCGGGCCCTCATACCACCCTCATGGAGTCTGTTCCTGACTGATTGAGCAGACACATGCACATTTGTGGCCTGCTGGAGGTGATTTTGCAGGGCTCTGGCAGTGCTCCTCCTGTTCCTTCTTGCACAAAGGTGGAGGTAGTGGTCCTGCTGCTGGGTTGTTGCCCTCCTACGGCCTCCTCCACGTCTCCTGATGTACTGGCCTGTCTCCATGCTCTGGACACTACGCTGACAGACACAGCAAACCTTCTTGCCACAGCTCGCATTGATGTACCATCCTGGATGAGCTGCACTACCTGAGCCACTTGTGTGGGTTGTAGACTCCGTCTCATGCTACCAGTGAAAGCACCGCCAGCATTCAAAAGTGACCAAAACATCAGCCAGTAAGCAGGAACTGAGAAGTAGTCTGTAGTCACCACCTGCAGAACCACTCCTTTATTGGGGGTGTCTTGCTAATTGCCTATAATTTCCACCTGCTGTCTATTCCATTCGCACAACAGCATGTGAAATTGATTGTCAGTCAGTGTTGCTTCCTAAGTGGACAGTTTGATTTCACAGAAGTGTGACTGACTTGGAGTTACATTGTGTTGTTTAAGTGTTTCCTTTTTTTTTTTTTGAGCAGTGTGCATATATATGTTCTGTTTTTTTCAATAACCGCTGGCATGATTTAAGATAATTACAGTGTTATTTATCATTACGCTTCACTTGATTTGATATCTATTCATGTGCAAATGGTATGAATTTCAGGGATTTATAGTGAAATAAGTATAAAGCACAAAATAAAATTATGGCTAGGCGTACCTAACTTTACGGTAGGTACTTCTCTTTAGCACCATCGTAAGTGAAGTACATTCCTGCATTTTTATTTTAAACCCTTTTCTAGCCTAAAACCAATGCCAGACACTAGTGCAGAAAACACCTGGGTACTGAGGGTCACATTAATTCTGGCTGGAACACAAAAATTATAGCTCTGTAGCTTCTAATTATTTACTGAACAGCTGGTTTATGACCCCAATTAATTTTTTGGTCACTCAGAAATTTACTCGTGTTTGGCCCTTGAGCCTGCCACTCGAAGCTAAGCAAATGTAGAGGTTAATTTAAGTTAAAAAAGATGCATATCAAACAAAGTCCAGTGTGCTCTTTAATTCTTCTCTCTCTCTCTCTCTCTTTTTCTCATAAGATGTTTAAAGAAATGCTCACCACATCTGCTGGTTCAAGCTGACAACAGTGCACCATGTTTGTCTGTATAAAAGTATGTTTATTTCCACTACTTCATGTCCCTTTTTTGTGTCTTTGCACTGGAGTGTGTCAGTGATGAAGAGCGGTCATTATCCTACTCGGGCTGTTAGGTAGAAGTGGCCTGGCTGACATGGCAGGTAGTAGAGCTATAGCTCAGTTCTATCTGACTACTCAGGTGATTAAAACATGTGCTGGCTTTATGGTTTGAGGTGAAGAATTCTAATATGTATGAGCTAGTATGGTTTAATTGCAAGAGGATAGTTTCCATACTTGTTTTGCTTAATTTCTTCAGTAAGTCTTTAAAAGTCTAAGTGTTTTTTTTTTTTTTTTTGTTCCACAATCACTTACAGCCGAACTCAAGGGATTAAACTTTACTACATACCACAGAATATGTTTCCTGACTGAATTCTGTGTTCTCTACCGGATATTTAAATGACAAGCCAAAGTCATTTCTTCTCCAGTCCAACATGATGTGACCTGTTTGCTGCTGTGGATTTGCATATGGTGTTTGTATCCATTTAATCAAGTTCGGGCCAAAATGAAAATGTTTCAGTCCTGGCAAAACTTAAATTAGTCAAATGTTGTCATGGCATTCAGGGATAAAATCCTCTTTCTTGACTTTGTGGTTTATCATTTTCAGTAGAAACCTAATCCCACATGGCTCCAGAACACAGACCTTCGGGTATGTTTAAGTTTGAAAAGAAGATATTGTTCCCAAGATGCAATGTGCAAATTTGTCAAAAAAAAAGAAAAGAAATAAATGAAAGAGAGAATTCAACTCCCATGCAAATTTTACTTTGAGATTTTCAAGTAACTTGAACTGAATTTATTTAATATGACATTCTTACCACATAAGTGGAAAGCTTTGTCCTTCACAAATGTTATACTGTGATACTAATCTTGGAAATAAAGAGTACAATGATTCAAAAGAAGGTTCTCTGGAGATGCAACAAAATCAGTAGCTCTTCATGCTGTTTGGCATGAAGTGCTGCAAAGGGTGCATTTACCTCTCCTTCTATCTTTTGTTTTTACCCAGCTGTAAGCTTCACTGACTAGAAGTCATTTTCCATTCAGTTTTATAACAGTTCCCTCCTTCTGTCTCCTTCATGTCACTAAAGGCAGAGTTATACCCGTGAGGCGTCTGCGTGCCGTCGGCTACGGCGTAACTGACTAACTCTCGCATTCAAGTGTAGGGGGAATGCGTCGTTTTGGTGTTGCGTTGCAGTTCCTCCTCCTAACCTAAAGGTGGCATCAAGGGTGGTATCAGGTCGAAGTTCTTTTGATGTTCACTTCAGTTCTAATGGTATTTTCCGTTTTAACCCTCTGCTGCATGAATTATTACAAAACAGTACCACAATTTTTTAAATAAAATATTTTACTTCTACAGACATGCACATTGATGTTTTTCTGTTTTTAATCTTATTTTAACTTTTACTCAGTGTATTGTTTTTTCTATTTGATCTATGAAAATTTTTATAAAATAATATCTTAATATAAAATCTCAATAAAAACACCTGGATCATTTTCTTGTCCTGTTTATCACTGAGCCAAACTTATAACAATGTATGTATATATACTATCTCAAATGTAGTTATTCTTTATACGTGGCAGAGTATTGGTGACTCAATAATGTCCAATGAAGTTGCTAATGTACGGTCCACACATACATTTAAAAACAGCTCGGAAAATAAATAAATATATATATGTGTCCTCTGTAGTGGACACCATCAAAAGGTTAAAACAACAATGACGTGCAGTATGGTTCAGTGTCTTTATTAGCTTGTGGAAAAAAACAAAGAAATAATTCAATCAGCTTTTTATTAATTGGATCCACTGGTTATTGTTTTAAAAATGGTGGTTACCACACAAATTTAGTGAGAAAATCCAGATATCTATCCGGCAACAGGTGATCCCAAACTGACCAGTCATGAGGGAGTACCTCCGTATAACCGTTTGCGTAGCAGGGGTGCACGTCAGGTCTGGAAGAGGTGTGCGTCGAGCCACTGCAGACCAACGCGGCGCCTATGGCAGTGACGCAGATGCAGCGTGAGTGTCTTAAGGGTGCATTCACACCAGGATAGTCTGGGGGACTTGTTTTGATTGGGTTACAACTGTTTGCTACGTGGTCATTTTTCCTTAAATGACCACTGAACAAGAAGAAAAAAGAAGAAAGTCTTGGTCACTAATTAGCCAGGACCAAAAACAACTCTTTCACTGCCAGTAAACTATGAAGAACCAATAATGTTTTATATTCTTGGAGTTTGTGTTGTTACTATAGTGGCCTGGCTCCAGAAGGGCGTCTGCAGTGATGGAGACTCTACTTTGGTCTGTCGTCATGAAGAAGGAGCTGAGCTAAAAAGCAAAGCTCTCAATTTATTGTTCGATCTACGTTCCTACCCTCACCTATTTTCACGAGATGTGGGTGGTGATCGAAAGAAGGAGATCACGAATACAAGCGGCCGAAATGAGTTTTCTCCTCAGGGTGGCCGGGCTCTCCCGGGTGAAAAGCTTTGTGATCCGGAAGGGGCTCGGAGTAGAGCCACTGCTCCTCCACATTGAGAGGAGCCAGATGAGGTGGCTTGGGCATCTGGTCAGGATGCAGGTCAAAGCAGACCAGACTTCGCTTTTTGGTCTGCACCAGAGCTTGAACGTGCATTCACATTGCTCCAAGCAAACCGTAAATCTGTGGAAGTGGGCCAGGTTTTCTTTAAAGTGGACCAAACAATGAAAGTGTGAATGCGCCCTAAAAGACATATCAGTAAATGCTCTCAAAAAGTCTTGGTTCAAAAAATGAATAGAATTGAACACATTAGCACAAACAAATCAACATTCAAGTTGATGCATTCACACGCTTCAGTCAGACTGTGAAGTGGACCATGTGAAACACTCACAATGATAGCTTATTGTATGATGTACATCTAACTGTAGGGCTTTAGAGCAGGGGATAAATTTAGTGGTGTTTAATTACTGGTGTTTAATTTAATTCTAGTTATAAAGCTCCTAGAGATTCAAGATGGCGCCGCTACTGTCCAAGGTCTCCAGTAGGCTGTATTACTATAATGGTCTTTTAACAGGACTTCTCAAAAAGAGCATTAAACATCTTCAGCACATCCAGATGCTTCTACTAGGGTTTTAACCAGGGCTAACATCTTTACATTGGCTTCCAGTCAGTCACAGAATAGATTTTAAAACCTTCCCAGAATGGTTCATGCTCAGAATCCATTTGTGATACGTTCAAAGAATATAAACATATTCTCTTTATACTATATGTATATTCTTCTGCACCCCACTGTAGTGCTTTTATTTTGCTATACAAATACACTTGCCTTGCCTTTAATCTTAAAGGGTTATACTGATTTTGTGGTGTAATAACATGACTATGTGTGTTTGTGTGACATTTCTATTTATGTATGCTCCTGCTTACATTGACCTCTACTGGTCTGATAGAGAGATACTGGTCTGATAGAGATACTGGTCTGGAAGAGAGATACTGGTCTGGTAGAGATGCTG
>JBAGKL010000010.1:1803607-1815149 GCA_037177135.1 Melanotaenia caerulea
ACGGGATACACAGGCAGAAATGATTGACAGACACCAGCTCAGCTCACATTCCTTCATATGCGTTGGTGGCCGTGGTTTTCTATGCCTGCACGGCGAGGACCCGTCTATCTGGAGGGAGGGGCTGTGGGGTTTTTTAAATTTTCTTGTGACGTAGAAAACCTCTCTATGTCACAAAAAACACAACCTGTTTTATCCTGTTGAGGGCATTATGAGCCATTTTTTACCCACAAAATCCCATTTTTTAAATAAACTAAAAATACAATTTTATCAACATTGGGATGCACTACCCCTTTAAATGGTTTCTTCAAGGAACGCTGAAATAAAATAATAAAATACAGAAGCTGTAAAAATGTGGATCACTTATTCTAAGCTGTTGAAGAGCAGCCTTCCATGGTTTTTAGCTTTTTTTCTCTTTTTATTTAATGTATAGTACTACAGACTAGTAACCAAAACATCAATACAACAAGGCAAGAGCTAGAAAAGTTGAACACAAAAAATATATTCTTAATGGCTTGGTAGACATTTTTTTGTATCCTATTTAAAAATTTTAATAAACTTTAACTAAATTAATGCAGTCATATTAACTAATGGCTCAACCCATTGGACCATGATTAACCTGATTAAATGACATGCTATAGTGTTTAAAACTAAAGTAGTGTCGCCCATTTCCATGTATAGATATAACACTGTCACCAAAAAAACTTGATTGTACATTTTTTGTTGTATAAACAAATACTGATACAGATTTTGTTATTTTTAAAATATTACTCAGGCCCACATCTCAACTATCAACTTAAAGTGTGTGAAGTGCACAGAGCAGCTTCTCATGCAGGTTGAACCTTCCCTACACGGCTGAGTTCTGGCAGGAGTGACAATTGCTTTTATTTTTTATTTTTTCCTGTTTTGACCAACAAGTGCGGGTTTATAACATTGCATCCCATGACGCAGTTCATTTCAAAGACTGCCCTCTCATCCCCTCTTGGGGATTACTTGCTTAGTTTTGTTTAATCTCTGCATGCCAATGGGATCATGAGTGTGTTATTTCATCCCAAAGATGCTTAGTAATTCAACCAAAATGCCTAAATATGTCATATATGACCTAAAAATCAGTTTATACCTTCAACTTTTATTCATTTCTTATTCTGAGAATGTTGGGAAAACCAGAAATACTGCATCAAAACAACATGAACTGTTATATCAGCCACATCTTCTGCATTCACAAATTCATTAATTAATGTGGTATTTATTCACAAGCCTCCCTTGAAAGTGTTTGGAGCTCCACCTGGGGAGTTACATCCCCCCACTCAGAAAACCTGTTTTCTACGTATCACTTCTATATTGATTCTAACCTGATTTACTAGAAAAATGTCTTTATTTCATTGTGTTGGTAGTGAGAAGAAGGCATCATTTACACTTGATTAGTCTGTGACCTCAATATGAGTCACATCACTTCAGAGTAGCCTGGCCCTGGCACTTTAGTTTTCACTTTACAGTAGCTTAAGCATAATCATGTTAAAAATGGAGCTGCAGCATATCTGATTAATTCTTTGCTGATTTTCTTTATAACTAGGCCCTTTTTATATATACTTTTACAGTAGTTTTGCTACCTCTGGCTTGTCTTCTAACACTTTGCCTCTCTTTTTACCTTCCCTTCTTTCCCACCCAGGAGGACTTCCGGAATAAGGTTCAGGATTACATCAAGCACTACGCCAGATGATTAGCAGCACTGGCCACTGACGTCAGCCTGCACCAACCAAACTGCTCTACCTAGCCTCTGCTTATCTGGCCCACTCCTCCACATGTGTGAATCAGCAGCAGACTCTTTGACTCTTTCCACTCCCCCCTTCCTCTCTGACACCACAGCCCTGCCTCCTTTTCCTGTTCACCAAGTTGCAATAAACTACACATTGCAGGAATGAAATTTAATAAAAAAAATGCGATGAAGGATGGACTCGTACAAGAAAATCATGCTTTAGTTCTCCTTATCAGCTGAGTGTCTGTCCGTTGTGGCGAGATTATTAAACTTGTCGGGAAGGAGCCATGGCAACGAACGACAAGGAGTCTGATGCGATGTTTCATTAAAGACAAGAAGCCGCTCATACATAAGAGATATCTGTTACTATCAGTTCTCTGTTCCAGTGCCTGCATTGTTGGTGTCGATGAGAGAAGGTGCATGGGAGTTCACAAACTTACACTCACTGGAAGCACACTGTTGCACTCTGTAGTAAAGGTGTGCACACGCACACAAGACGGAAAAGCCTGCAGCCCCGTTACACAGCATGTGAATGACCATATCACCTTGTTTTGTTTTTCATTTTACTTGCATGTGCACACAAACACACACACATAGAAGGAGAGAGTGAGATAAAGATGTCGTCTCACTAATTATAGCGTGTCTCCTCAGCTGAGGTCTGCAGGGTCATGAGTGTGTGTTGTGTGGGTGTCCACATGTGTGTGTGTGTGTGTCTGTGAGCATCAGTTTGAGTCAGGAACAAAATGGAAAAGCGACAAAAGCATTTAACCAGAGAGAAAAAGAGAGAAGGTTAAAGCAAATGCATTATTACTGGAGCACCGAGTCACATTAATATAATGTGCACATGCATGTGTGTGTGTTTGTGTGTGTGTGTACTTGTGTGTGAGAGAGAGCTTTGAGAAGGGACTCATCTTTCTGAGTGCTGAGAGATGATCAGAGCTTGGTAATCCTACCTGCATAGACACACAACGCACACAGAAAGACAGAAGAGACCATTCTGCAAGGCCTTTTAATCCATGCAGCACACACACGTTTGCGGATGTGGGAGAGCATATCTATGTGTGTCTAAACACACAACTATAAATAGCAGAAACATGAACAGTTACAGGTAGAGGAGTAGAAGTAGAGAAGAGTTAAGAATAACATGTTGAATTTTTTTTTTTTAAATCTGAGATCCCATTACAGTCACATGAAGCTAAACAATGAAAAATGTTGATAACAGTAGCCTCTTCCAAATAGATATTGTTTGCCTTTATTTTATATAGCTTTTCAGTATTATGGATTCAATGTGGGGGGCGACCAATGACAGCAACAGGTGAAACTCATCACTAACCCAAGTGAAACCCAACACACGGGACGCGACAAACAGCAGAGACAGCGGCAGTGTCTTGCATCGCGCTCTTGGATTGCTTTTCTTCAAGAAATTTGATTGGTTGTGATACTGGAGAGAATTCTGACATTTTCAAAGCAGCCTGTGACAGACAAGGCATGAAGGATGAAAAGTTAGAAGATTTTGTTCAAATTGACATAAATCTTGCTACAAAAGAGACAGACAGCACTGGGTTCATCCTATTTGACAAACAAGGAAACAGCTTGGTGAATATTATCATTTGATGGTGGATCTGAAGGCTGATGCAGATAAATCCAGAACCTGCGTTCGGACAAATTCACCCTGCTGCCATGCGGCTACCTTTTCATTTACATCTCTATAATCTTTGCGTAAAATATTTCAAAATATGGGAAAGTCAGACACAGCTAAAATGATCTGTTCCTCCATGTTGAAAGTGTTTGCAGACTGCACTGTCCAGCCTCCTTTCAACTCACTGGTCAGTTAATGAAGCCCTCACTGATTGGTTGTAGTGCCATGCAACAGCGACAAAAATGGAACATTTTTCTATTTCCTTCTGTCGTACCGTTAGCCCCCGTGTGCACGTCTATGTGAACGAGCGCAACATTTCACATGCACCAATGTCACCTGTTGCTTAGCTGGTGGAGGGCAGCAGTTTTCACTTCATCATGCATGTTCCATAGGAAATTAATGAAGTAGGAGGGACACCTCCTGTGCGTCGAGCCCATTAATGAGGTTTGCTAGTGACATAACTGTAAAATCTGCTAGCCATAAGACAACCATGCATTCATCTATAAAGATAGATCAGGTTCAGATATCTAGGGAGAGTAAAACAGCAAAAGGAAGGTGATATCCTCATTAAATTATTGGTGCCGTGCAGATGTTAGTGATACAGGTTTGATCATTTAGGGGCCATGGATATGGTGAGAGAAATTATAAACAAGTTCTGAGATTAAACCAGAGCAGGACCTTAACTAACACAGTAGCTGACAGGTGGTAGACAGGGTTTATACTTCAGCTATGCAGGGGCAGGTCTAGAAAAGTCCTGATGGGGGGCCAGGCAGGGCCATTGACCAGGCAAAGGGGGGCACAGATGAGATATTCTTTTTTAAGGTCTTGATTTTATGTAATATTGAAGTCATTAGTACAACTAAAGTGATCATGTAATGTAAAAAAAAAAGGGTAGAAAAACCCAAGTGAGCATTGTCTTGCTCTTTCTGTTGATATAATACAGTAAAAATGTCAGGCACAGCCACGAATGGTGATTAATCACGATTAATTAAATTGTAAGCTGTGATTAAACTGATTGAAAATTTTAATCATTTGACAGCCCAAATATTATTTGATTTGATTTTACATACTTTCACATTTACATCTATATTACAACTTTCAGATCACAATGGATCTATAAAATCACCAAACATTAAATCCCAGGTATCTGGAACTGTAAAATACAGTATTTAAATTATGGTTAGAGTCACTTTCAAAGATCTAGAAGTTATTATTTTAAATGTACATACGTGTACATTTCTATGTGTGTAGTGATCAACTAAACAACCTGAACTGACTGATTAGATTTAATCCTCAGGGGACGACAGACGCGCCGGTGCATCCTGATCGCATATTCAACTTAAGATGACCAAGCAGCAAGACGAGGCCACAGAGTCGCCATTTTTATCTTCCATCACAGTGCAGACTTCAAATTATATATCAGTTTTAAACATTGTTGTTTGACAAAGTAAAGCTGGAGTTATGACCAAAAATAACACTTTTTTGTGTATAATACTGTCATGTTTGATGCATGCTTGATGCAGAAAGAAACGGTAAAAACTGGCTTTTCTAAGGAAAGTGCTACCAAGCAGAAATTTACTTCAAATTTTTCCCTATTTGGTGGCAAAAGCGCCTGAGGTATTACTTGCATTTTAATGTAAATAATTGTACATAGCTAATATTTGACCAGTTTGTACATGATCTTGAACAAGGTACCATCTAAATTTACATTCTTAGTTTTAAAAAGGGTTAGATATGTTTGAATGAATCCAACTTCTTCCCACTCAGATTCGTTGTGCTATTTTAGTTCCAGTGTTTAAAGGTCAAAATGAATACTGTAAATTTACACAGATAAGATTATGCTGAAAAGAATGATAACAAATAAGGCAGATTACAGTGTTTTTAAAGGTGAAATATAAGAATAAAAAAGTAGTCTAAAATGCCCATTTATACCACAGTCCCCAGTGGGCTGAACATAAACAATGAAACCGTATGTGGATGAAATAGGAATTAGTTACTTATTTTTTTTAATCAGATAGTGTCTTTTATTATTTTCACTTTTACTAAATTCATCCTGCGTCTCAGATTGGCCCTCTAGTTGTCCAGTTTTTGTCCCTGGGCCATACATTTGACACCCCTGCTGGAAAGGATGGTCTTACTTACTGCATCATTCTCCATGATGTCCTCCAGCATAGAGACGACATCCGTGAATGCAGGTCTCAGGGTGTGAGGATCCTGCCAGCAATCTCGCATGATGTGAAGTCTGTTTAGACAGAAAGACTCAAAGTTTATGAACTGAGTGTAAATATGTGAAAATCCAGCCAGATTTACATCCTGACGGGTCACCATGCAACTTTAACATTACACCTCAGAGTCATCATGAAGCCACTCAAGAAACATGATCAGCTGATCAGCTGCAGGGCTGAAATTATTAACTTAGACATTTCTAGAATTAGAAATAAACTAATTCAGATCAAGTTGAAACATCTACCAGTTTGTTTTAGCTGCTTTGAGGGGAGCTGGGGTGGACCCATAAAACTAATCAGATTAGGGTTAGGGTCACAAGATCAACACAAACAAACAGCCTGTACTCAGTTCAGGGGCCTATTTCACAAATTAGAACCAAGTTCTTCAGGATTAGTTTAGACCAATCTTTGTCAGAGCATCTTGGTTTAACTGGTTGGAGGAGCAACTAAGTCCATCCAGGAGTCAGTAATCCTGCTGAGTAAATGTTCACAGCAGTCCTCTAAAGACCATTAGGTGTAACACAGCCAGGGTTTCCTTTTTATTCTGGCTGGACTTGTCCTTCATTTGGTTTCACAAAAGCAGTAACACAACTTTACCATGGACATTTATTCTAGCAGCTAGCCTGCTCCAGACCAGGCTGCTAACAGTCGTCTAAAATCCAGGCTAACCGCAATGCTAACAATAAGGCTAACAGTCATGCTAACAGCCAGGCTAACAACCAGGCTAATCGCCATGTTAACAGTCATGCTAACAGTGGGGTCCTCCATGCGGGGGGCTGTGTGTGCTCAGTCTGAGGTTTGCTGCCACGGTGATCACCCTTGTCTGGGTGGCTATGGAGGTCCTGCGCTGCATTCTCATGGTTGTGGTGTGGGATCCAGCCTGCCCTGGTTTGGGTGGTTCTTGTGGTGGCGGGCTCTGGTCATGGGTGGGAGGCCTCCCAGTGTGGACTGAACCCAGCATATGGCTTTCCACAGCAGCGTCAAGCCTGATTTTAGGGATTGGTGGGGGGGCTGTGTGAATGAGTGTGTGAGAGAAAATGAATGATTTAGTGTGTGTTTTTACTTCGGTCATGTTATATATTTGGTCATGTGAAGGCTTATTTTTAATTTGATGTTGAAATAGTTTTGATTTGATATTTGTATTGTTATTATGAAAAGCACTTTGTTCTGCTCTTCAATGGGAAATAAATAAAACAGCTGAAAGTGTGAAAGCATCACTCCAACGACATGGATGCTGCACGTTTGTTCAGAGCTGGTCATGATCTAAAGATGCTGCAGGGCTTCATGTGATGTCAGGAATGTCCACATAAATGTTGGTTTGACATAACGCAGCGGAAAGTTTACAACATATGAATCTTATTTGGTCTTTAAATAAAGTTTGTAAGAGTCTATGCCTCTGCAGCCATCAGAGGGTGGAGAACTCCATCATTAGGTTTGAACAGTTTAATCTGCTGCAGGTGTCCAACATTAATCATCTTCAGATTTATTGATTGATATGGTGCCTCTTCTGCTGCAGCTTCCTCTGCAGAGTCAAAGGTCATCGTTTGCCGTGGTGTAAGAAAAGGCATCATTCAGACTGAAAACGAGGTTTTACTTACATCTCTGGTCTGCAGCCTTCAGGGTTTGTGTTCTTATGACCCATGCAGACGTGGTAAATCACTTCCTCTGATGTCTCCAGGTTTGGATATGGCAAGACACCTGAAAATGGAGTGTTTTCATCCAGGTGCAAAATACATTATAATTAATCAATTCTCTTCACTGAAATGTTACTTAGTGTCATATTTGGATGTTTTATGGATTAAAACTTTAACATATGGCCTATCTGAAACTTATACAATCACAAATCAATTATTTCTCAAGTCCAAAATATAAAATTATATGATAGTGTAGAATTTACAACAATTTATTGTCATGTCACTTGAAAACAATGTTTAAGGCAATATCATTTTAGGGATTACAATTTAAAATAAAGAAATATAAAAACAAAGAGTATTTAGTGAACACATTAGTGGAGTGAGACCTTGGAACAGACTGAATGTTGAGCTGAAACATTCATTTATTAAAAAACTAATTTATTTTTACAAGGTTCAGGGAGGAAGGGCTTTAACACCCTACCCGACCTAAATAAACAGATTATATATTCATGGTAAATATTTATATATTTTACTTCTTCATGCAAATTTTTGAACACATGAATTTTTCTTTCTCTGCTTTTTTTAAATTTCTTTTATGTCTTTTTTTGTTTTGTTTAATATCTGATTAACCTTTTTAAAGATATGTCATTTCATCTGGCCATGTTTGGCATGTTTAATCAAAGAGCCGTCCGCTTACCAAAACTCTGCATCTCCCACAGCACGATGCCAAATGCCCACACGTCCCCTTTAAAGCCGTAGTAGTTGCTCTTGAAGTACTCGGGGGGGTACCAGCGCAGTGGTACCCGCTGCTGTTATGGAAAATATGATTTCACATCCACATGAAAAACTCATCACACCTAAACACAAGCAGCAGATTGATGGGTGAAAGAAAGATAGTTTAAATCGGGCTCCAGAGCTGCTGGCTGATCCCGTCCTGGCTCACAGTCAGACATTAATGATGAAGAGTGTGGACGAAACGTTAAAAGTTCTGTAGCATGTTGTAGACTCTTCATCAGAGAACAGCTGGAGCTGCTGGTTAAAGAACCTAAAAGGACACTTTAACTCCAGTTCTGTTCAGTTTTGCCAGGGGATTTTATTTTATTTTATTTTTTACAGTTTGAATTAACATGACTAAATTTGAGTTTACTATATTAATGTCTGTGTCTATTATTGGTTCAGTCGTTCACTAAAATAGATTTAAATGCAAAAAAAGTTGCTTTTGAAATGTGATTAACTGGGATTAATTATTTACAAACCCTTTAAATACTAAGACTGTTTTTTATTCAAGTCCCACTCCCAAGTTTTAAAACATTCATGTGTTTTGTTAACCTTTCCGTGGACTGATTAGCTCACAGCGAAAATAAAAGACACTGTGAGTCTTTCTGGAGATCAGCAGCAACAGTTTCAGATGTTTCTAAAAGAGCTGTTTCCTGTTGTCAAGGATGTCACCAACCACAAGTACAAACACATATGATTCATTTTCCATTTCAAATGCCAGCAGGCCTATATATTTTTCGTCTATAGATAGCTACCACATTTAGATTTGTACAGAATGAAATATGACAAATATGAAACAATCCACCTGTTATCATGTTTTCTGGAAGCTGTCCGTTTGCAGGTTGAGGATCAGCAGAAAGAGACTGTTTCATTAATCATTACTGACTGCTTAAAGGTGTTTGATTATCAGAATCAGCAGAAAGTTAACATGATCTTACCCGTGAATTTTTTAAGTGAGTGCTGCGACGGCTGGTCATGCGGCTCAGGTCTCGGGCCAAGCCGAACTCGGCTACTTTCACCTCCCAAGGAAACTTGTTGACCATGATGTTCCTCAGAGCCAAGTCACAGTGCATGATCTGCACAAAACAAACCAAAATATCAACCAGCTGAAAAAAAGACAATATAAAATATTCTAGGGGGGGACTCCCTTAAAAAAATCTTATTAATTAGAGGCTTTGTAATTAATTAATCTCAATTAATCGCATTTAATCGCATAACAACATTTGCAGCAAAAGTTCCATTTTTTTTATTTAAATCTATTTTAGTGGACAACTGAATCAAATAATACACACAAACATTAATATTGTAAACTCTGGAAAAATGCATTAAATTGCATTTCAATTCAAAACAGTAGAAAAAGAAATGAAAAATATTCCTGGCCTTAATTAAACAGAGCTAAAGTTAAAGTGTCATTTTAGGTCCTTTAACCAGCAGCTCCACTTCTCTGGTTAAGAGTCGACAACATGTTAAAGAACTTTTAGCTTTTAAAAGGGGTAGTGCACTAAAAATTGTGTTTTTTGATCTGTAAACAACACTGAATTACTTAATTGTCATAAATAACCGCATACACTGTTAATAAAATTAGTATTTCCTTATTTTTTTAAAGCGATTTTGTGGGTCATAACAGGGTAAAACCAGGTGTTGTTTTTGTGATCCTCATCTAATCCTCATCTGGCGACTGACAGCTCGCTGGGGAACAAGGAAGTAAATAAAGTCTGTGTTCACGCCGTCTCCAGTCTATTATTTTTTCAGTTCTGGATTTTTCTGTTAACAATAGTCCCAAGACCACTATCGTTCCTTTGTCCTATATAACCTCTTCCATGCTGGGTGTTTTCCGGTTGTTACTAGGACTGTGTCCGAATATGCACCCTACTCCCTACATAGGGGTCACACCATTTTGTAGGGGTGTCCGAATGTCCAGAGAGAAAAAAGTAGGGCACTCAAAATGACCCACAATACATCTTGAAAAGTAGTGAGCATCAATGGTAACTAGATGGGTCAATATGGACCACAATGCACTGCGGGCAGAAGCTAAACATGGCGCAAGGAGGCGAAAAAACATTTTTTATTGAATAGATATGTAAAAGAAAAAAATACAAAGAAGGAATAAAAAAAATATATTTACACACAACTTTGGATTGGACTTGGAATGACATCTTGACGATCATTGTGGTTGCCATGGTGACAGCTTAGTCTGCAGCGAGTGTTAGAGAGGTTCAGTTATTATCATTTACTTTTTGTATCTAGTATTTACTCGCATGTTACCCTCTGTAGATTTTTAACATATGGTTAACTGAGATCCTGTGTGCACAGCTGGGATACTGTGAATTCTCTTGTTCCCGCAGAACCAGGGTGTGACAAATCTTGCTCATTAGGGCTACAGGATGTTTGTTGTTGTTATAACCTTTTCTCGTGCCCTTTTGCCCTTTCGGGCTGGGAGGGGTTTATTGGGGTAATAATGTTTTTTGCTTAACTGCTCTGGGTTGGAAATAAAAGTCGCGGTGTGAAGAGGCTCAGAGGAATTCTTGCTCTGGAACACAGACGTGTGTCAGAGCTGGTTTCCCCTTTGCAAAGCGAACAGAAATCTTACAACTGTGTCCTGTCGTTCGTTGCTGTCAAATTTTAGACCTAACAGCTGTCACCACAGAGCTCCATGCGTCACTGGCCCACCTGGAGCAGCTCTGGATGCTGGATGCTCTTTGTGGATTACAGCTACACATTCAACACCACCCTTTCTCACAAATTGGTGGGTAAACTGGGGGTCCTGGGACTTCCACATTCCAGCTGCATGTGGATCAACAGCTTCCTGTCAGACAGCAGTCAGAGGGTTAAAGTAGGAGACCAAACATCTGCAGCATCAGCATCAGCACGGCTCCCCTCAGGGCTGCGTGCTGAGCCCTCTGCTCCATACCCTCTACACATCTGACTGTACCTCTGCACACCAGTAACACCATCATCAAGTTCATCGATGACACCACAGTTGTGGGGCTCATCTCTGGGGGATGAGTCTGCATACAGGGCTGAGGTGGAGCAGCTGACTGGGTGGTGCAGAGAGAACAACCTGCTCATTAACAAATCAAAGACCAAGGAGCTTATCATAGACTTTAGGAGGAAAAAACACACATTTCACAACTCTTCATTAGTGGGGACTGTGTGGAGAGGGTGGACGACTTCCACTTCTTGGGAGTCCATATGGAGGAGGACCTGACCTGGACTGGAACACCTCTGAGCTACTGAAGAAGGCCCAGCAGAGACTGTTCTTCCTGAGGATGCTCAGAAAGAAAAAAATCACCCAGAGGCTGCTGGTGTCCTTCTACAGGTGCACTACGGAGAGCATCTTGGTGTACTGCACGTGTGTGCGGTACACCAGCTGTATGTGTGTGTGGTACACCAGCTGTACGTGTGTGTGGTATACCAGCTGCATGTGTGTGTGCTATACCAGCAGCATGTTTCTGTGGTACAAGAGCTGCACAGTGGCTAAGAGGAAGTCACTGCAAAGCGTCATTAACACGGC
>JBAGKL010000010.1:1935666-1947606 GCA_037177135.1 Melanotaenia caerulea
AAAAAATTCATTTCCATGTACAGCTATATATACATATACGTATATAAGAAATGTGTTTTTATGGGCTATTTGTCAAATCAGAAGGTTTCTGATTTTCCTGAAGTGAAATCTTTTAAGAAGAGATACAATAAACTCTTGTTCCAAATCCAGCTGCAATCCGTTTTTAGATGTGTTGATCAATTTGATAATGATAGGATTTAGTCAAAGAACTTTAAGTAAATAAAAACTTTAACCTGCCATTGGTGCCAAGATCGCCAACTTTTATGTTTTTACGGTTTTTCTTTCGGATGTTTTGGTTACCTGCACAAAATTTTATAGCAATCCATCCAACACTTGACCTCACAGTGACAGTAGATACAGAAAAGATCAGCCAAGCCATTAGATCTATGCAAATTTGAGTGGTTATTGGCTCTGTACAGTTATTTCACTTGGAAAAACTACAAACATTTCTTCCCCCAAACATGCCTAAAACACTGTTGCAGATTGTATTCTTTTCCTTTTTGTAGTTTTCTCCAAAAGCACAATCAGGCGTGACTTTATGGGCATTTTTTAATTGTCCATTTATAGAAAATGTCTTAGTTTTCCCATAGTTTCTGCATATTTTTATAATAGCATGCCTTCACTAAACCCCATCCAACAAATCATACCACAGTATGTGATCACAGATGTTTTACTAAAGATAAAAACAAGAGGTTGTGCCTGATATAGAACAACTATAGTAAAGGAGAAAAGACTGAAGCCTTTTATCTTTAAATCATATCTAACTCTCATTGATATAAGTGTACCAGTGGTTATCAGTGTTGAAATTAAATGTTATTAAATTACATACCTACAAAGAAAAGGCTGGACAACATATTCCATGTAAAAAAATAATATAAATGTACATTGGATATGATTTTATTGGATTTTTCTCCCATGAGTAGCAAAATAAGAAGGTACAGCTTCATGTCAACAGCAAATTCCAGACTAACTGGTGCTCTAGGAAAATGAGTTAATTAACTCTTTTCCAACTTCAAGTTCATAGAATGAAGATTGTTTTGTTTATTTGTTATCCTGAGTGAATATTCAAACGGAGGGTTGATTCATAAGTTTAATGGTTGATGTCCATAAAGAATCTATGTAAATAAAATTACACTATAACCGAACTGCAGTTACAGTTAACGCTCTTTGCTCCTTGTAAGTTGTAAGCATCCATTAAAAGAACAAAAAGATTAACTGGAATCATTCCAGTTAGGTCATCATTGTTCTTTTAGAGTTTGTTACAGTGCTGTGGATCAGTGTGTTCAGTCGGGGACTTCGTGTTCTTACATGAGACCACAAATGCAGGAAGAGAGAGAAAAAGACTTGAGTTTTAACACTCATCAAACCACAGAGATAAAGTTCACACATGCATTGTGACAATAATCTGCTTGATCTTGTATGTCCCTTCCAGGAGCACAGCTGACCACTTCATCATCTACAACGCCCTCTTCCTCTTATCATACTGCCTGCTCTTCCTCCCTGAAAACATGGAGGAAGCCTCTAAGGTCACAGACACCCCACTTGCACTCCCACCCCTCTTGGAGCGGCGGGTTCGCCAGCGACAGCCAACAATTGTAACCCTAAAATCCAAGTTGAAGCAGAGTGTGACATGCTCTGTGCCAAGACTCCGATCCACCCTGTCAGGATTCTTCCCTGTGGTGCGCTGGCTGCCAAAATACAGGCTCAGAGAGTACGTCTGGGGTGATGTCATGTCTGGGATGATTGTAGGCATCATCTTGGTACCACAGGCCATTGCATACTGCTTACTAGCAGGAGTTGATCCAATCTATGGCTTGTACACCTCATTCTACGCCAACATAATCTACTTCCTAATGGGAACGTCTAGACATGTGTCTGTTGGGATCTTCAGCCTCATGAGCCTCATGGTTGGACAGGTATCAAGCGGTTATCATACTTGCTTCTTGTTCTGTTTACTTTAAAAATAAGTCTGGGAAAAGATGAATCAAATGCATCATCTATAATTGCTGAGAGAACATCAAGTAAACTTTTCAGTTTGTTTTGGGAAGCTTTTAGTAATCCCCAAAAAGGCTGTTTTCTTAATTTTTATCTTTTTTTTAAATATATAAGACTGCTTTATGAAATATAATTAAGGGGTATGTTGCTGACATTGTGTAAATTGTTCTTGTGTACTTGTGTGCAGGTGGTGGAAGAGGTTTGTTGTGTTTGCATCGGGCGCAGGAATAGTCTTTTGACATAGTTTGCATATGGCCGTCTTCTGATCCGTGTCGGACCTCTTGAACCCAAAATGTAACCAAATCACAGACGTACCCCCTCTTTTGGGTAAAAGTGCTTCTTTTTGGGCTGCATGCGTAGCTGTCTCTATCTGCGACTCCGGGCATGAAACATCAACCTGTTGCGCGTCCATCGTTCAGCACTCATGACTAACTTAAAGCATTTTGCAAACCCGCGTGAGAATCAAAGAACGTAAAGCAGCGTCATGTCGCAAAACCACCAGACGAAGTTTCTTTGCAAAAAATCTTTTTTTATTCTTCTTTATTTTCACTTATATAAACTTAGAGTATGCATAGTGACAAGACAACGTTAATAAAATCGTCACAGCCTATTTAATGATATATTTGTTGTAATGATTGATAAAATTAGGTTAGAAACGATAGAAACGATAGAAGAGAAATGGCACGATAGACACTTTTCTATCGTCCCCACGATATGTATCGTCATATCGCCCAGCACTAGTCTGTAGCAGGACCCATTGTTGTTGCAGTGGTGTCGTCTGCAAGCTCCACCATCTAAACTCATGCAGCCTGCTGGGGAACGCCAGGTTCAGCCGTCTGGAGTTGCACATTTCTGACAGAAAATGAATGAATGCACCACACCTCGACATGGTGGGAGTCTTTGGCCCAATCCCATTTCTCTTTGTTAACCCTTCCCCTACCCCCTGCCACTTGTTCCTTAAAAAGGAGCTAGAAGGGGTGTGTCAACCCCTACGAACTGGGACACCCCTTCAACAATCACATATGTCATCAGTAGTCACTAAAGAGCATTTTACGCTGGAACTGCGTAAGAGCTGCCGGTTCAATGGACAGCTTTTTCATGGTTTCTGGTCCTTGTGCTCTAGTTTGATATTAACAGGCTTTAAATGTTTCTAATTTAATTTCATTTCATTTCATTTCATTTAATTTAATTTAATTACAACTTAACAACAACATTCATTTTCTATAGCACTTTTTCCAATTTAGGGTTGTGGTGGGTGGAGCCTATCCCAATGATCAGCTGTTGAGAAGCAAGTTCACCTGGACGGGTCACCCGTCCGTTGCAGGACAATAAAGACAGAAACCTGTAAATCCACATAGTGTCGGTCCACAAGGTCCAGATGTTTCTCAGTTCGGTTACTGATGAAAAATGACCATGTTAAGGAAAGTTTGTATTATATGATTCATTAGATGGCTTCATTTTCCCCTCTGGGCTTCCGTAGACCACAGTTCCAGAGACAGAATTTGAGCAGGGGGTTTTGAACTTGAGCTGTTTGTCTGCTGATTGGTGGAGTTTCTGTCGTTTCTCAGTTTCTGTGCTAATGTTCTTCCCCTGATGTTTAACTTTACAGCCACATCCTAGTTGAATAAACAGGAAACCACAGTGAGTGTGCAGGTTTGCTCTGTATGTTCCACATTTGAGCAGTTCTTTATTCTTTCTTGTCATTTGTTCTGGCTGCTGGCAGCAGTGGCCACCAAACTAAAGATGTCACGGAGCACGGTATAAATGTCGCCTGCTGTGACGGTGATGTGCACGCTGTGTTTTCTGTTGGCGTAAAACCACCAGGAGTCATAGAGCATGAACAATTTGCATATTTCTTTCTGGATGAGTGTGCAGCTGCTGTCCGACATTTCAAACACAGCCCTCCTGCTGGTAGACCTGTCACGATAACAAGTTTTGCTGTGCTATAAATTTTCTCAGAAATTATCGCGATAAGCGATAATATAGCACAAAGCTGTCACGTGTTAGTTGAGACCATTTTCAACTAACATAATGACAATGCAATAATAATACCAGTAAACCCTTTCAAAGATCAATAAACTTTCATTTCTAAAGAACATTTTACACTGGAACTGGAAGAAATTTTAAATAAAACAAAAATAATTAATAGAACGGACTCTCAGTCTCATTAACAAGGAACGAAAACCAAACAAGCAAAAACAATAAATATGATAGATAATAAATTCTCTGTTCTGTAAACAAAACTGCCCATCAAGAAATATATTAAAAAAATATTAAACATGGAGCTGAGGCAGGGAAACCCGGTGAAACTGCCAGTTTGTACCATTGTATTAAAAAAACTAGAAAAATAATATACTGCACATCGTTTGTGAAGCTGAAATATCTCCCTCATCACTGCTCTCAGACTGATCTATGAGCAGCGACTGAACTGCAACACTAGATCTGTAGGTTGGATCCTAGGTTTGTAGGTTTGACTCCAGCTCCGTAGGTTTGATCCTAGCTCCGTAGGTTGGATCCTAGGTTTGTAGGTTGGACTCCAGCTCCGTAGGTTTGATCCTAGCTCCATAGTTTGGACCCTTGCTCTGTAGGTCTGACTCCAGCTCTGTGTGTTTCACTCCAGCTCTGTAGGCTTGATTCTAGCTTCGTAGGTTTGACTCCAGCTCTGTAGGTTGGATCCTGGCTCTGTAGGTTGGATCCTAGTTTTGTAGGTTTGATTCCTGCTCTGTAGGTTTGATCCTAGATTCGTAGGTTGGATCCTAGCTGAGTAGGCTAGCAGGCTAAACCAGCAGCTAATCTGTGAACTACTGGGCTGAAAAGGGGAGCAGAAGTTTGTTAGCGACTAAATAAATTAATTTACAACTACTACAAGAAAAAGACCGTATCGATGTCGCCATTGTGCAAGTAGATGAAAAGTCCACTCGCACTGTCTCACATTTTAGTCGTAAAATGCAACCAATTGGTCGCAGTCTGGAGCTCTGTAAGTTCCATAGGTTGGGATAAGCTCTGAAGGTTTGATTCCAGCTCCGTAAGTTTCACCCTAGGATCGGTCAGTGTAATTTAAACCAATAACTAACCACAAACCTTTTGCTAATAGTTTTGGTGGACCAGAGCTTAAAGCCCTGCTGTGTAAACGGGGAGGTGTGTTGTCACCCTGCAGGGGAACAGTGGCTCCATTGTGGATGACTTTGGACCTGTAAATGTGCCTGGAGGCTCAGTTGTAAATGCAAACCTGGAGAATGCTCATCGAGCCGTCGCTGCCTGCCAGTCCTGCAGAGATGATGTCATTGTTTCAGACGGATGATGCTCTCCTGGCCATGGTGAATAATAATGAATAATGAGGAGCTCAGATGGGGTGAGGAGGGGAGGGTGGTGCCCTGCTGTATTGTTGCTGTGTTCCACTCCTTGGTAGTACCAGACACCGAGCCAAAGTCCTCTCCAACCAAAAGGATATCAGAGAGCTAGAGGAGGGGAGGAAGAGGAGGAATGATTTTGGTTTCATGTTTCCAGCCTGATCTTTAGTAAATTCTAACTGCTTCACCCAGGGAATAGTTCTCTATTTAACTGGAGTAAACTGGTTGGACAGGTCTGTCTGGAGTTCAGTTCTCTCCTCTTGATAGTTCACCTTCTGTGGTTTGTCTGCTATGAATGAACTGCAATGATCTTTTATCAAATATTTGATACAGATCTACAGATGCGGCTTATATAACTAATATAAATGCTCTTTAATTAAAGCCCTGCAGCCACAGAAGACCACATGCTGGTTTTATTTGGGTCCAAGCACCAACGAGGAATGCGGCCAGTGTCTCAGCTGCATGTAATGGCTTGTTTGTGAGGAGAAAATCCTGCTTGTCTGATCAGCATAAACAAGCAAGACAGATTAAACCACTGAAGTGAGCTGATAAAGTGTGCTGGAAGGACCAGAACTCTTCTCCTGGGATCAGCTGCAGGTCTCTTTTATTTACAGTTAAAGTGGAACAGCTGCTTTGTCCAAAAATGTTCCTATGAACTAAAAATCTGAGCAGAGGGATGGAGGAGAGTTTTTCTGATAGCAGAAAGTCATCGTTCATTAAATAGAGTAAGTCGAGTCCCTGTCCCCAGTACAGCAGCCCAGAAGGGACAAACTAAATATAATAACATAATGAAATAAAAGAATTATAAAACAAATTACCCAAACAAGTATTTAATAAATAATTAAATAATTTAATATCTTTCAGCTGTCGACCTTAACACAGCCCTGCATTCACACTTTATTTATCTATTTATTTTATTGTCATTTAGTCATATAACAGGTTAGTAATTATTCATCGGAAATATTATGGTCTAATTCTAAAAATATTTAATTGCGCGTCTTTAAGATTTTCTCTAGAAAAGCTCTAGAAAACACTCCTACAAGTGAACTTCGACTCCAGTGTCCTCTATCTTTTTTAGTTTCACCTGATGAGGAGGTTTGCTGATCTTAGTTGAGACAAAGCCTTTCTGCAGCTACTTTTATGTGGACATGATATGTAACTAGCAGTCTGGTGTAGTAGTGTCCAGATAACAGACACACCATCATGTTTAACTTCTGCTACAGCTTTACCTTCTGAACTTTCTCCGTTCGTTTTCACCACTCAGTGGCCCTCGTTCATCAAACGAATGTACGACAGAAATCTGTGTGCACCACCATTTCCACGCAACATTCGGCATTTATTCATTTGGATGTGAGCGTAGGATACGATCAAATCTCTCGACAGGTCTGAGATCGTGTACGGAGGTTCGAGTCCGTGTGGACCAGCGCTGCAGCTCAGATCCTGAAAATGGATTCCCAGAACGAATGAAATAAAATATCTTACTGATGCTTGGAGTGACACCGATGCTCTTAAAACGATTTGGGAAAATAACAAAGATGAAAAGCAGCCCGAGAACAGCTCAGATTTAATGACTCATTAAACACTACGATTGGAAGTAATGATAAACAGTAATGAAGTAATGAAGCCTTCTGTTGGCCCGGCGCAGCCAGAGGACCAGATGCCCGGGGAACCGAGCCCAGCTTGACCTCCACTGGGGTTATACAGAGGAGTCAGGACCGACCGGTCTTTTCCAACAAGCAGTCTAGACCTTAAAGGTGTAGAACTGCTCTGTTTAACCAGTAGGCTAATGGTTCCCATGCTGTGCACTAAAACGTGCAGTTCTTTACTGGACAGGTGGAAACACTAGAGGCCACCAGTTTCCTCCTCTGGAGGCTGTAAAAAGTGGCTTCATCTTACAGAACCATGAACTCAACAATGCTAAGCTAATGCTAAGCTAATGCTAAGCTAAAGCAGGTAAACACAGACATGCAGCAGTTTGAAACTGTTTTATGGGCCATTTTATTACTATATTATTAGGTATGGGCTATTATCCAAACTAAAAACCAATAAAACATTAATCATGGGCATATATAGGCTACTTATTCTGAATTTTATTCATGCCTTAGCCGGAGTCGGATCAACAACAGCGAGGCTTTTAACGGACAAACAGCACCTCTTTATTCTTTTCCACCTCACAAGTAAAACTTTCCATCCTGACCTCTGAAACGTCTCCTCTCCGTGGTTTGACCTCTAGGGGCGTGGCCTCTGCACCATGAATAATTAAGGGCGTAACGTGAACGACGATGGATTTCAGCCACCGCATTTATCGAGGCCGTTCATTCCTACGCTGGATCTGTCAGATACCAAAGTTTCATTAATCACAGGTGGATCCAGACGTACGATCATTCCTGAGATCAGATCACCTCATTCCCACGTTCGTTTGATAAATGAGGGACCCTGCGTTTAAATAATATCAGCTCCATGCAAACACAAAACTTTGCTCTCTAGGGATCCACTGATTGTGAAATTCTGGGCCAACAGCTGATAGCTTGTTTTTGTCCTTTAGTTTCCCTTTAAGGCTCCAGGGAAATAAATGAAATATGCACTATTTAAAAAAAGAAAAATAACTGAGTAGTTCTGATACGTTTCAGCCCTTCATTACACCATCTTTACAGAAGCACAAATGCCATCTACAAATATACAGATTTTTTTAAGTATAACGTCTCATATTCAAATAAAACTTGTGCCTAACAATATAAAATGGAAATCGACAGCATTAACCTTCAGAAAAACACCATCAGTCGATGTGATCCTACTTACAGAATATCAGCTAATACCAATGTTACGCTAATATATCTGGTTCCCCCCCAATTCTTTTCTTTCCTCCACCTGAAATGTTGCCCAGCAGCCTGTTATTACAGCTCACATTAGCTCTCAATCTACTGACAGCTTCATACTCTTAAAGCTGCTGCTCCTTTCACCTGCTGCACAGGCAGGAAAACGAGTGAATGAATCAGTGATGACGCTGAGATCAATGAAATCTTAACAACCCCTGTCCCTAGACACGAGGTGAATGTGATCAGACGGCATTTACCCAACACGAAGCCGAACTGGATGGCCTTCTCTTTGACGTGGGCGTCAGACTCAGCGATGTAGGAGCAGCGGCGGCTGAAGGAGTTTGCTAGAACTGAGGCCACTTTTACACCGTGGTCCATTAGGGCCTGGAAACAGTGATGCAGTAGATGCCTGTGGAGAGAAAGGCAAGAATCAATAACCACAGCAGTGAAGAAGGATGCAGCTAAACACACCTATAAAGTAATATAAAAAGGTATTCAGTGTTTTTCTCTCCCAAACAAGGCTGCTCCTGCATGACTAACTCTACAAATATGGATGTTGCTGCAAGAAAGCTATAAATCCTAAAATGTACAGCAACGCAAAGTAACTCACACAAGCAAAAACATGGGTGTAAAATAATTAGTTCTATTAGTTTAGTGCAGTCTAATCCCGATCCTGAGGGGCAGCTCCACCGTTGGTGTTTCCAGTCTGACTGAATGAACACCAACCATATTTTTAAAAATAGAAACTTAAAATCAAAATTTAGTTTTGATGCATAACCAACCACTGAAATAACTTTCACAGTGATTTATAGAACAACTTGTCAAAAAGGGCCAATCAAACTGCAGGAAGTCTTTTCCTCTAATGAAAAGGCTGGGCTTCTCCTCATTACAGAGGGGATTTATGGCTCTTTGAAGAGAGCCGGATCTTGAGAAGCAGTTCCTCAAAAGCCATTCAAAAGACTGGCTCGTTCTTAAAATATCTTCCAAACTTTCACAATATATAATCAATATACATACCTAAATAAAATCTACTATACAAGATTTAAAAAATTTTAGGAAACATATAGATAAAAAAGGATAAACCTGAGCAGTTAGTGCAAAGTCTAGTAAATGTTTTGGAGAGAATTACAGTATTTGTTTCTGCCCATAGAGGCTTCACACGAATGGAGTGTGTTGGACATCAGACTTCTATGATGTCACAAATGTGATGAAGGAAATGTGGAAAATTTCTATATAAAAACAATGGCTCACAAATGGACGGCTCACAGATGTGACTCAGTTCTCATCGTTCATTTAAAAGAGCTGTTCAAAAGAATCAATTCGTTCATGAATGTCACGTCGTCACGTTTATTGATAGTGCAGACATAATTTTTCCTCTCACAGCCAGTCTTAGTTAAAACTACCACTTATATATGTTAAAATGATTTTTGGTAAAACATTAAAAATGAAATATTCTACTATGTCCTCAGATTAAACCAGCGTTAGCTTTTGATGCTAGATTAGCTGGCTATGGTCCAGTCCTAGGACTGGACCATAAATAAATTTTATCAATTAATTCAAATTTACCGTTTGACTATTTTCATGGAAATTATAATAATTTGATCTTCCTTTAATCTGTACCGCCACCGCCTCCTTGGGCTTCCATAGTTAGCTGCGAGCTAAGCCCAGAAGCAAAATACCAGAAGCTTTAACACTGCTCCCGTGTCTCATTTCCTGTCTGGTCCTATCTGAACTGCTGAGCTTTACATGTTCTAGGCGTGTGCTCCGTCTCGGTGCGAATGTTTAGCAGAGAGCAGCGATGAGGCGCTACTGACACACACCGCGGTGCCCGGTGGAAATCAAACCATTGACATAAGTGTGTGTGTGGCATGTTAGGGCTGCGCCACGGCCTCCGCTACTATTCGTTGCTGTTTTAGTCAATGCTTTGGTTTTTCACCGGGTGTGCCACAGCACATATCAGAAATGTCCCAGAAAGGCATCGTCACAGTGCTCTGCTAAATTCACACGTAGAATTTTTTACTCTGTGATTCTAGTTTTGAAGCAGCAGCTCGACACCAGCTTACTGCTTCACTTTGGTCAGCTGAGGAGAAGAAGGGAGACAGAGTACCATACCGTCATGGCGACAGGACAAGGCAACGAGCATGCTCAGATCAACCGGAATTAATTTAAAGCAGAACGTTTACATGATCAATTCAATGAGGAATTATTCAATTCGGATTTAAAAATCAGAATAAACCAGCCCCTCACTTCAGTTTAATTCAGAATGGCCATTTCCATTTGGAATTAGGTGTTTACAAGTTATTTTAAAGAGGATTTAAGTTTAATTCTGTATTAAAGAGGAATTACAACTCATGTAAACGTGACCATTGAGGTGCATTTTCTGACATAACTGATGGGCTTATCTGGGAAGTTTATCACCGTTATGCTCTTACCTTTTGTCTGAGGCCCGAAGCACTTTAGCAAACACCTCCAGCTCACAGAACTCCCCTCCCAGCTGGCAGAGCCGGCCCTGCTGGTACAGCTGAGGACACACACAGATAGGACGGAAAAGGTGAGCATGGAGACTCAATGTACACAAACTCAGGGTTAGGTCTGCATGTAAAAACTGATTCAACTGATAAAATACTCATTTTTAGGAAAAGAAATAATTGGGCTGTAGAGAGTTTCATCCCATTCTAGGTACGTTTTAAATGACGTGATGGACAATGCTGTCTGCTACTCATGAGTTTAAACAAAAAAAGCTGCTGATGTCTAGCCTGTCATCAAAATGCACTGAGCTGGAAGTAGTTCTCTGCTGCATGGGGGGGCCTGTAGGGTCCAGGACCAGTCAAAGCCGTCTCTTCTGTGGGTGAGGTCCCAAACTCAGACTAATGTGTACAGCTGATAAACCAGGACACGTTTTCTTTGGGTTTTCTTGCCAAAACAGGAACTTTAGAAGGCAGGGCTTGTAAACTAAGGTCACTGCTCACAAATAGACAAATTGTTGGACATATCTTGTGGTCGGCTGCCTGGGAAGATATTTCACATGAAACATGCAACATGTTTGAGAAATCTGCTTCAGCAGCTCACCGACACTGAGCTCGACAAGTTGGGACTATCTGAGTCTTTTTTACAAAGCTAGTAAAGCAATAGTTTTATTCAGCAGCGTCTGTCATGTATTTAATTTCAGGGCTTAAAGTATTAAGGCACCGTTCCAAATCTCCGGCTTACAGAGTTTTTTAACCAAATAAAAAAATTAAAAAAGAGGAAAATAACTATTTAATAACTCAGTGTGCGCTGATTTGGACTATTGTAACACTGAGTTCATCTAGCAATGGCATGAGACAGCTTTGCTCTCAAATACGTGAACAACCAATCAGAGGCTGAGCTGGGCCTTAGAAACAGCCTGGTTGAGATCCAGCTGCAGTTTAACCGGACAGGAAGTTGAAACTTGTTTTTCAAAATTTGTTTTTGTGCGCCGTCACATTTCCTGTGTAAATTTTAAACTCTTATTATGGTCTGTAAATGTGCGCAAATATATACTTTATGGATCCATTCACACAATATCATTTACATTTGTAACCCTAGATGGAGGGAAAATTAGTGAAGGCTGGTTATTATCTGTTTCTTATAATAGCTAATCCTGTTTCTGTTTCAGGTCAGAGTGAACACACAAGAGCTTTCAAAGCATCTAGAAGGGCGTTGTAGTCATTGTCCCCCAAGAGAATACAGATTATTACACCAATATTGCTGGTTCACCAAGGACACAATGCATAAGACAAGCTATTGAAGAGCTGTTA
>JBAGKL010000010.1:2019950-2030903 GCA_037177135.1 Melanotaenia caerulea
GTTGTTTTTACAGTATTTCTTCTCACAGGTGCCCCTATAGATTGTTGTGTTCTCTTAGAAGATGTTAACTGTTTCTTATTCTTATTTTAGATGAGGAGGTGCTGGTGGTGGGGGAGGTGCAGCAGGCAGAAAAAGATGAGGTGGTGCAACCGCTTGAGGAGGAAGAAGAGGAGATTCAAGGACCAGAAATTTCTCAGCAGAGTCCTCCAACTCTTCAGAAACATGATACCAAAGTAAGTGTCTGTCCTGTCCTTCTGTATAACCCGTCCTCCTATCAACAAATGCACATATTGAAGCTTTGGTGAAGCTGGGAGTCAGCTGATGTTTGTCTCTTTGTTCAGACGGAGCTGACAGACACAGCTGTGGACGGAGACCTGACAGCCACTGAGGTACAGTTCTAGTGTCTCGGCTGATGTGTTTTCTGTGGAAACGCTGACTAACAATAACTGTAACCTCTCTGTCTCTGTCTCACAGTCTGACCAAGACGAAGACCTGAAAACTCAGGTAAATCTCAATTGCATGCCGGGAGTTTAAGTCGGTGGAGGTGCTTGGTTTGTGTGATTGTGTGTGTAGTTCCCTGTTTCATCTTCAATTTCTTTAGCTCTGATTAATCTAACGAAGGTAAAGACAGTTGAACTAAATGAACAGCGTGAATGTCGATTTCTTGGCTGAAGAGAAATTAGCATGTGGACAGTAAGGCTATAATCTTCTGATTGGTGGACTCTGGACTCTGGTCCTGAGTCACATCCATTGTCTGTTGTTGTTGTGATTTTATGTTTTGCTAAATAACTTTGTTCCACTAACTGTTGTTTTTAAGCACTTTGTAAATAAAGTTGAGTTTTCCTTCTCTCTCCTGTTTCTTTTTGGTTTTAGGAGATATTGGAAAGTCCTGAAGATCTGCAGAAACCCCAGAGCACCATCAGTGCACTTAGACGCTCCTTTTTAGAAGGAGGAGAAGAAGGAGGAGGAATGACTGAGTGGGAGAAGCGCCTGGCCTCCTCACCTTTCCGGCGAGTGGATGACTACCCAATGATTGAGCCTCTGGAGCTGGATGAGGTGAGATAATCAGGAAATGATGAATGACACTGATTTTATTGCCTCCTGCTGACACAAGCACGCTGCAGCTGTCTCCAGGTATCTCCAGGACACCTGTAAAGTCTCCATGTATCAATATGGCCTTAAATCCTATTTTAATTTTAGATAGAACCTCAGATGAAACCTCCATGGAACAACACTAAGACCTTGGAAGAACTAACAACTGTGCTACCTTAGTATAACTTATCTAGATCCTCAATAGAACTAATGTGAAACCTTGGTAGAACCTTGGTAGAACCCCGGTATAATTACTGTGGAACCTCAGTAGAACCTCGGTGTAACTGGTAGAACTTCAGTATGACAGAGTAATGGTAAATGGTCTGTACTTATATAGCGCTTTTATCCAAAGCGCTGTACATATATGTCGCATTCACCCATTAACACACATTCACACACTGATGAGGGAAGCTGCCATGCAGGGCGCTAACCACAACCCATCAGGAGCAAGTAGGGGTTCGGTGTCTTGCTCAGGGACACCTTGACATGAGCTCTCCGGGCTCGAACCGGCAACCCTTAGGTTACAGGACGACCACTCTACCCATTGAGCCATGCCGCCCCAGGACTTGAACCTGAGCCAGATGAAACCAAGAGCTGGAGCCTGTTTACCTGGTTGAACGGTGGATGCTCAACCAGGTGGGCTTCACTCTGCCCTGGGAAGCTCTCTATAGAGGAAAGCAGAACAAGAACCAGGAAGGACGGCCATGTGTCCGTTGGGAGTAGAGAGAACAGGAAACAGGATTCAACAAACATGCCAAAAAGAGGTGGTTCAGTCCTGCATGGCTTTGTCTTCAATCATCAAGCTGGCATGACAGTGGCAACATAAAGATGTAGACTGTGTGTCTGGACAGCTTTAGAAAAACTGTTCAAGAATGAATGAACCAGCAGCTTTTCCAAAGTCAGATCTGACCCACAGAACAGGTGAAGTTGCAGTTGACCACAAAGAAATTACTGGGTCATTACTGGGATTTGGCACCATATTCCTTCAGAAGTTTCTGTTGGGATCGCTCCCTTATTACCCATCACTGCTTGATTTAAAGCCATTCCTTTAAGTACTTTCCCACAGCTGGTTTAAAACTCTTGTACTGCTGAATATAGAGATGAACCATCAACTGATAGACGATGCTTTAACTGGTTTGAATGGTTTATTTCATCAAAATGATCCCCAAGCCAGTCACATTATTATTAAAAATTGTTAGTATCATAAGACAGAATCTCTGTTCATCACCTCTCTGTTTATGACTCTCAGATCTCTGACAATGGCTTATGAAGACATGATGATGAAGAAGAAAAAAGTATCTCACAGACATGCGAAGACACGCTCACACAAACCCACACCAAATAACAGCATCCCTTTTTGGTGATCCGTGAAAAACAATCCCAAAGCGATGTTGCTGTGTCTGCCCCGTCCTTAGTAGATAAAGTTGACCTTTCAGTTTGAGGCCCCCCTCCCTGCCTCCATCTTCTCCTCCCCTTTACTCATCTTCCTGTCAGAGCACGACGAAGCTTTCACTAACCTGTGTTGTCAGTGTAGGAAGATGTGTGGCTGATTGAGGCTTCACAGACCCTTTCACCTTAGCTGTCAGTGCTCCGGTCATCACTTCTTCTTTCTGCTTTCTTTGTGTTTTTCACTTTGCTGTTTGGGGTTAGCTTATAGTGGATTTGTTAGTTTAATCACAAGTTCACAATCTGAACATGAAGACTCAACTTCTCTCTACCATCCACGCTGGTGAAATATCTAAACCCCCTTAACATTATAAGTGCAGACTAAAAATATTTATTTTTGTTTTGCCCCAACTGGTGAAATCCATGAACGGTCCTTATAACCGCCCATGCACAACAAAATGCACATGGTTGACAGGATAGATGGGTTATTGCATGAAGAGGACAGACGTTCTCCCTTAAATCACTATTTTTATTATTTTTTTTTAGAAGTTTAACATTTTAATTACTTTACCCTGCTTGGACATTTTATACATTTTCTTAACTTTATCATTGATTGAGTCATCCATTCACTCATGTGACCATTTTGGCTGTGCTAAGGCTGGTGGCATAGATTTTTTCAATAATTCTTATTATTAGTAAAATTTTTGTCTTTTTTCTCATGTCTTTTATAATCTGTTGATGCATTTTCCATCCTCCAGTGACCTTTGCTCAAAAAACTGCTATAAAATCACAATCGTCCCCTTTTATTCTCACAGCTCCATAATTAAATTGGGAACAATATAAAAAATGATATGCCTATAACAGGAAAACATTTGAATCTGGTGGAATCCAATAAATCTATTAAACATCACAACTTTTCTTCCAAATGAAATGCTGACATTTAAGAATGAATTGTTTTAAACTGGAGTGACTGAGATTAAAATGTGCAGTTTTAATGGAAGTCAATGGGACATTTTTGGCCTTGAAGGCACCAAAGGGAGAATCTGAAACTACATACAAAATACAAATGTAATGAAATGAATTCATTTTGCTGCTAATCTTTGAAATATCCAAAGACTCCCTAATAATTGAAAATAATTCATCTTTTTTTATGAGTAATCAATCATTCAGAAGATTAAACGGACATTTAAAATGTCATGTCTTAAAATGACTGAATGAATGTTTTGCTTTTCAAGTGAATCTATATATAAAAATAGATTTTCGATGATTTTATTGCATTTTTTTTGTGCATGGACATTTTTGGCCATGAAGGTCACCAGTGAGAGGTAAATATATGGAGGGCACAGTTATCTGTATTCCCCTCGAGAAGACTAATGTATAATATGTTAAAATGGGGGTTGGTAAGGTTTGCTGTTACCTTTCTATTCTGTTATTTTATTTATTTGGTTAACACAGTAATTGAAGTATCATGAAAGTGATGTTTAGGTGTAACAGACAGGAAAAAACAGGAGATGAGTGGATGGCGCACGGCACCAGGGGGAGGATTGAGAAAGCCAAAGCTAGTTAGGGCCAAGGTGGAGCTGACCGAGCGTGAAGAGACGTGCATTTCTAATGACATGATCTGCACCCCACATCAACAGCCTTTGTTTATCTGCTGCATGTGCAGATCTCTGCAGAGAGCCCCTCCATCTCCTGCCAGCTCGTGTCATAGCGGTGACTGCTGTAGGCTCAGGTGGTGACACTTCAACTATCTACTGTCTTTTCCAGCAACTTTATTACTCTCTTACACAAGAAAACAAGCTGGTCTGTACACTTTTCTCATTTTTCTAACACTTGGCCTTTTTATTCCATAGTTTTATAAAAATGTATCTAGGCGATATTATTTAAGTAAGAGCTGATTTTAAGAACGTATGACTTTCATGGGAAATTTAGAAAAATATAATTTATCTTTTTTTAAACTCCTCTCTGAGTTTTCAGCCTCTGCTTTAATCTAGCTTTTTTCTTCTTTTTCATCCTCCTCTTTCCTCATCGTGCCGTATCAGAGGCGGTGTTGCTCCCAGAGGTCCTTGGGGGCTGTAAAGGTTTGTGAGCCATCCGTAGTACACTGCTGAGAGGATGAGGAGGACACTGACACTAATGACCACAAAGCCATGCAACTAGGCCCCTTAGCAAGCTAAACCCTTGCATACTGGTCTTTCAGAGAGACAGTTGTGTCTTTTTAGTGACAGAGCAGGTAAAACAGAGAGCGACATGAAAGAAAACCTTAGCAGTCAGTGTTTGTTGGGTATGTGTGGGCGTTTTAGAAGTGTTGCTGCATTGTCCTGTGCAGAAACACACTGATCTATACTAAAGTTGTTCCGGTAGAGTTTAGAGGTCTGTTCACAGCTTAGCTCGATTATAACTAGTGCTGATCGTCGCTGTTTATCTTTTACATGCACAGCTCATGTTGCCATTTATGGTAACATAAATAAATATGGCCACCCTGGTTCTGCTTCTGTCAATAATAAGCATATCAAAGATGGCCGGATTAGTGACACATTTGAGTGACAATTATTTGTAAATGTTTACATATTTAGCTGTTTTCAGCGGTTGGAAAGAAAAGTCACACAAAAGAAGACATCATGGAATCCGTTTGTGGTTTGTTTACAGTAACGTCGCATCATAATCACTTGTTTGTAGCTCAGAGTCTCAGTCCTGTGAAAGCAAGGCAGGTTTATGTGTACAGCACATTTCATGTAGAAGACAATTCAAAGTGCTTGACATAAAACATTAAAGCATCACAGCGTGGTGCAGGAATCAATAACAAGTAAATTAAAACAAACTTTAAAAGAAATTCAATAAAAACAAAAAGAAAAAAGCTAAAAAAAACAATAGATAAAAAGCTAGAAATAAAGTTCCAGTGTGGGGAATTAACAGCTGCTCTGATAAAAGGCAGCAAATAGAAAAGTTTTAACCCTGAAGTAAAACTGCTGAGTCAGCAGAGCTGCAGTTTTCTGGGAGTTTGTTCCACATGTGAGGAGCATAAAAGCTGAACGCTGCCTTTCCACGTTTAGTTCTGGCTCTGGGAACAGAAGGTAGACCTGACCCTGATGACCTGAGGAAGCTGGTTGCTTCATAACCAACCAGAAAGTCCTGAATGGATTCTGGGCTTAAACCATTCAAGTCTTTGTAAACTAACAGCAGGATTTTGAAGTCAAAATTTGCCACACAGGAAGCCAGTGTAAAGATCTGAGGACTGGAGTTCTAGGATCTACTTTCCTGGTCTTAAAGCGAAAAGCTTTTTAGTTCTGGGAGTGTTAGACCTAACAGGGAGTTTTCCATGTGCTGTTTGAAGTCTGTCAGTCACTCTGGGTTGAAGTTAAAATCGGTGAAGGCCATGAGAAAATCTTCATATTTGCTTATCTTCAGGTTTGGCCATGTTGGCTTTTTTGCTGTTTACTGTTAATATTCTGTTGCAGAAGCTGTTGTATTTTCATCCTCAACTTTTGTTTTTTGGTGATAGTAAATAGTTTTATTGAATTTAACAATAATTAACTGAATCTGTTCTTCCTTCAGCTGCAGTAAAAGTTCAGAGCATCATAGATCCATTCCTGTGCTTGAGAAATTTGGATAGATTTTGTTTGTAATTCTGTAATTTTCCTCTTAACATCATCAGTCTTTAGGCTTGTTTAAGAAATTCATGAGCTGTAGCTCAGGTGGAAGATCAGTTGTCTACAAACCGGAATGTCTGTAGATCAACCCCTGGCTTCCCACCCCACGTTGCCTCTATATATGTCTATTTGGGCAGATAGATGATCAGGTGAATGAGCCAATTTCCTACGGGTCTGTATGTGGCACGTTCGGCTACGTCGTGGTTTGTTCTGACCTTCTTGGTGGGTCAGTTCGCACCAGTAGCGTGTCAGACGGAGCGCTCACAACAGCTGATACAGCTATATTTCCACGTAGCTTCCAAAATCACAGGAGAATCTTGTAGTTCTCCACTTCCAGGATAACGTCATCCATGATGAAAAAACACAGAGACCCCCTGACCGATGACATGACATAATGTTTACATAGTTCAGTGAGTGCACGGGAGCTTTTATTTTAAAAATTGCCGGATGCTTTTACTCTGCTTCAGTGTCGGATTTCCTGTCTGGTCCTATCTGAACTGCTGAGTTTGACACGTTCTGGAAGTGTGCTCTGTCAAAAATAGACGCGGCCCGTATGTTTAGTGGAGAGCCACGACGAGGCGCTTCTGACACGAGGCGCTTCGCTTCTGACAAGCGGCGCTTCTGACACGAGGCGCTTCGCTTCTGACAAGCGGCGCTTCTGACACGAGGCGCTTCGCTTCTGACATGCGGCGCTTCTGACACGAGGCGCTTCGCTTCTGACATGCGGCGCTTCTGACACGCGGCACTTCGCTTCTGACAAGCGGCGCTTCTGACACGCGGCACTTCGCTTCTGACAAGCGGCGCTTCTGACATGAGGCACTTCGCTTCTGACACGCGGTGCTTCGCTTCTGACACGCAGCGCTTCTGACACGAGGCGCTTCGCTTCTGACACGCGGTGCTTCGCTTCTGACACGCAGCGCTTCGCTTCTGACAGGCGGCGCTTCTGACACGAGGTGCTTCGCTTCTGACAAGCGGCGCTTCTGACACTAAGCGCTTCGCTTCTGACAGGCGGCGCTTCTGACACGAGGCGCTTCGCTTCTGACAGGCGGCGCTTCTGACACGAGGCGCTTCGCTTCTGACATGGGGCGCTTCTGACACAAGGCGCTTCTGACTCGCGGCGCTTGTGACACGAGGTGCTTCTGACACGCAGCGCTTCTGACACGATGCGCTTCTGAGACGCGGCGCATCTGACACGCTGCGCTTCTGACACGCGGCGCTTCTGACACACGGCGCTTCTGACACACGGCGCTTCTGACACGCGGCGCTTCTGACACACGGCGCTTCTGACACGCGGCGCTTCTGACACACGGCGCTTCTGACACAAGACGCTTCTGACACAAGACGCTTCTGACACGTGGCGCTTCTGACACAAGACGCTTCTGACACGCAGCGCTTCTGACACGATGCGCTTCTGAGACGCGGCTCATCTGACACGCGGCGCTTCTGACACACGGCGCTTCTGACACACGGCGCTTCTGACACGAGGCGCTTCTGACACGAGGCGCTTCTGACACACGGCGCTTCTGACACGAGGCGCTTCTGACACGCGGCGCTTCTGACACACGCCGCTTCTGACACGAGGCGCTTCTGACACGCGGCGCTTGTGACACGAGTAGCTTCTGACACGCGGTGCTTCGCTTCTGACAGGTCGGTGCTTCTGACACGAGGCGCTTCTGAGACGCGGCGCTTCTGACACGAGTAGCTTCTGACACGCGGTGCTTGTGACACGAGTAGCTTCTGACAGGTCGGTGCTTCTGACACGCGGCGCTTCTGAGACGCGGCGCTTCTGACACGAGTAGCTTCTGACATGCGGTGCTTGTGACACGAGTAGCTTCTGACACGAGGCGGTTCTGAGACGCGGCGCTTCTGACACGAGTAGCTTCTGACACGCGGCGCTTCTGACACGAGTAGCTTCTGACACGCGGCGCTTCTGACACGAGTAGCTTCTGACACGAGTAGCTTCTGACACACGGCGCTTCTGACACGAGTAGCTTCTGACACGAGTAGCTTCTGACACGAGTAGCTTCTGACACACGGCGCTTCTGACACGAGTAGATTCTGACACGCGGCGCTTCTGACACGCGGCGCTTCTGACACGCGATGCTTCTGACACGCGGCGCTTCTGACACGCAGTGCTTGTGACATGAGTAGCAGTTCATTTAATTTGCCATTGAAGGGCACTGAGCATGAAATTGTCAGGAGCCTTCAAAACAATGTCACGTCACTTCCTAAAAATATACAAATAGGGACTATTTAATCGCAGTTTGGGCAGTTTTTGGAATTGGAGTATTGCAAAGGCTAATATCGTGATGAAACTAACTTTCTGATCCAACGTCGGTTTCAGACACCGTTTGGTGGCAGTAATGCATCGCTACAAAGTTTTTTCCAACTGCCAAAACACCCTAAACACTCACATAAGGTGTGCGTCCCAATTCAGGATCTACACACTTCGTCGGATTCGTCGGCCACATACGTCATCGCGGTGCGCCAAGTACTGTCCCAATTCACAGAATTTAAAGGAGCCTCCAAATCCACCCTTCAAATCAGCACTTTGTTTGGCCCCAAATGAAGGCTGCTGCTGATGCATCCTTCGTGGCCTCTTTTCTCCCAGAGTTAATTGCGCACAAGACGGTAAATCAGCAACCGAGCTCAGAAGAGTACGTTTTAGGTTTCAGTCTTAAAAAAAGGTACTTTTTTTTTAACTACACTTTAGTAGAAACGTTATAAAAGCAAGTACATTAAATGTACATGTTAAATGGCGAAATTAAAATTCTGTAATATTTGATATTTGTGGATTTTTAAGGGGTTAATGATGTGTGTACCAGCTGGAAAACAACAGAGCCTCAGACTGTTTTTTTTTTTTTTTTTTTGGAAGATGCTTAATCAATGGTGGAAGATACATTTAAACACCTTACTTTCCACACCACAAATATGCCAAATGTGATTAGAGAAAGCCAGCATGCTCCAGTGCATCATAAAAGCAAAGGAGATGAAACAGAAGGCATGTACAATGATCATCATCCTCCCTCATCACAAGTCAAGCAATGGCTGCTCTGATTACAATAAATAAATACAAAACTAAATAATTATAAACCTACATAAGCTGCTGGGCAATTCAAAACTGGAAACTGAACTCTGAAAAGTCTAAAGATAAGTAAAGAAAAACAAGAAATGTGCATCTTGATGTTAAGCTGATGGAACATGCTCATTTACTGTTTGCCATCCAGCAATTCAGCAAGAAAGGCCTTGCTCCACATGTCATGGTGACATAAACAGGGAAGAAAAGAACGCATCAGCACCTCTTCACAGTTAACACCAATACAACTTACTTTCTGTCTGCATATAACAGAATCCACCTCTGTAACAATCAATACAGGCCTACATTTTACGAGACAAGGAGTTAACTTGTTCAATTATGCCACAGACAGCTCTATTCTTTTGTAACAAGTAATCTGGGTAGTGAAATCAATACTGACAGCCTCATGGCACGCTAGCTAATTTCATATTACCTCCAACCAATAGCAAGGCAGTTCGTAATGGAGCTATAGTTCCACTTCATTATAAGAATGGAGGGGAGGGAGGGGATCAATACTAGCACAGATGCACACCCGCCCACACGGACACACATATATATAGACACAGAAGGAAAAGGTCTGATTTTCTACACACAGACTAACACAAACATATACGGGCAAAGAGGGCCACTCTGCTACATCAGAGACCCCAAGGGGCTACACAGAGCTGTCTGATGCAGGGCAGATGGGCCGGGTGGAGAATTAAAGTCTGGGGTCATAACCCCAAAGTAAAAGATGCTTCAAATTCTCGGCAAGCAAGTGCACACAAACACAAGCACTCGCAAATGCATTGTTTTTTTAACACTGTCAAACAATCTAGTGGGAAAAATTCCTTTTTTTTTTAGGATTTTATACTGTGCTCACACACACCAACACAATTAACGCTTACATATTTTAACCACAAGGTCATAATCTGATTTAGAGGTTATACACACAGAGGGAAAAAGGCAGAGAAAAAGTAAAGAAAAGAGCAAAACATAAGGGAGGATAACCTTCAGATCATGACAGTATGCTTATTATTTCAACACTAACATGGGCCTTGAGGGTCCCTCAGCAGTAGTTTTTTTTCTTTCTAGTTTCCAAAACATATTAACTAATTGGTGTGGGAAACACATCTTATATATTATTATTATTATAGGTTTTATTTTGCTGTACACTTTATGACATGTTGGGCAAACGGTGGAAGGATGTGATTTATTGTGTGGCATCGATATCGTCTGTGATATCTTTATCTAAATACTTTAGAAAAATATTGTGATGTTGTTAATTGGTAATATCACCCACCCCTACTTCTGAGATGATTATGGTTTATGAGTAATAGTATTCAGTAAATGAGGGAATGAGTAAGTAAAACAAAACAAAAAAAAAAACATAAATGACCCTTTAATCACTCATTCATCCAAGCATGACTGAAGCAGGATGAAAGCAAACTATCTGGGTTCTACCTCTGTTTCATTTTGCTCTGATTAAGTACAAACTTATTACTCATTTACAGCAGAATATTCCTGTAAAGTCTGTATAAGCTTTATCTGCTGCTCTTCTTTCATTCCCTGCAGTGCTGACCTACTGAGACATGGACTCTTAAAGACATCTGAAAGTATCTCCTTGTATCTCGTGAGATATTCAGAGCATTTGTTGTAAATCAAAATGTACAAGAAGGAATAAAATATTAAATAAAAGGTCTGTTAACCTGAGAGCTTAACCCACAAAGGTATCTTCATTTTGACTGGTAGTGAGTCAAAGCAGATCGA
>JBAGKL010000010.1:2043622-2053896 GCA_037177135.1 Melanotaenia caerulea
GTCTGAGTTAAGGAGGCCCTCTGTGTTTGTGAGAGAGCAGGAAGGCCTTAAAATTTCCACGTCATCTGTTGGTGTGTCACGGGATGAGCTGGCCACTGTTACTCCTAAACAAGCTAACACAGGAGGTTTACAGGAGGCTGCAGGAAGTCGGCACCACGAGCCACAAGGTAAACCTCACAGGACAGTTACACCGTGTGACATGACAGTTTATTTGTGTTCCTATGTTCATTCATGGTACAAGGTTAGGACACTAACTTTCAGCTGGGGAGGGACAATGAAAAGGAATTTAATTAAAGCAGACTCAAGTAACAACATCAGGAATAGGAGGAAATCCCAGTAAAAGTTTTATCTGTAACCAACCTACCCCGGCCAAGCGGAGCTTGTGTTGGTTTTTATCTGTTTCTGTCTGCCCGTCATAAATAAAAAAGTAATGGACGGATTGAATGAAAGATTTTTAGAAAATCTCTTAAATGTAATAAAGGAATAAGTGACTGAATTTTTAGGGTGATTCGGATCAACGTCTGGATCCATGTTTTTTTAAAGGATTTTTTACCGTTGGGGGAGACGGTGATAATTCTGCAATTAGAGCTTCTAACTCAAAACTAATAAATAAAAAAATGCAATGGCTTGGCAGAAGTCTGTGCTCTCTGAGTGCTTCTAGTTTTATAATGTCATAGCTTGGTAACTCGGGTTAGAAATGTACTAAAACAAGTCATCCAGTGGTAGAGGGATTTTAACTTATCAGCTTGTGTTGTGGAGGAACTGGTCATGGACCGTGGTATCTGTGTCCCATTTGAACCCAAAGAAAAAACCTGTGTTCAGTTAAAACCATGTTATCGTTTTTATTTCAAACAAGCTGTAAAAGTGCTGAGATCTTACAAGCAGAAACGCAGGAGATTGAAGAAGTCCTCCCCTCAAACGAAGGTGAGCATGGACGAGACAGCAGGAGCCGGTCAGCAGATTTACTTCTTTTATCAGCTGATGGTGTTTTAATTCGTACACAGCCGGGTTTTTATACATGCGTAAAAGAAATGAAAGACAGTTTTTACTGAAATCTTGAGACTGTTTGTTTTTAATCCACTCAGAGCATCACAGAGTGGAAACCATGCTCTCTGGGACTCTACTGCTCTGTCTGTGAACAGAAGCTTCTTCACGATGCTCGTGGTAATTACACTTATCCTTCAATTCATCTAAAATGGTTTGTATAAAACTGTCAGTAGATGAATTTTATTTGTCTTGATTTGTCACTTTCCTGTTTACGGTTGAGGTACTTTACAGCGAGCTGAGTGTACGTATGAGCATCTGGCTGCTCTGAGAAATGACATGTTAGGTTCAGCTGGGCTGAGGCGGCGCTGCCAGTGTGCTCCTCATACACCATCAGATCCAGACACCTGGCTGCTGCTGGTTCAAGGTCGCTCCTCTATGGAGGCCCTAAGGACAGCTCTGCAACCTGACTGCAACAGTACGGTAACTGGTGGGTGGACAGCTGGTCTGTTTAGACAAATATCATGTCATCATGTACACAGTAATCAGCTGAGCAGTCAAACCTGACTGAAAAGTCCATGTTCGTGCAGCATATAACGCCATCTGGAACCCCGAGGAGTGCTCGGTTACCAGGTTTCTACAGTGTAAAGGCTGCTCCTCTCAAAGGCCTGATCTGCCTGCAGCTGTCATAGCAGCAGAGATCCTGTACCCAAGAAACACCAGTCAAGATCAGGTGAGTGCATGAGAGGGAGTTTAAAGATCACCAAGGTGATCAGCTTATGTGGGGATGTTTCTTTTAGAAGAAATCAGTATATTCTGACAAAACACACTGAAATTAGTCCTCTGCTTTTAAACCATCACTAGTTACTCCAGCTGTGTGTGAGCATCAGGTCCACTGTCCTCACATGGTCTAAGTCTTACTAAGTCTGATCTGAGTGTTTCTGTCCAGATGAGCCAATACTAGCCAAACTGTGGGGTCTCTCAGGGGCTGCTTCTTTTCTGCTTATATAAGCAGCCTCTGGGTTCTATGTGTCATATTTCACCGTTTTACCAATGATGTGAAATTTTCTTTAGGCCTAAAAAGCAGAGCCTAAAAGCAGAATTCAGGCCTTGGAGGACTTCCTCCAGGACATTCAGTCTCAGGTGGCAGCGAACTTCCTCAACCTCAACAATAATAAACTGAGATTATCGTTTCTGAGAGCCAGACTTTACTGGTGATAATTGTGACGGTGCCATTGGTGACCTCAGTTCTTTTTGTACGTCTTCTGCAAAAAACCCGGGTTTTGTCTTTGATGCTGATTCAAAGTTCAGCAAACAAATTAGCTGGGTGGTCAAAACAAGCTGTTTTCACTTGAGACTCTTATTGTTATTATTATTATTATTGTTATTATTATTATTATTTGATACTTTCCTTATGTGTGTTTTATTTAGTTTTATTGTTCTCTGATGTTGTGTTTATTATCTGTCCTATGCAGCACTTTGGTTAACTCAGGTAGTTTTAAATGTGCTATAGAAATAAATTGGATTTGACTAGTTACAGTTATCTTTCCGGTGCCCATTTGCTCAGGGGCCCACAGTGGCTCTGTTCTGCTGCGAGCCTGGGGAGTTGAACCTGGGTCCTCCAGACCCAAGCCCACCTCTGTAACTACTAGGCTACCACTCCCCAAGATTTCACCCAGCGTGCTTGTTTGTGCGAGGTCTGAATGTAAGTGTGTGCATAGCTCAGCTGTGAAGTTGGGACCAGTCAGAGATCAGACAGCAACTTCACCAGGTTTGGGGAAAAAAAACCCATCAAGTTCAAATATGGACAAAAATCCTCAACTCTGACAGTTTACAACATGAACCAGAACACCAACAAGCTCTTTGAAAGACGGGCATAAAGAAGTTACAGGCCACTGGAGAGGACATGAAGTGGGGAATATGTCGCAGCCTGTGTTTCTTCCTCTTCATGAAAGATGTGGTCCTTCAGAGCTCAGGCCTGGGACTGCCAAGTTAAAAGCCTGCATTTCCCTTGTGTTGTGTTGGAAGCTCTTCCCTTACAAATGAGCCATTATGGCCAACTGCCATTAAAGGTTAGAAAGCAAGTTTAAATGGCCTGGAAATACCAACACATGCTGATGAACCTGAGACCAAAGCAAATCTTTTCATTTTAGACTGCTAGAACTGAGACGTGTGTCTTATATCAGTCCAGAGTAAATGCGTCTCCAACTTCGAACCACGCGTTGAATCATTTTTCAGTCCGGGTGTAGTTCAGGTTCCACAGTGGGTTGAACCAGTAAAATAACCTGTAAATAATAAAAACTAATTAAAAAAAATTCCCCTTTGTTTTAGTACAAAGAAGTAAAAGCACATTATAAAGATATTTACATTTAATGGAGTAAACTTTTAGGAAAAACTTTGAACCTGAAATTTCTGGAGAAAAATAAACGAAGTTTCAACTATATTTTGACTCTGTTCATCATTTAAATAATAATTATTAGATTTATTTACATATTTGAATGGGCCATTTTTTAATGAACATATGTCTTCAGATATAACCCGTAACAAGTTGACCGTACTTTTTCAGTGTTTCTGTTCTTGGACGAACCGATGAGAGATGCTTCTTATAATGAACTGAAGTGCTTGTGTTGTTTAGACGTGTTGCCGTCGGACAGATGGAAGCAACTTCCTGAATCTGTTTCCACACTGATGTTAGAATGAACAGTAATAATGAAAAATATCCGTCAAATATAACATATCATATCTGGATGTGGAGGAAATGGACTCTGCTGTTGGTTGTTTTTCCTCTTGGACCTGAACTTCTACAAAGTGAGCACATGCTGCTCCAGGAGGGACGACTCGATCAATAACCACTCCACCCTCCATAATCCGGCTTACAGTGGTAAAAAGCAGCTTCCAGGGATGCCTTGGCTGGTTTTTATAGCCTCATTGATTTTATTTTTTTCTTTAAATCCTGTGTCCTTCATTTTTTTTTTTTTTAAATAACTTGCCCGAAATACCAGAAACACCTGTGTGTCAGATTGTGTCTATTAAAGGTATTTTTTGGTTGTACAGTTTTAACCAAAAACCTCAACCCCAAATTTATTACCACAAAGTTTTTTTTTGTTTTTTTTTTATTCGTAATTTGTTCATAATAATAATTTAAAGCAGCCATTAACATTTTTATCTTAGTTGGGAAGCTCATAATTTAGCCTGTCTTCTACTTAGTTGAAGGTTTTTGCTCAAAAAAGAGGACAAAATACCCAATTTTAGTGGTACCCCGTAAGGTCTTAGATTTCTACGTAGTCTGTGATAAAAATCTTTACTTTTTGTTTGCATCAGCTATTTGCTGTTATTTTCCTTTGTATTATAAAGTTGTTTTATTTATGTGATTTTCTTGAGTTTACTAACATCTTTATTTTTAATTAAATGCTATATTTATTAAAAATAAAGCTCCATATGTATATTTATTGTGATTTCTGCAGCAATCAACACTGTTTCTGGAGAATCTGGTACGAACGGTTCTTGGTAACAGCAGATTTATTTTTTATGTGAAACACTTGGGATAATCGCTGTGGCTTGTCAGATTACACAGATTAACCCTGAATGACTGGTAAATTCAGGTTAAATTGGAACTTTCAGAACTTTGTTGTACTTTCATCTCTGTGATTGTGGGTTTTCTGCTCATCTGCTACCAGCAGCAAACAAAGCAGAAAAGTCAGTGATTAAACCAGAAAAGTCTCAATGTAGTAACAAAAACAAGGACAAACAATATTGAGACAGGATTTAAATCTGGCTTAGACTTGGCTGTTCTGTAACCTTCTTTTTCTTCTTTTTCAGCCTAGTATGATTATCCTGTTAAAAGGTCTCCTTCTAGTTCAGCTGAAATTTTCAGACGGATCCCCTCATGTTGCTAAAAACTTTGGTTTGGTAACGATTTCGTGTTTGCATCACTGACAGAAAGCTGAGCCGTCTCTGCTGCAGCGAACCAGCTCCACATCATGACACCTCCCTCGCCGTGCTTCAGTCAGAGGCTGGAAATGATAAACAATGTTCTGTCTTTAATTTGCCTGAATTTACTGGAAAATGATTCATAGATGAGCTGGCTTCATTATACTAGTAAACCTACACACACACACACACATACATATATATATGTATATAAAACCTCCAGTTAATATATATATAAGTATATACATATGTATATTCATATATATTCTGCTTTGTTTTTATTTCTTTATATCTAAAGAGTTGTGGTTTTGTTTGTGAAGTTGTCTCAACATTTTGGCCATCTGGATCCCAGTGTGAATGTGGCTAAGCCGCCCCCCTTTCAGTGACAGGTTCAGGGCACTTTGTGGTCCACCGTTCACTATTTTGCAAACGGTCACAGGAGGTGTTGTAAGTGGCTGTGGCTCCATTGTGAAGTTGACAGACACCATATTGCATGTGGAGCTTTGGAAGTCCGTCTGGGCCTGTCTGCATGTAGTCAGGTTATCCCACCCAACACTCCTGGTGCAGGGCATGACACACTCCCCAACGGCATGAGCAGCCGTTGTCATTTTGATTCGTTAATCTCAATTTGTCATTGTCACTTACCACTGTGTCATCTGTCCGCGGTCATTTAGCTGCTAGCCCTCGCTCTGCAGACCTGACTTCCCGTCATCATTACTTTTAGTTAGTTAATTTGGTTTTTGTTCTTTGTCACATAATGGGAGGGCACGCAGACACCATGTGTGTTTTAACGTGCTTTGTCGTAGCGCAGACGGAGCCTTGCAAGCTGTGATATAGTGACCTTTAAAAAAAGGCAATCTTCGTGCACCAGTGGATATAAAAGATGATTATTTTCATCTGACTGGTTTGTTTGTGGCACAGAATGAATTCTGTTCAGGATTTGAACAGAAAGGATGTAATTCAAGCTGTGACTCAGAATTATTGTTTACTCTTTAAATGTAGTTAATTTAATTCTACCTCAAGACTTTTACATATCCTCTTTATCCCCATTATCTAACACACTCCACAGCCTTCTTAGGTGCTTGCTAACATATTGAGTTTAATATAAGATATTTTTATATATATAATTAAGACATGTTGTATGAAATAACATGGACGAAAGTACAAAAACGATCCCTGCAATTGTTTTAATTACAGATATTTTCGTTCTTTTCAGCTCAGAGTTGTGTTCCAAGGCCTCACATTCATATCCTTTAAAGTGCTTTAACATTGTGATGCTTTAGGTGAGTAGCTAATGAAATTGATTTCTTTAAGCTCATGTAGCCCTGATAAGGATTGCTTGACCAGATCATCTGGTAATAGAGGGTCTTTAGCAGTCTGTCTACTGGAGCAGCTGTCAGAACTTGGCTTGAGTCATAGGTTTGGAGCTCCTTGGATAATAAACTGGGATTTATTTCAGAGGAATCAGTGGAATTAGACACCTAATCTGCCTGTGTGGTTTTATAAGTTGACTAATCTTGACATAGACATCCGTTGTTTGGGCTCATCTTAGTGCGCTTACACTATAAGCTGATTAATGTGATGTGTTATTGTGGCAACTGTTTATCAGCTGAGAGTCTGATGCCGTTTTAATTCTGCATATTGTACGGGGGTCCCAGTGGGAGAGCATTAAGGACTGGCAATTAGCCATTTATGGAACCCAGCCCCATTTGTGGTAGATGGTAGATCACTCACTGAGATAAGAAACTGATCCACTTAACTACTTTACTTCTTTGTGTAGAGTCATGTTAAAGTTTTGGGGTTCTTGTTGTGCTGTTTTACATAACTGTATACTAACTGTATATACATAACTGTACCTGCATACCTGTTTGACTGCAACAGTTTACAACAAAATCCCAAAACACCTCAAAAGATACAATCCAGTTCAATTAAATGACCTGTTATCCAGTTACAATCCAATTAAATCAAATTTGTTATCATCCACGTTTGTCTAACTCAGTATAATGTTTCCATAAAAGTTGAGGAAAGCAACGGATTCATCTTTGATCCAGTCCCCCGTCCTGAACTTAAAGGAGATGAAGACTCACTTTAAACAGGAAGAAACCTCCAGCCGAACCAGAGCCAGGAGGCCGGCCATCTGCCTGGACCGGTTGGGGAAGAAACTGACCACCCAGCTTTGTTTTGTCTCGTCCTTCATTGATTTTTAAGGAAATTTTGTTTGCCTTTTCAATCAATACAGTTGAACATTTCACTGTCATTTAAGACGATCAGTAGCATTGATTAATCTGCTCTAAACTTTAGGTAAGTAAAAGTTAACCTAGATTTTATTTGAGTTCTGATTTTTACAGAGACCCTGAAGGACCAATAATAAATGCTGTGTGCAAAACACAATTTATCAAAATTGAAGAGCATAATTTAATAAACTTTTACTGCTACGTAGTTTTCTTCATGACAAACTTTAAACTAGATTCTAAATCTCAGGAAAGTATCCATAAAACGTTAATTAGATGTTCTAATCAGTCAAATATCAACCATTACGCCCTCCTTACAGAGTCAAACAGTCCAGTAGTTCAATTAAACTTTATTTATTCAGCACCAATCTACAACATCACCAAAACCAGGAGGGAAAACCTCCATCAGAACCAAAACCAGGAAGGAAAACTTCCATCAGAACCAAAACCAGGAAGAATAACCTCCATCAGAACCAAAACCAGGAAGAATAACCTCCATCAGAACCAAAACCAGGAAGGAAAACCTCCATCAGAACCAAAACCAGGAAGAATAATCTCCTATCAGAACCAAAACCAAGAAGGAAAACCTCCATCAGAACCAGAAACAGGAAGAAAACCTCCATCAGAACCAAAACCAGGAAGGAAAACCTCCATCAGAACCAAAACCAGGAAGAATAACCTCCTATCAGAACCAAGACCAGGAAGGAGAGGCAACGTGAACTGATGTACTGGGGGTGGCAGCAGGTCCTTTGCAGTCAACCTTCTTGGAAAGAAAAGCCAGTGGACTCGAAAGAAAGCAGGAAGCAAGAGCTGAGAGGTACATGCTCGGGGAATGCGTATGACTGGGAGACATGTGCTGGATGACGGGATCATATGGGGCAGATCTTCTGGATGGGTAAATCTCCTTCCGAAGACACAGGGGGGCAATTTCCCTCTCCACCTCCAAACTGCAGACCGTGTGTCGACGAGCCCGCCGAGCTAATTTCTGAGCTTGAGAGGCAAAAAGGCTGTGATGATGATGGTGGTGGTGATGATGATGTGATGTCCGAGTCCTACTGTGATGAGATGGAGTCGTCCAGGGTGCTTCATGGGGAAGGAGGGTCAGGATCTCTGGGCAAGAGTAACTGCGTGACAGCCGTCTTGACACATCTTCTTTTGATGAGTGCAAGTGTGATGCAGTCAAGTCTGCATCCTCCATAGTGATGGATTTGGTCATCTCTTCACTTTTATTTCCTCTACTAGGGAAACCCCTGCAGCCCCTCCTTTGGTTATCTGCTCTCCTTTGCTTAGCATTTATTCGTCTTGTGCCAGACCTTCGGCTATAGTTACTCATTTCGAAGTCTGTGAAAAATATCTCATCTTTCATAGACGCAGAACTCTTTTCTTTCTCATCTGTAACATGCTTATTGACATTAGGTATACATTCATAACAGTCTAAATTAGGCTGGGATTGTACTAGATCAGGTTGGGGATTATATTCAGAAGGTGTCATTTCAAAATATACAGGACCCAATGAGATTTTTTTGTGTTTATGTTTAGACTGGCTTTCTTTGGCTGTCAAATGAGGGTTGCCGACACCTTGTTTTGTTTCTTGAGCTGCTCGGGACACTGAGGACTGGACACTATTTCTAAGCCTCTTGGGCAGTTGGCTCTGTCCTCTAGTTAACTTATCTGTAGTCATGAGTTCCAAGGTTTCCACTGATGAGGTAGACACCAAAGTGCTGTCTGTTTCTGCCACTGAACTTGGATGAATTGCTGACTTCCTTTTTAGTGGCTTTTTGTTTGTATTCCTGCACCTGTTTGTGCACTGGAGCTGCTTTTTATCAGGATGGACAAAAACTTCAGATAAAGGCTCAGTTTGTTTTGTAGAGGTGATTGCCATAGTTGTTTCTAGATCCATACCGTTATCGTTGTTTATATCAACTTTACCAAAAGTGGTTTTCTTCATTCTTTTGCACGAACTACTGCTCTTCACTTTGCTGCCGTCCTTTGGGTTGGCCTCTGGTGCGCCACTTTTATTCAGTGAGCAAACCAACATAACATCAGAGGAACTTTCAGTCTGTGTGGCAATCACTGCTTTATCCACAGTATTGAGTATCTTTTGTCCATCTTTCCCTTTCCTTTTTGCCCTTGTTGACACAACCTGTCTTGCATCACTTTTTACATTGGCTTCCTCATCTGGAATGGTATTCATCAGTGTAGCTCCCCTTCTAAGTGTTCTTGGGCCCCTAATCATGTCACCATCTGAAGCCATGCTCAGTGACAGCTGATTTCTTGTGTCATCTTTTTGTGAATAAACTTGCCTTCTTCTCTTCTTAACAGAGCTTTGGGAATCATGGCTCAGTTTCTGTGTTCTCTTTGCTCGTCCAAAATTTGACAATAGACACATTTCAGAGTTGTGCTGGCTTTCCATCAGCTGTGCATCTAAAGCGGACATCAGAGAAGTCCCATTCATACTGTCACTTGGGTTGTTGCGGATACTTTGTCGAACCAAGAGGCAACTTTCTACATTACCAAAATTAACATCAACATCAGGACAAAGACTCAAATCACAGTTGTTTGACTGAACTGAGTTCTGGTGGCCATTCATCCCTGGGTCAGATGGTTGTTTTTTGTATTCAGATATCAGAAGCTTAGAGTTAACTTCCTTTAACTGGGATCTATTTCTGATAAGTTTTTTGGGCAGTGGTTTCAGCTTGCCTTTCTGGTCCTCCACAGCATTGGATATCTTTAACTTGGATTCACGTGAGGCACTTACTTTGGCAGAGGGCTGCAAGGGGCAGGATGAACTCAGAGTGGACCCAAAAGATTCTGAAACTTCCTCAGAAATCATGCAGGGCAAGGAGTGGTGTGAGAAAGGCACTAAGTCAGATAAGATTTTTTCATTCTGATTTATACCGCTATCAGTAGCGTGTTTAGGATGGTCTGTTGACAATTCATCAAATTCAAGTTTTTTGGAATATTTGTGAAAAATAGTTCTTGTGCTTGTTGTATCTCCAGTATCAGTAAGATCCTCTTGATCAGCTTTAGTATCCTGATTACTGTTCTCATTTTGTCCTTCTGGACAGAATGCATTGTCTGGCTCTGACTGTTCAATGTCAGCTGCTCCATCAGCCTGTAGTTCACAGT